>CM044902.1:30419904-30768129 GCA_024500145.1 Gentiana dahurica var. dahurica
TAATTTTATTTATGCGATTGAATGCTTTTGGTTGACGAGATGGATTGGAGTTGATACTTGTTTACCGTTAGATCTATTGTAAACCCGTTTTTCCGGGTATAGGATATCATGTAATTTATTTTTTGTAATTTTAATTTTCTGAATTTATTTGATTCGGCCGCTTCGTATTTATATTAGTTTTGGTCGAAGACTATGAAGAAAAAAAGACGCAGCTTAGTGGTCAAGACACAGATTTAATTGTATGCATACTTGAGTTTGAATCCTCTTGGCCGTATAAAATTCTGAAATTTGTTTTTGTAATAATTTCAATTTTTTCCTGTTCGTAAATAAATTTTTTTGGTTCGATTTTAAAAAATAAAAATAAAAATAAAAATACGACTCAAAAAAAGGGAGGAAGGGGATTTGAACTCAGGTGGTGATAAAGGAAAAAGGAAACTCTTACCAACTCAGCTGGAGCAATTTTTTGATAAAGAAACAAGAGCAGAAAATTAAATACCTGAGGTGACCGAAGAAAATAGTATTAATATTTTTTTTATGCTTAGGGTTTATTCAATTTATAGATTAGATATGGGTGTACCAACGGTCCATCTCAATGGTTTATTTTTCGCATTTATTTTTTTGTGTGATTATTTATGTGATATAACCATGTCATGCATCATTTTCATAAAATTCCACTCCTAGAATATCCATACATGCAGAAAATTAATATTGAAATTAATTAGACATGTATCAACACGATAATTAATTTAGATTAATAATAAAATAAATTAATTAAAGGAAACGGAATTTTATCGGGATATAAAATTTACATGATAAACTTAATTTGGGATTATTAATCCTTCGGGGTTTTATTTATGTAGTGACTACATAAATTAAATTTTGATAATCAAAATTGGAAGATCGTGACAAGATGGGACACTAACTAGACGGTATTTGGAACCGATAAGTTGGTGATTGCTTTTCATTATTTATTGTTTTCGATTATTGGAAAATTTCTGAGATCCTAAATTTTTTTCATGACAAGATTAGGACTTTAAAATTCTAGTGAATTTTAATTGTGTAGTGCCTACACAAGGATTTTCTATCGAAAAAATTGGAAAATCATGAATATGGTGTCACTAGTTAGACGGTATTTGAAACCGATAAACTAGTGGGAGCTTTAAATTTTGTGATTTATTGTTTTTCGAATTATTGAAAAATCATAAGTCCTAATGTATTAAGATTATAAAATTCTTGGTGAATTTTAATTGTGTAGCGACTACACAAAGAATTTATAATCCATAAAATTGGAAAATCGTGAATATAGTGACACTAGTTGGACGGTATTTGAAACCGATGAACTAGTGGGAGGATTAACTTAAATATTCATGATTTATTGTTTTTCGGATTGTAAATAAATTCTGAAAATCCTAATAAGACTACCTATTTTTCAAAATAACGAGTGGGAGCGGGGAAGGTGACAACCGACCCCACAGCCTCTACTGTTGACACAAGTACGTGAGAGAATGGTTACGCCTCGTGCCTCTTTGATTTCGGCCCACTGAGGGTGGCTTTCACCGCTATCAAAATTCAAGGCTTGATCTCCGAAAGGATAGGATTTTGGGTACTCGTCGAGTCACTGACCGACCCTGAGGCAGCATACTCGGGGCGTACTTTGAGATCTGAAATAGTAGGTAACACTCTGAAGGATATTTTAGGAAATATCTTGGCTGAAAAAGGAAGGTAATCAACAATTAAATAGAGATTTCTGATTCTCAGTTAGTTGTTGAGAGAGATTGTCTCAACTTAATCGTTACCTCTTTGACCTACCCTGAGGCGGCACTGTAGGTATGAGATTAAATCGTTGGAATGGTAGGATAAACTGCATGCATGGCATCACATTTATAATTCCTAAACTAATTATTTGTTGTGGTGTATGATTTGATTTATATTTCTGTCATAATCTATTTCCGCAACTACATATCATCTCAAATGTATCTAAACTGCTAAGCATATTATATTGACTAATAACGACTTCGTAAAAGTGGAAAAGTAACAAGAACGTTGAACTCATAAATCAAGAATGCAATTAATCTTTGAGAGGATTCTCCTCTTGAGCCTTTAAACTTAAGTGACAAGAAAGTCACTGCTGTCACTTGTGTTGAACGAGAGACAAAACAAAATTAGTTCAAAGATGACGAGAATGATTCGGTATCAATATCACCTAGACATCCCACAGTTCATGAGCAGTGTCTACTTAAATGAACTGCTAGTTCACAGCCATTTCCTTTAAAGAAAGCCAAGAATGGGAAGGTAAATGTCTACAAGTGTAAGTCGTCTAAACTAAATAAGTTAAAGACTAAACCGGATTATTAATAGAAGAAAATATAGGATAAGGAAAGTGATTTCGGATCAGTAACCTATGAATCCTTAGAGACTTTCTTAACCAAGTAATTTGACTCGAAAGTTAAAGTTCTTTTGCAAGAACAAGGTAGCTGAGCATTCATGATAAAAGAGTAGACAATGGGCAGTTATTTCAGCTAAAATAGTGGGAGTGATATAAGGAAATAAATTTCGGATTTTAATCCTTGAATATCACAGAAATCTAATTTCTGTTTTCAGATCCGTTGGAACAAATGGATTCACTTTCACATCGATAATATAGTTGCCTTAAAGAAAGTGAATATGACATTTGTATACGATTCTGAGACTCGGACTTTTGTCTGATAAAGTCAAAACCACTAAGTAATGCTGAAAAGGTATATGTAACACATCATATACTATTAAGATAAATGGTTTCCGTATTTAGATAAACGATTCTTCAGCATCTATTAATTAGTGCATATATCCTAGAGATAAGATCTGAAGACTGGCTAAGGGTGATTCCTATCTCCCAATCTAAGAACACTATCTCAAAAGAAAAATGACTAAGTAAACTTTCAATTAGGAAAAATTAATAGAGCTAAAGAAGTATCATAGCTTGTTCATATTGACCTTCAGGGTCTTATGAAGGATACAAGCTAGTGGGAGATTTTAAGTAATAGACCTTTTTGTCTAATGACTACTCGAAACGCCGATTAGTTTGTCTAAATATTTGGAGGAATCTCTGATATTACCAGAGAAACGAGTATTCAATGCTCAGATATAAGCTATGGCATGGTTTTGTCACTGATGTTTGGCCTACCTCCGAGTGAAATGATTTCACTGAAAGGATAAACCATAGATTGTCTTGTATAGTTATTGATATGCGACAATAAACTGCTTAACTCAATTAAGATATTGGTTGCAAAATAATTGTTTACATTATTATGAAATACCGAGAAGTCTACCTAGAAGATGCTTAAGAATTTGTGGATAAAGAGTAAAGTGCATTTACTCCACTTCCGCAAATAAAGGCATTTAGCACTGGTGCTTGAAGGTAGGACTGGATATTTTGCATACACGTTCAGATGGTGACTGTTCGTGAAATATCTTGATACAATGAGTAAAAGGTTGGTTATAAGATTCTTAATATCGGATAGTGACGGTTATACTGCCACAGCCTTTCTGAAAGAATGTTTAAATAACAACATTGGACCTTGAAGTAAAGTTACTCAAGAAGTTACTATTGTTGGATATAATATCGCCGAATGGATCTAGATCCGCCCGATTACGCCACGGAATAACGAGGATCAAGATCAATATAACATTAAATCACATAATTTAAGATCTACCTACAAGAAGGTTAGATCTACTTACCAATCAAAAGGAATGAACTCCAAGATTGAGAAGCCTAGATCCGAATAGTTGAGATGCCACGATCTTCCGATGTGTATCTCCAAGCAACAACCGGTGGATGTTGATCCTTGATGCTTGACCTCCTTGATATGCTACCCGGAAAATCCCGAAGATTTTCCCAACTCAAACCCTAAGCTTTGGCCGAATTCCTTAGCTTATTTTGTGTGTATGATGCGTGTATTGTGTATATTAAAGGCTTATTTATGAGAACTCTCTTTATATAGGAGAGAAATCCTTGTCCTTCAAGGATTTAATAATTAATACAAAATCAATTATAATAATCATTTTCAATAAAAGATACTCCTAAAATAATCTAGAATAAATCTAGAATATTTAAGGATAAATCTAATATATTTTCCTTAATTAGTTATCCAACAAATAAACAATTAATCACATGTCTTATAATTATCAAGAAAACTAATTCCTTAATAAATAACAAGACACAACACGCCAACCATACTCAAATAAGGCTAGCACACGACTTTTACACTATTGGGCCGATTCCACGAAAAATGTCTTTTCCATGTATTTTATTATTTTGTCCAATAAATAATAAATCGCACATCAATTAAATAGTCTAACTACTTAATTATTATTGAGGCCCAACGTCAAGAAACATATGCATGTTAGTAGCCATGTTCGGTAAAAACTAGTTTTACAATTTATAAACCGAAACACCCCAAGTATAAGGTTCGTAGTATAGGATGTTAACGGGTCGTCCTAAGGGAGTGGAATGTTTATCGGATCAAGGGACAATTATTCTATCGATTATGTCACGACTATTAACTACAACTAGGGATTAAACTAATTAAACTATAAAAAACAATGAACAGTAATTAAGATGATGAACAGTACGATGAACAGTAACTTGGAACAGAAAATTTGTAGAAAAATAACAATGAAGGAAATAAGAGTTGAAACAATCAAATTAAATTCAATTAAACTAAAACAAATCTAAACCGATATGCAAAAGTACGAACTTTCTTATGAATATAAAGGAACAGTAGGGCAACAAGGATCCACCAAACAACCACCACCCAACCAAGTTATGAGTTAAATTAAATTCCTTGGTATGATCTAACCTAAATTCGACCTAATTCCTTTCATCAAATTTATTTAGGGTTCGTTTTCTTTCTCAAGTAAAACAAACATAACAATGAAGAACATGATCATGAGTTCGTCTCCGAATCTCCTACCCAATCAATAATAAACAATCTCTTGAATTATTATTAATCGTATCAAAAGAACGGTTCTATATATGAATCTAATTCCCATTAAAATTCAAAACAGATAAACGTTTCATTGATTTCTCAATCTAATAAAACAAACATTCAAATCTATTCAATTGATAAGGAAAATAAAACTCAAACTCACTAACAATCGCTACTTGAAAATCTCTTGGTTGTGATGGTGTTGTGTTGGCTTCATCCCGTTGTCCTACTGCGAACTGTTTAGCCTTCAATCATCCTTGATCTCCAAGAAAGAATTGAAAGAAGAAGACTCATCTTTTTATGTGTTTAGTGCGGCTGCTGCTAAGGTGCGGCTGCTGTGTGAATAATGCGTATGAGATGTGTCATTAGGGTTCAATACACGCTGGTATTTATAGGATTTTGAGGCGGCTAGGGTTAAGTCGGCCGACGGACGCCCGTCCGGTTTGGTGGACGCCCGTCCACAAGATCTTGACTTTTCTCCAGACGTCCGTCCATGCTGCGTCCAAACTCTCTGTATGTGATTTCCTCTTCTGGACGCTCGTCCATATATTTAGACGCCCGTCCACTGGGACCTTTCTTTTTTGAATCGAATAAATCATCTGGACGCCCGTCTGGTTCTTTAAACGCCCGTCCACTGGACGGATGCAATGGACGCCAGTTCAACCTTGTAAACCTTCATGCCAATCTCAAACTTGCATCTTTCTCCTTCCTTTAATCTTCAATCAAACACCGTTCTAACTCCTTTCACAACATGCAAGCATACCTACAAGGCGATAGAAACGAGCAAAGTGTAAAATCGTACATAAATAAATAAAAACCACATAAATAACTCGATTTTCACACTTTAACAAATTCTAAACCCATTCTTCCAATTTATCCTTTTAGCAAGTGATTTTCTACAAAAATCACTAAAACACGGAAGATATTGTTACGGAATAACTCGATATAAACCACAAAATTAGTCGTAAACAAGCCACATCGGGGACCATGGACCTATAACCAGTAGTTACAATAAATTAAATAAAATTATTCATCGAACAAAACAATTCTTATTCAATCTATTAATTCCGGGATTACGCCACCATAAACCCGAAACTAAACTCTATCGATTACTTACACTCTAATCATTGAGTAAAAGCGTCCATTGATATAATCATTACATAAGGATAAATCCTCCATAGACTGTTCGTTTTGATTCGGGATATCTCCGTAAACCCTTCTCAAAACATCTTATCCTTATTTACCATTAACCCCCTAATGATCAATTAGTTCATAACTAATATAATATGAACTGGGCCCATCGATCAGTTTCTAGGATTAACAAATAAGGGAACTGTCTGTCTACTTCCCGCAGGAAGGAATGGATTCCATATCTGTGAAGTCACAGACTACTCACTCATTCCAGAATATAGCCAATGAGAAGTGTTCAGATCACATGTATCCAACTTAACTAACACATCAAACCCTACTTTGAACCAAGCAGTAGATTGTGATCACATCAGGATTGAGATTAATCCATATATGATCATCTTGTGATTCGATAAGATTTCTAGATCACGGAATTATATCGAGAATTCAAATCACATCGGTCCAGTCCTATATGATAGACATCATATATAAATGCCCCACTAGGTACTCCATACCGACGGTCGCACCATTAAGTGTTCTGGGCGCATTATTGGTATATTAATCATGAGACTCATACTCTGATTAAATTCACCACGGACTAAATAGTTTAAAGCATATCATCACTAGCTCAATCCTCGTGTGTATTCCATACACTGAGTTATGTGATTACATACCGATATACTTAGGGTTTTCAGCAGTGTATTAATATAAGCATAAATGCAAATATTAAGATGAATTATAAATCCTGTCAAAAGCAATTACAGAAATTGTCTTTCGGGCACTACACCTAACAACTATCTGATTTAATCAGACCACATCCAACATTGGATGTTGGGGAATACGCTGATAAATACTACTAAAGCAGATCAGAATGTCAATCCACCCAAATGCAGTGGGAGTATGGTTTATCCACAGACTCATTGTGATTAAGCAGACTTTACAGTCTGCTGGGGGTGGTTGATCACCTATGGTCCTTTTTTGGAGGACTGTATAGGATTCTGAAAATAAGAGGTTGGTTTAAAGCCATATACCTGTATATGGAGTTTTGGTACGCCATGTCTGTTCACACCTTTGTAGAACCACCTGAGTTTCTCAGGCCCAGTCGGAGAAATTGGATCTACGTGAAAAAGAGTCGAATGAATGAGAAAGTTTACCTTTCTAAGAAAAGCAAGTGGTCTAGGGGTAATTCCCTGAGAAGTAGATAGTTTAAAAAGGTGTGATTCCCTTAAACTTTCTTACCACTCAACCTTGCTTGACTCCATGAAAAGCATAAAGGTTAAAAGTGGTGATGCCCTGAAAATCACTTGCCGTACTATGGAGCTTAGATTCATTCGGAACAGAAGGCTTTTAGCTTAAAACCAATGGCAGATTGACTGCCTATGCCTATATCCATTGGTGGATTAAAGCAAACCTCTAGGTCAAAAAAGGTCACTGGTGGGACTGACCTGAATATTGATAAGTCTTTTGTAGACTAGGATATCAATATTGGTAAAGTAGTGAGTATTAGTGTTAATGACAAAGATAACACTACAACAGTTGAGAACAACATGAGTGTGTTATCTGAAGTCAGAAACTGACAAGCCAAGATTCTCTAAATTAGAGAAGTGGGCCATATTCTTAGAAATCGATTCGGTCGAATTCATGAGAACAAGTTGTTGGCAGTGTCCCGTCCATCTTATTGTTTAAGATGATAATGCATTCTCATATGCAATATTCAACGAGAGGTTTCCTACCCAACCCCTCACGGAATAATTCTCTCAATCTTCGGATATAGAGAAAATGGGATAGATTCTCTTTGGATAGAGAAAGTCAGATTATTGAAATCAATTAAAGTTGAATCTTGGATTTAAGCAATGATAACAGTATAGTACATCCTCAAGTATCTTAGGAGAATGAGGAATAATATATGTCTATATTCATGTGCATACCTGAGTATTATTGACTACACTAATTCTGACTTACAGTCAGATTAAGGATGATCGTTAATTGATCTCGGGCTTAGTGTTTTCTCATAGTGATAGAGCTATGGTCTGGAGCAATCCAGCACTGCCAATTTGACTCTATTAGTCGAATACGTAGTAACTTTCAGATAAAGAGGCAGTGTGGCTTGAGAAATTCTTTGTTCGATCTGGACGTAATTCCAGGTCTCGATGAGCTGATACCATTTACTGTGAAAACAGCTAAGAGGTAGCTCATGCAAATGATCTTCGCAATCACAAGAGGTCAAAAGCATATTAAAAGTAAATACCACCTGATCAGACAGACCGTGCAGAGAGGCTAAATTTTGGTCCTAAAAGATCGCCTCGAGCCGACAACCTAGCTGATCAGTTTACCAAGTTGCGTGACATCTAGTGTCACTGATAAACGCTTGGCAGGTATGAATTTGGGAGATATGTTTCATCTACTTTAGAGCAAGTGGGAGAATGTTGTGGATAGAAAGAATAAGGGTGTGGTCCTCTAAAAACAATCATTGCTTGTCTTTACTGGAAAGTGGGAGATTGTTAGATATAGTGTGCCCGAAAGACAATTGTTGCTTGTCTATACAGGAAAGTGGGATATTGTTGGAAGTAGTGCCCGAAAGACAATTTATGTAATTATTTTTAGAATTAATTGTTGGTCCCAGAGAAGGGTAAAACTATAGTCAGAGGGGGGGTGAATGACTATAGTGGAGTTTCAAAAACTTTTCTTGTATTTAAAAGCTTTTGGGCAGCAGATAAGTCCCTTCTTACTATGTTGTTTCAAAGTAGTTTAGGCAATCACAGATATAGGATATAATATAAGTAATTAAATGAATGCAGTAAGGTAAATTGCTGAAAGTAAATTGACACGAGGCTTATAGTGGTTCAGGGTGGTGTAATCCCTTAATCCACTCTTCTCCTGTGATGATTGGAGGAATTCACTATTGTTTTCATAGATACAATAATACGATTGTACTTGACTTCACAAGCTTCACAATCTACAAGACTATCACTCCTTGACTGCAACAGCTTCAGTGACACAGTCTCTTTAACTGCTCCTTGCGATCAAATCCTTCAGCAGCTATCACAAACACACTCCTTCTCAGATGGCTCTGATTCAGTTGCTTGATTGATGTGAATTGAATTCACAAACTTATTGATCAATCCCAATGCTTGATGTTTGAATTGTAGCTCTTAGTTTTGAGTTGATCACTGGATATTCCTTTTTAAGCACAGATGAAGGCCTTTTTGATTTGACAGAGTTTCTGCTTGTTGATCGTTTTCTGCTTTTTTTTTTTGTCTGTCAGTGCCTTCTATTTATAGCCTTGATAATCCTTGATTTGAATTTTCGTCCGTTGGCTATATTAAAGAGGGGAATAATCCTTGATTTTATTCTTGATTCCCCCTTAATTGTATTCTCCTTGATTTCAGTGATCGGATTTTTCTTCAAACATTTATTAGAAAATCCGCCCTTGATTGATTCTCTATTGATTGTGCATTTGATGCTTGATCTTCTGTATCTTCATCATATTTCAAAATCTGATTAAGTAAGGTTTACTTGGCTGTTCTCTGAACGGTCAAGTGACTTAACTGAGTCAGCCGCTTAAATCTTTCTTCACTGCTTTGTCTTTACTTAGCCGATAGTCAGTTTACTTTGTCGATTCACTGTTTCCTTCATTCTATTCAGTTCTGGAGAATCGTTGTACTTCACTGGTCCTTGATTTGTGTGAGATCAGTGTACACCATATTTAAACATTGAGTTCCATCACTTGAAACATAACTTAGACTTATCCAAGGTCATCACAGACTTCCTTGGTTATAAGTCAGACCATAATGTCTTCATTGCTTCTCTGCTGGTACTTGGCTGGCTTCACTCTGCCGAAAATCTGTTTCACTTTGCCGTCCTAACAACTAGTACAATACTTGTCTGACTTAACTTATACAACATGTCAGATTCTAAGTAAAGACTTATATAGAGAATTCTAACTTATTTCAGGCTTGCTATAGCAGCTAGTGTGGCCATCATCAAAACTTAATAAAATGTTCCTAACAATTTCCTCCTTTTTGATGATGCCAAAACCCTCATAAGCCTGAACATAAGTGTAACATATTTCATAATAAACAGTGGAATAATACTTCAACAATTTTATTCATCCATTAAGGGCAATAAGAAAACATGAGCTCAAAGCATATTGAAGGTACAATAACTACATTTTACTTAATTCTTCTTTGTGCCTCTTAAATTTTGTAGTCTGAACCTCCTCAATGTCTTTCCAGTCGATCTCTGGAAACTTCCACTTCCAGTATGCCATAGCAGTGTATTCAGATACTCTTTGCAATAGAAATGAGGATCCGGATGGATTTAAGCATGGCCACAGGGGAGAAGGTCTCTTCATAGTCAATACCCTCTCGCTGTGTGTAGCCCTTGGCTACAAGCCGTGCTTTAAAGGTTTGCACCTTACCATCAACTCCTCGCTTCCTTTTGTAGAGCCACTTGCTCCCTATGGGTTTTACGCCTTCGGGGCAATCTACAAGTTTCTAGATAGAGTTGGAGTACATAGACTCCATCTCTTGATTCATCGCGTCAACCCATTTATCCTTGTCACGGTCAACCATGGCCTTGCAAAAATACACAGGATCATCTTCCACACCATCAGAGACGGCTACGTTCGCCTCCGATTTTCCATACCGATTTGGTGGCCGAACCACTCTCTCAGTACGTCTGGGTGGATTAGGATTAGGGGTGACTGTTGTATTCGTAGTGTTGTCTACTGTGACACTAGGTGGCACTTGTGGACTGACCTCATCAGAAAGTAACTCCTCAAGTACGACTTTTCTTCGAGGCTTGAAGTCTGTCATATACTGATCCTCCAAAAACATGGCGTTAGTGGAAACTATCACCTTGTTATCTTCTGGATCATAAAACAGACCCCTACGTGCTACCTTGGGGTAACCAACAAACCGACATACTTTCGTACACTTTTGTAGTTTACTAGTCTTGTCTACCGGCACATGTGCAGGACATCCCCAAATGCGGAAGTGATTTAGGCCTTCCGGCCGTCCCCTCCACATTTCATAAGGTGTCTTTGTGACAGCTTTTGACGGTACTACATTCAGAATGTATACCGCTACTTCAAGAGCATACCCTCAAAAGGATATCGGTAGCGAGGCATAGCTCATCTTGATCTGACCATGTCAATCAATGTTCTATTATATTTCTCCTTTCAGCAATTCCATTTTGCTGAGGTGTCCTAGGCACAAAACGTTGGGAACAGATCCCATGTTCAAGTAGGAAGTCAGTGAACTCAGTATCTAAGTACTCTCCTCCGCGATCAGAGCGAAGGCATTTCAAAGACTTGCCTAACTGCCTTTCGGCTTTTGCTTGAAATTCCTTAAACTTGCCAAAAGTCTCGGATTTTTGATGCAGCAGATAAACATATCCGAACCTCGAGTAGTCGTCGATGAAAGTAACAAAATACTCGAATCCGCCTCTATCTTGCACGTTCATCGGACCACAAAGGTCTGAATGTACTAACTCTAGAGGTTCTTTGGCCCTATTCCCTTTTGACGAGAAGGGACGCTTAGTCATTTTTCCCTCCAGGCAAGATTCGCAGACCGGCAACGAGTCAACAGATATCTCTTTTAAGGAATCACCCTTAGCCAGTCGTTTGATTCTTTCCAATAGAATGTGACCTAACCTAAGGTGTCAAAGATATGTACTATCTTCTTTATGAGAAATTTTCTGCCTTTTAGCAGATTTTTGATGCGCTACTATAAACATTTCAGTGTTTAACAGGGGAGCTTACGTAGGTTTAATGAAATATAATCTGTTTTCCAATACAGTAGTACACAAAGTAAAACCATTCTTTGAAATAGTAAACTCATCATTCATAAAAGAGACGGAGTACAACTGGTCTTTCAAAGCAGAATACGAAATTAAATTTCTCCGAAAATTTGGAATGAAATAAACATTGTCTAATTGTAAAACTTTATTTCCAAAATGTAAAACCGCAGCTCCCACTGCTTTTGCTGAAACTAATGCCCCGGTGCCGACTCTCATAACTCGAGCTCCTTCCTCTAGCTCCTGAAACGAACTAAGGATATGTAAAGAAGAACATAAATGGTTAGTAGCGCCAGTATCCAGTGTCCAAATTGATACATCTTTAGCTACATTAAAAGATTCCAAGACAAGTAATTCAGGACTACCTTTTTTATCTTTCCCATTGCTCGCCTTAGCCTTCCCATCCTTTACATTTTTGAGAACGGGGAAGTGACAACGCCAGTGCCCTATCTCATTGCAGTAAAAACACTTGCCCTTGGGCTTGGATGGTGCATTTGGCTTAGCCTTCTTCTTCATAGGTTTAGGCGCCGGCGCAGTTTGTTTCTTATTCTTTGGCTTACCCTGCTGGTTAGACTTAGACGCCTTGGCTACGACCACATTGGCCTCAGCCTTCTTTTCCTGCTCTTGGGTTTTATCTTTCGTAGAAAGACCCTCGAAGACTTGAAGTTCGTTGATCAACTCCGTCATAGTATGACGAGTCTTAGTCATGACGTAGTTAGTCTTGAATGTTATGAAATCAGGTGTCAGAGATTCGAGAATCACGGACACTTGGGTAGCATCGTCTATAGTTGCATCATGAGTTTCTGCTTCAGTAAAGTAACTAATCATGTTCATCACATGACCAGTAACCGACTGACCCCGCCTCATCTTGGCATTGACAGCCTTCCTCACGGCCTCGTGTCTTGCTTGATCAGACGGTTGGCCAAACATGGTGGTCAAATGCTGCATAATTTCTTGTGCAGTATTAAAACCCTCAATCTTGCTCCGAATGACCTCCGACACTGAGGCTAAGAAGATGCCTCTAGCCTTATTATATGCCTCTAGCCTTATTATTCGCCTCTGTCCATTTTTTATGTTGATCGCAAATGCGTTTAGGCGGATTTTGAGGGGGAATCACAGGGCACTCCTCAGTCAAAACAAATTGCGCATTCTCAAATATGAGCACTACGTTTACGTTACTTTTCCACTTAGTAAAATTGTCGCCATTTAGCTTATCGTTCGGTAAAGTTTGAATTTACGAAGACATGTTGCTGTAAATAAAATGACAGAAACTTAATCAAAATATACACTACTATAATTTGTATTTTAGGAATAATAAACTTATATAAAGTCTATCCTACCATTCCAAGAATTTAACCTCATATAGTACTGTCCGAGAGAGTCGATATCAGCACTATGACGGTTAAACTGAGACAATCTCTCTCAATGATTGAGCTTCGAGAATCGAACATCTCACAGGAATCAGACATCCCAGACCTTAATCATTGATTACCTTCCTTTTCTAGCCTAGATATTTCTAAAATATCCATAAAGAGTGTGACCTACTATATCAGATCTTAGAGTACGCCCCGAGTATGCCTACGTGGGGCAGGTCAGTGACCCGGCGAGTACCCGATATCCTATCCTTTCGGAGACCAAGCCTTGAATTTTGATAGCGGTGAACACCATCCGAAGGGGGCTGAAATCAAAGCGGCACGAGGTGTCACTATTCTCTCACGTGCTTGCATCTATAGTAGAGGCCGTGGGGTTGGCTGTCGCCTTCCCCGCTCCCACTCAATAATTTGAAAAAGTTGTGGGTTTACTAATTACGATTTCGGCCTTGACAATAAGAAACAATAAATCAAAATACTCCGAACAGGGTCGGTTATGCAGGCAAGCCTACGCCGTCTTATTCGTTGGAACATATGTGACAGTTCAGACTGATCCGGCAAGAGAAGCCCCATTTAGCCCGAAGGCTTATCGGCTATGCTAAGTCTTGTCGAACCACTGTAACGTACATCACATGTGGAGGGGAGTCGATTGAGCCGAGGCTCGGTTGAACTCGCCCAACCATGGTTAGACCATTCCGAACCCATGTACTAAGTTTTCCGATTTCTAAATTGTCAACCAAAGGGTAATCTCGTTTCTGTTTAAGGTGGGTTCACCGAGAAGGCATCACCGAAAACTCAACGATGTATCTAAGTGGGATTCACCGAGAATCCATCACTAAAATCGTAACGATTGACAAAACCCGGGTCCTCGGTTTTTATAATTAGTTACTTAATTTTAATTAACTACCACATATTAATTAAAACAAGTATGTTAACTAATTAATCGAGTTATACATGCCTAATTTAATTCGCAATTAAATATCTACGTGTATGCATTGGAGTGGAATCATGAAGATGCATGTCATGGCAATTTCCGGTTATATCATACAATTTTCGATCATACACGAAAAGAATAGCGGAAAAAATAAACACCGAGATGGACCGTTGGTACCCCCGACTAACCTATTTTTTAAGGAAAAGTAAAAACTTAATCTAATCTTCGAGTCTTGAACTTCGAATCTTGAGCTCGAACCGTCGTATCACGAACACCCGAGAGGAGAAAGGCTTTTAATTAAAATAAATCCAATTTATTTAATAAATAAAACCCTTTATTAAAATTCCTTTTTTTGTTTATGTCGGCCTTTTTTTTTTTTTTTGATATGCTGCCTTGCGGCAGAAGTAATGTAAAAAAACATTAAAAAAAATAAAAAATTTAAAAATTTTAAAAAAAAATTGAATTGAATCAACAGCCCTTTTAAACCCTAGCCGATTTAAAGGGGAAAAAAACAGACAATTTGCGGCGGCAGTAAGCGCCGCTACAGGTGCTGCCGCCCTTTTAAAAAAGGGACAATTATCAAAAATGACACATATTGGACTTAATTAGGTAAAAAGGACATCCAAAACAAACACTTAGTTATAAGGACGTAAATTAGATAGATAGACCAAAATACCCTTAATGAAAAGAAATGGAAAAAAAAAACAAAAACGCGGAAACAGGCGGCAATGGCTGAATGTTTATTTATTATTGAAACTAACGTTGATGTTGTTATGTTTTGCTTTATTTTTTTTTTTTTTTTTCCTGTTCGCTGAAGAAAGGGTTTTTTTTTTTTTTTCCTGGACGGTGAAGGTTTATTTTTTTTATTGACCACCCCGATGCATTGACCACCTCAATACATTTACCATCGTGATGCAGTGATCACCTCGATTCATTGAGCACCGCGATGGAGTCACCACTCCGATGCACAGACTACCGCGATGCAGTGACCACCCCGATGCATTGAGCACTGTGATGTAGAGACACCGCGATGAAATGACACCACAATACATTAACCACTGCGATGCATTGACCACCCATGATGCATTGACCACCCTATGCAGTGACATTTTATGAAGCAACACCCGCGATGCATTGACCACCATATACAGTGACCATCGCAATGCATTGACCACCCCTGATTCATTGACCACCGCAATATAGGGGCTACCCCGATGCAGTAGCCACCCCCGATGGAGAGACACCGTGATGCAGTGACCACCCCGATGCAGAGACACCGCGATGCATTGACCACCGTGATGCATTGACCATCGCGCTGCATTGACATCGCCAATCATATATGCAGTGACATCGGCAATCATATATGCGTGACATCAACAATTTATGCAGTGACATCGATAATCAGATATGCAGTGACATCAATATTTTATGCAGTGACATCAGCAATCATATATGAATGACATCAACAATATAGTGACATCGGCAATCATATATGTAGAGACATCGCGATGAAGTGACACCGCGTTGCAGTGGCCACCCCCGATGCAGAGACCGCGATGAAGTGGCCACCCCTGATGCAGAGACCGCGTTGCAGTGGCCACCCCCGATGCAGTAGCCACCCCGCGTTGCAGTGACCATCGGGATGCAGTGACATTTGATGAAGCAACATCGTGATGACATTTGATATTTTTTCGACTTAATTTCATAAAATCGATTTCTTTTCTTCATAAATTCGACTTCAAATGGTTATATCTTTGGATATAAAACTACGATCAACATAAATCTTTCACCTTAATTCATATTTTTATGAAGTGATACCGGCAATCATATATGCACTGATATCAACATTTTATGCAGTGACATCGGTAATCATATATGCGTGACATCAACAATTTATGAAGTGACATCGGCAATCAGATATGTAGTGACATCAACATTTTATGCAGTGACATCAGCAATCATATATGAATAACATCAACAATTTATGTAGTGACATCGGCAATCATATATGCAGAGACATCGCGATGCAGTGGCCATCCCCGATGCAGAGACACCGCGATGAAGTGGCCACCCCCGATGAACAGACACCGCGATGTAGAGACCATCAAGAAGCAGTGATCATCGGGATGCAGTGACATTTGATAAAGCAATACCGTGATGACGTTTGACATTTTTCCGACTTAATTTTATAAAATCGACTTTTTTTCTTCATAAAATCGACTTCAAATGGCTATATCTTTTGATATAAAACTACGATCAACATAAATCTTTCACTTAATTCATATTTTTATGCAGTGACATCGGCAGTCATAAATGCAGTGATATCAACATTTTATGCAGTGACATCGGCAATCATATATACGCGACATCAACAATTTATGCATTGACCACCATGATGCATTGACCTCCTCGATGCAGAGACACCGCGATGCACTAACAACCGCGCTGCATTGACCACCGCGATGCATTGACATCGACAATTATGTATGCAGTGACATCGACAATCATATATGCGTGACATCGACAATTTATGCAGTGACATAGAGATAAAGTGGCCACCCCTGATGAAGAGACACCGCGATGAAGTGGCCACTCTCGATGCAGAGACACCGCGATGCAGAGACCATCGGGATGCATTGATCACCGGGATGCAGTGACATTTGATGAAGCAACACCGTGATGACATTTGATATTTTTCCGACTTAATTTCATAAAATCAATTTCTTTTTTTCATAAAATCGACTTCAAATGGCTATATCTTTTGATATAAATCTACGATCAACATAAATCTTTCACCTTAATTCATATTTTTATGTAGTGACATCGGCAATCATATATGCAGTGATATCAACATTTTATGCAGTGACATCGGCAATCATATATGCGTGACATCAACAATTTATGCAGTGACATCGGCAATCAGAAATGCAGTGACATCAACATTTTATGCAGTGACATCGGCAATTTATGCAGTGACATCGGTATTTTATGCAGTGACATCAACAATTTATGCAGTGACATCGGCATTTTATGCAGTGATATCGACAATAAATATGCGTGACATCAACAATTTATGCAGTGACATCGGCCAAGAGTTCGGTCACTATGAATGTGGTTTTTAAGCCATTGTGCATCGTATGACAAGAAATTCTACAGATTGCATGATGCCGTTGAATTTCAAGAATGTATACTCTATAAAGTGATTATACCTAAAGAAATGACAACTAAAGAAAAAGGCTTCAATGTAATAAACAACAACGCTAAGAAAAAATAGAAAATGCAGTGACATTAATGTCACTCCATCAATTTTATTACAAATCATACACAAACCTACCATCAAATTCATGTCACTACACCAATCATACATACATAAATTGTTCTTTCCTTTCTCAGACACTTTTTTCTGCAAATGAGAACCCTCATTCAAACCAGTAGTACCAGAAGGAGCTGTAACAGCCAAACATCATAAACCCGTCTACATGTCCAAAATGAAAAAGGAAATACACTCTAAAATGACTATCTATTAAGATATTCTCCAGTAACCAGTGGCATTCATCAGCAAAATGGTGTCTTGGAAACTCAAGAATGCCCTTCAACCTCTTGTAACTGCACCTAGCATTGGCCTGGAAAAAAAACATCATGAAAACAGGCACAACAAACACATAAAAACAGAACAGAAATTTGCAACATAAACCCATTGATTTAAAATGGCATAAACTCCACATTCCCTTGCAGGTTGCAACACAATCATGATCTCCATATGGGCCGCGTCGAGCTATATCGAGTACTTAGCCAGTCGAGTTCGATGTTGCCTTTTTATGGCTCAAGCGAGCCCGAACTTTTTTAGTCAATTCGAGCTCGAGCCAAGGGAGTATCGAATTATAAAACTCTGATCAACATAAATATTTCACCCTAATTCATATTTTTTCATCCTCTTTATTTAGATATCTCATTTGACATTTTTTGAATTAATTTCAGAAAATCGATTTTTTTCTTTATAACTTCGACTTCAAACGGCTATATCTTTTGATATAAAACTCCGATCAACATAATTCTTTCACTATAATTCATATTTTTTCGTCATCTTTATTCTGATATCTTGTTTTATGAAATGACACCTTATGAAGTGATACACAATAACACCAACATTTTATGAAGTGACATCAACACCCAAATTGCAAAAAAAAAAACTTAGTAAATTGTATATGCAGTGACATATGTAGTGACATCAAGATCAAGAAACAAAAACATAAAAGCAGCATAAACAAGAAAATCAAATCAAAATAAACAAAATATACAGGATGCGAAAAAGGTAAAGCTCTTGCAGTGTGCCAAAATTCAACAATATTTTGACTCATATAACCAACCGGCTCACAAAGAAATGGAATTAAAGAAATGAAATTTGTTGCAATTTGTTGAACTAAAGAAATGCAACAAAACAAATGGAATTCCAATATACACAATCTGCAAAAGATAGACACAGCCCATATTTCATCTACGATAATTAAGTTAATGGATTCCACAGCTAAAACTTTAAACTCGACACTCACTGGTGGTAGATTAACCAAGCAGAACAAAATTAAATATTCCAAAAAACAGAACAATCAGATAATCAGTATTGGAAGAAGAAACAGGATTCGGTGATGATGCATACCTCCGGTGTTTCCCCTACCTCCGGGACGCTTCCTGTGCTTGCCGATACGTCCATGTCCGGCGCTGACATTGCCTCTCTTCTTCCGATTCTTCTTGAAGCGGGTAGTCATCTTGTGGCTTGAAGGTTTTAGGATTTGGGTAATGAATACGAGCTGCTGCTGCTGTTGGTTTGCTGTCCGTGGGAAAAATAATAGAAGAAAAGGGTAATTTAGGAAACTTAAATAGATGTTGTCCTTATAAACGATGATCTTTTTTGGGTGTCCTAAGTGCCTAATTAAGTCTCAAAACATGTCCTTATAAACAAATAACACTTTAAAAAACAGTGGCTATAGCGACAGAAAAAACCGTTGCAACAGGTGCAAGCTGCAGATTTTTAATTAAAATTAGGGTTTTAACCGTTTCTCCTTGTTCATACTTTGGGTTTCGCCTTTATCTTCATAATTTCTTCAAGATCTTCATATTATCGAGCCCGGAATATATAAAATACAACAAAAGTGCTACTTTTACATAAAATTCGATTGCATGAAAGTAAATACAAATCCTATGCTCAATTGATACTAATCAAAGGAGCTACAAAATAGATCTATGGGTAAACAATACCAACCTCAATCCATCTCTTCAACCAAGACATTTACAAGGCATTCAACATGATAAATTTCGATGCATATAAAAAAAAAGCAATCGAAAAACAAAAAAAAAATCTAAACATGCTTTTTTCCACTCCTAAATCTAAAATTTACATACTTTGATTGATTATTCAAAGGCTCTGATACCACTTGTAGGATGTAATATCGCCGGATGGATCATAGATCCACCCGATTACGCAGCGGAAAGTATAAGATCTAGATCTAGTCAACCAAAAATACATAAAATAATAGATCTAAACCTACGAGGGGTTTAGATTGCTTACCAGTTTATGGTGTATAAACGTCAAGAACAATCTTCAATCCAAGCTACTCGATCCAATGAGATGCCACCGTCTTCCAACGTGTATCTCCAATCACCACCAAGTGGATGGTGTTTCAAGCCGCCGGACCTCCTCGATATGCTACCTTAGAAAACCCGAAGTTTTCTAAAACTCAAACCCTAAGCAAAATAGCCGAAAAATCTAAGCTATTTTGCTCCCAATATTTCGAAAATAAAGTGTGTCTTTTGGCTTGGGAGAATTCTCTTTATATAGCAGAGTAATTCTTGTCCTCCAAGGATTTAATAATTAATAGATAATTATTAGATTAACCCTTATTTTAAATAAAAGATAAATAAAATAATTATCCCAAACAAAATTAGGATAAATAATATTATCATATCATCTAATATTTCATGAATTATCAATTAACAAATAAAATATAAATCACATGTTAAATAATTATCCAAGAAAACTAATTCCTTAATAATTAAACAACTCACAAAATGCACCCAACCTTAATTAAATAAAGGTCCATGCGCATTTTTTGACACATTGTGCCGAGTCTATGAAAAAAAAATTCCCGTGTATTTAATTATCTAGTCCAACTAAACAATTAATCCACATATCAATTAAATAGTCCAATCCAACTATTTAATTATAATTGAGGTGAAACGATGAGAAAACATATATACTATATTAGGAGCCACGTCGGGGACCATGGACCCATATTCAGTAGCTACAATAAATTAAATAAAATTATCCGTCAGACCGAACAACAATATTCAGTCTATTAATTCCGGGATTACACCACCATAAACCCGAAACTGAACTCTACTGAATATAGATATAAACTTACACTCAACTATGAATCATAAGGTGTCCACTGATATAATCATTACATACGGATAAATCCTCCATAGACTGTTCACTTCGATTCGGGATATTTCCGTAAACCCTTCTCGAAACATATTATCCTTATTTACCATTAACCCCTAGTGATCAATTAGTTCATAACCAATATAATATGAACTAGGCCAATCGATCAGTTTCTAGGATTAACAAATAAGGGAACTGTCTGTCTACTTCCCGAAGGAAGGAATGGATTCCATATCTGTGATAGCACAAAATACTCACCCATCCTAGAATAGAGCCAACGAGAAGTGTTGGACCACATACTACGAAGTGATCTTTACTAACACATCAAACCCTACCCTAGTCCAAGCAGTCTTCTGTAATCACCTCAGGATTGAGATTAATCCATATATGATCATCTTGTGATTCGATAAGACTTCTCGATCACGGAATTATATCGAGAACTCAAATCAAATCGGTCCAGCCCTATATGATTATCATCATATATAAATACCCCACTAGGTACCCTATTACCGACAGTCCGGATAAGACCGTCACACCTAAAGTGTTATGGGCGCATTATTAGCAAATTAATCTTGAGACCCGTACTCAGATTAATAAACGCTACGGACTAAGTTAATTTTAAGTACATCTCACTATCTCAATCCTCTTGTGTATAGCCATACACTGAGTAATGTGATTACATAAACGAGGTACTTAGGATTTTATGTAGTGTATTAATATTGGCAATAAATGCGAATAAATAAGATGAAATAAATTCTGCCATTTATTTAAATAAAAGAATTACAAATTATCTTTCGGGCATAAAACCTAACAGCAATGACACAAGCATAACGGTTGTATCAAAACGAGTGACGTCATCTGTGTCGTTGATCATGACGAATTTACATCATTATCGATTTAGACTCAAGGACGGAGGTAGACTATGGGCTAAGGGGGGCTAAGCCCACCCAGCCCGTTTTATTTTTTTCTATGTAGTATGTATATCCAATCCGTCAACTCATCAGTCTACTGGATAATTAGGCTTACAGCCCACCTAACATGAGCCACTAAAAGTATATGTTACAACAAAAATTGATTATCCCCTGGATATGGCCTAGTGGTGAGGAGCGGGGTGTTATAATGACAGCCGGACCCTAAGCTGGAGGTCAGCGGTTCGATTCCCGTAAAAGGGGTTGATTTCCGATTGATAACATCATTCAGTGATGGGAACCAGCAAGCCCCTGACTTTAAGCTCTAGGTTACTTAATTAACATCTCCCCACATTCCTATGGGATCGGGGGTGGGGGGCCCTCACGGTTAGGGTTTAACCGTTTTTTTTACAATAAAAAATGATTCCATTGGCATCACACTTTTATTTTCGACACCACAATTATTTCAAACAATCACAAAATTACTTCAAGTACAATGATTATTTTTAATGAAAATAACGTAAGTGGTACATGACGTTTAGAAAACAGCGTTAGTAATGACACTGATGTTATAGTTTTAGAAATGCCAATGTCACTTGTTAGTATCGTCAGATCCATTGAATTGACACTGGAGTTAACGTTTGTAGTTTGGGAAGTAAAAAACAAATACATCATAAAGTAAAAATAAATTTTAGTATTTTTCGAGATAATTATGCCGTATAAATAACATTGAAAAAAAAATCTCAGCCCATCCGACGAAAAATTCCTGACTCCATCCTTGTTTAGACTCATCATGATCAACAGTACAAACTATCGTTGTGTTATTTATTATGATACAACGCGTACGATTGTGCCCGTATAATTACTCGAATGGTTGTATCATGTATGTTAAGGGCGATGAACACGAAGTAATCACTTAATTTGACTAAGCATAAGTTTGTAGACTGTTGACTCTTGATAATCATTAAAACGGAGTTCACTACTTCGATGTGATCAAGATAAGGTAATAAACAATGTTTTGTCTACTACTAGTACTATATTTATTCTATCAGAAAGTATTTAAACACGTGCTTAACTAATTGTACGCGAATGGGAAGAAGTAACATTAAATAAATATGAGAAAAGAGTCTAAAATCAATTTTTTAATATAAAATAAATAAATAGGACATACGATTTGAAAAAATTATAAAAAAGATTTAAAAAAATTCAGACATACAAAAATACCCCTAACTCAGCAAGGCGCGTCCATTCAGGATTGCATCTTCTTATTTTTTCATGCTGCTCCTGGGTTTTGTATTTTTTTTTATTTTTTATTTTATTTTTTAAATACCCGTAACTTTTGATTTATTATTCCGATCATCAAATTTTATCAACAAAATTCATATTTTTTTTGCTCTTTATTTCGAGATCTCGTACGATACCCTTCCGACGTAATTTTTGAAAGCCGAAAAAATATTTGCATTAATCGGAGCGTTTTTCTTATAAACGACCATAGCTTTTGATTTAGAACACCGATCATCAAAATTATTTCACCAAAGTTCATATTTTTCTCTTCATTTTGATATTTCATATGATACCCTTTCGATGTAGTTTTTGGAATCCGAATTTAATCACAGCATTTACAGTAACACGGTAATAGTAACAGTAACAGATGTAGTTCAAGGTTCAATAACATCAAGTCTGATCTAAAACATTTAAATATAATACTAGTAGTTTCCAGAATGCAAAAATATGGTTATATTCCTTATATAGTACTTGTCTCATCTACAACAAAAAAAAACCAACGTGTGGGAAGAAGTATCAGCAAGACAAAATAAAAGCTCCGAAAATAAACTAAAGCACCAAAAAAAAACTTTATTAGCTGCAACAACATCAAGTACAACATTCCCCAAGCTCTTTGCACTCCTTCAAAACGAAAGCTCTTATGAGGAACACGCAGCCCATTCTTATATATCAACTGGCTAGGAACTTTGCAAAAGTCCATTGAACTTGTTGCCTTTCTTCATAAACTCAAACAATGGAGCTGCATTTTCTCCATTTACTTCAATTGCTTCCATTGGACAAGGTATCTACAACTCAAGCTTCCAGTCAGCACCCTGAGAGAAGCACAAAAACCATCGTAACACATTTTATTAACAAACACAATAACACCATTACCATTAACAGTATGGGATTAGCCAAAAATCAAGGACTAAGCAAACTGTACAGCAACACTAACAACCTCTATTCCTTTATGGATTAAAACGAAAACAAACCTTAGACTAAAAACTATTTGGACAATAATGTTATCACATTAAAACCGAAAAAACTTGTGTATTTTCAAATAACATATTCAATCACAATTAAGACCTTCAATCACAATAGGAAAGAAAAATGCTTCTAGGAAATGTTTCCAAATTTTTTTCTCACAACTTTATCAATATTTGTGAGTATTTGATAAGCTGATATATGTCTATAATGAATGCCAGGAACAGAATAATCTAATTCTAACTGAGAAATCAAATTGTGTTGTTCTATTCTATCAGATAATGATGGTAGCACACGATCGTTTTTGCTTTCATATTCAATAGCACAATAACAGTAACAGTATCACAGTAACAGTAACGCAGTAACAATAACAATATCATAGTAACATTAACAATAAATTTCCATTGCATTTTATCATCCACTTCAAAACTTGTGCTAAAGTTAATTAATATGACACAGAACTTAAACAAGTGCAAAAAAATAGAATTCTTCTCATTGATTAACCGAAGTAGCAGTACATGTACATCAGAATATATCGGTCTTAGGAATAAATAGGGAATACATACATAGAGGATGCTCTTTGACAACTCCAATCTCACTTTACTTTGGTGATTTATTTGGACATTGTATTGCACTCCATCTTGTTGTAAGAACCACTCCATATGCCACTCAATGTCTTAATCTCACTTCAAAAGAAGCCCAAAAAGTTGTCAAAACATGGCTGAAAAATCTGCTCCAATTTAGCTCATCTTGTGGTGAGTTCTTGATCATTTAAGTGCCCTTTTACAAGCTCTAAGAACTCCCTTATATACCCTTCATACCATGCTTGAATTTCCCTTGAATTTCTGCCCTCAAACTGTTTTTAAAACAACTGCGAAATAGCCATATCCGTTCAGCTCCAAAGCTGACAAAACAGAGCTGAAAATATGCTCCATTATCATCAAATATACAGCCTGTTTAACCTCATTTTTAGCTCAATTCAAGGCAGTATTTCATCTCCATTTACTCCAAGTTTTAAGCTCAAAGTGCAGCCTAAATTACTTGCTGAAAACCTGCTCTAATGCAACTCTAAAAATGCCTCAAAATGAGACATTGAAATCAGCTCAAAGCTGTCCCAAATATCTGCTTCAGTTTTGCTCCACTTCTTCTCAACTTTAGGATGTTCTCTTGATCATTGAAGTGTCCTTCTTCAAGCTGTAAGAGCTCCACCATATTCCCTTCATATCATGCTTGAATTTCCCTTGAAATGCAGCCCTCAAGTTGTTCTTAAAACAACTCTAAAATAGCCATACCCATTCAGCTCCAAAGCTATCAAAACAAAGCAGAAAATTTGCTCCATTGTCATCAACTATGCAGCCTGTTTAGCCTCATTTTCGGCAAAATTGAAGGCTGCATCATAGCTAAATTTACTCCAAATTGTAAGCTCAAAGTGCAGCCTAAAATACTTGCTGAAACCCTGCTTTAACGAAACTCTAAAAATGACTCAAACCTAGCAATTTCAACATGGATGTCCCTACTTGAATCATAACTTCAAATATGTTACAAACAATAGCTTAGATAAATTAGTTAAGAATTCGAAACATTACAACCTGCTTAAAGCATTAAATTCAGTTGATTCTGATGTTACAAATTTTAACCCACTTCTGTAATTTTAACCATTACAGAAGGCCGAGAATTCCGTAACTTTTTGTCATTATCTGCTTTACCATTATAGTTTTTTAAGCCGCTTCGAAACATTACAACCTGCTTTACCGAGAATTCGAAACATTACAACCGAGAATTCGTTATCTGACATTCGAAACATTACAACCCGCTTTGACATTCAACCCGAGAATTCGAAACATTACAACCTGCTTTACCATTATAGTTTTTTTTTGCCACTACGGCTGTAATGTTTTTGATATGTTGCATGTGCAATTATCCACATAGTATTTTGATATGACATTCAATTTATCACTACGGGTTGTAATGTTTCGAATTCTCGGTAGTTGCTGCGTTATCTGACATTCAAAACATTCCCCCCAAAAAAACGATCGGTAGTTGCACGTTATCTGACACTGGTTGTTGTCGATGTTGTCAGAGTGTCAATCAATAGTGATAAATTGAATGACACTACTTATATACTTTCAGTGGATCACCGTGACGATTGGTAGTTACGCATTGTCTGACACTGATTATTGTCACTCTTGTCACGGTGTCCATTAGTAGTGTCAATAAGTAGTGTCAAATAAAATATATCAACATCTCTATTAAGACTGAAATGTAGGTAAGTACTCCATCCATCCTAGAATATAAATTCTTTTAGATTTTTAATTTTTTCACATAATATAAGACCATTTGAAATACAAATATTTATTATATTTTTCTTTTTTCTACACATAATTTATTATTTATTTATTTATTTTTCACTACTCCATCCGATTTTTTTAACTGTCACTTTTCAGAATTTGTTTTGTTTTTGTTTATCTGTCAATTTACAATATCAATACCATTTATTATTATTTTTTTCCATCTTTACCCTCCCTTTTAATTAAGCCAAAAATTAGTATTAATTCCCGTTCCAGCACCCGGTCAAACAAAAGGTCAGAAATTAAACATACTACCTCCGATCCAAAATATGAGTCATCCTAGGAGTTTTCACACGGATTAAAAAATTGGTTGAATGTCATTAATTTGAAGATTAACGTCTAAAATATCCCTTGACTATCATTAATGCAATAGTTGTTAAATAATGAAAAGTTGTTGGATTCATAATAAATTAGGGGTAAGATAGAGAAAGAGCAATAAATGTTGTATTGGTAATGTAGAATGACTTATATTGTGGGACAAGTAGAAGAGTGTAAGATGACTTATATTTTGGACCGTGTAGTACTAAATAAGCTTGGCACAATTTAGTATGTAAAGATATTAAGCCTTTTTATTATTCCAAAGCCCGTTATTTAATTAGAAGTATAATATAAAAATAAAAGGACAACTTTGTCATTTTATAGTATATTTCAAACACATTAATAACTTTTTTTAATCTGTGTGATTCTTCTGTATGCGACTGTTAAAAAAAAAAAGGAGTACTTTAAACTATTACATTAATTACAGTTAAAGAGTATTTTAGATTTTTATCATTCAAATTAATGACACTTAACTATTTTCTTAAATTGTCTTGAAAATTTAAATGAATTTATATTTTGGGACATAAGGAGTATTTATTTACAATCATTGTTCGAATAATCATTCTCTCAATTATTCAATCATTAATATAAGTCAAATTAGAATTCGTTAAATGTCTTACTTAGAATGTCACAAGTCTAGAATACTACCTCCGGTCCAAATATAAGTCATCCTAGTAGTTTTTACACAGATTAAGAAATTGGTTGAATGTCATTAATTTGAAGGTTAATGTCTAAAATACCCCTTGACTATCATTAATGCAATATTTGTTAAGTAATGAAAAGTTGTTGAATTCATAATAAATTATGGGTAAGATAGAGAAATAGCAATAAATGTTTGACTTAAAAATCATCTTTCTAAATATCGTTCTGGTGCGGTGTATCAGTAGAATCGCGGTGTGTAAATAAAAAAATAACAAAAACCAAAACAAAAAATACCTATAATTTGGGATGAAAAAATGAGGTAAATCAAATGAAACGTAACCCACTAATTAAGAAAGAAATGAAGCAAACAAAAACAAGTTGCCGCGTATCTTTCATATATATACTTTATTAGGTTCATTGCATCAATGGTTCTTTCATAATGGCAATAGACCTTTTGATTATTGTTTTGAAATAATTTAAAATAATTTCAAAATAAATGTTCGATGCACGATATGTTTGGAATATTCAGGTTAATGTCCGATAAATTAGGTAATAATATTTTACATTCTCAGCAATGAATTTTAACCACTTCCCATTTGGAAGTTGTCAATAAATATCTTTATAACGTCTGTTTTGATCGACTAGGTTGTTCTAAAAAGATGTTTACTCCTTTATAGAGAGATATTTCAAACACAATTGTATCACCAAATATTTATCCATAAATAACAGTACTATGATTTTTACACAATAAAAAAAATGATGATCGTAACTAATATTAGATAATAAGGTTTAGTTACATTTTGAATAAGGAGAGTATTTTTTTATATCTAATAAATGTTATCTTGATCGAATTTGAATCAAAAAATAATTCTTATTTTGATCGAATTTGATTCAGGATTTTGGTTTTTCTATACCTAATATTGGTCAGAAAATACAATTGATATTTTCTGACTGAATCTCGATCCGTAAACTAATCAACATTTTGTCAAACCAAATTTGAGTCATGAAATAATTTTTTATTTTGATCGAATTTGAGTCGGGATGTTGGTTTTTTCTAGACTCAATATCGGTCTGTAAACACAATTGATATTTTCTGGCTGAAATTCGGTTTGTAATTAAAACTAAAAATTAGGTGTGTTAGGCATATTTTAGG
The DNA here is from genome assembly GCA_024500145.1 of Gentiana dahurica var. dahurica. NCBI lineage: Eukaryota > Viridiplantae > Streptophyta > Magnoliopsida > Gentianales > Gentianaceae > Gentiana > Gentiana dahurica. The sequence continues at coordinate 30,448,155 of CM044902.1, forward strand.
TGTGAAAAGACCTTACATTTGAATAACATTAACTTAATAAACATGAAGATTGAAAAATTCTTGAATATATGAATTAAAAAAAAAGGGTATTAAGAAGGAAAAATGTAATGAATGGTTTGTTAGTATTTTAAAACAAATCAATTTGCTTAAAGTGAGTTAGGATCTCACCACACACAGTAAAAATATGAATATAACTAACCGTGATTTTTTTTTTTTTTTTTCAAAACTATCATGTTTTATTGATAAGGTCTAAAACTATTTTTACTTTGAAATATCACTTTAAACTAATATTTTTGAAAGAATCTTTACTCACTCAAAATGATATTTATTTACAGACGATGCAGTATTAAAATACATTTCATTATTTCCCTTCCTTTTTATTACATTTATTTCCTATTTAGTTCCTAATGTACGACATAAATTAATTCATGCACCTTAGGTTAAAGCATGTATCACTTACCTAGTTAAAAGAAATAAAAAAAAAAAAAAATCAATATCCATTTAATATGACGTTTTTCTATAGCAAATTCATCATATTCATTACCAAAACTAAATACAAACTCCATATTACAGATGTTTGTATATACATAAATAAATATAGTAGATTTAAAATAAAAAAAAAAAAAACATAAATTTATACTATATTTATTTAGTGTATTGGAGATGGCTTCCTCTTGCTTTCTGCTAAACAGAAACAAAGCTAAAAGGACGATTATTCAGTCGGTGTTTCGTGGAACCCTCCACGTTGTCTGCTTCTTTCAGCTTGAAAATTCAACACAAATTCCTCTCAAATAAATTCCACTACCCAAATCCAATTCACCCTGCAATTTTCCAATCTCTTCTTTTTCTCCCAAAATCCTTTTTCTGTCCCAGCCGCCCACTTTTACAGTCTGTCTTCTGTTATCCAATCTTTACCCAAAAAGCTCAATTTGGATGACGGATTACCGGAAAATGAATATATGGCCAACTGCTACTCCGGCAGTGCTATCAGATGACAACAGTTCAATGATGGATTCCTTATTCATGAACTCGACGGATCAGGGTTCGTCGTGGCCGCCGGTAATTACCATCAACAACCATCATCATTTATCATCCTCTGCTTCTTGCACTACAGATTCTCCTGCCAAATCCATGGCGACTTCTTTTTTCAACGAGGAAACACTCCAACATCGTCTTCTAGCTCTGATTGACGGAGCTCGTGAAAGTTGGACTTATGCTATATTCTGGCAGACGTCGCCGGTGGACTTCGTCGGGCCCGCCACCATGTTGACCTGGGGTGATGGCTATTATAAAGGGGAAGAAGATAAAGGAAAGCGCAAGAAATCATCTTCTTCTTCCACTTCAATAGCTGAACAAGAACACCGGAAAAGGATTCTCCGGGAGCTCAATTCATTGATTGCTGGAACACAGGGGTCCGGCGACGACGCGGTTGATGAGGAGGTTACAGACACTGAATGGTTTTTCCTCGTCTCAATGACTCAAACTTTCGTCAACGGAAACGGTCTTCCCGGTCAGGCGCTGTACAGTTCGAGCCCTGTTTGGGTCACCGGCGCTGAGAGGCTAACAAACTCTCCCTGCGAACGTGCACGTCAGGCTCAGGGCTATGGGCTTCAGACAATGGTTTGTATTCCATTGGCAAACGGCGTCGTCGAACTGGGTTCACCGGATTTGATTTTCCAGAACTCTGATCTGATGAATAAGGTTAGAGTACTGTTCAATTTCAACAACGTTGAACTTCCGGGTTCGGGTTTAGGCGCAGAGCCGTTCCATTTCCAGCCCGAAAACGATCCCTCAGCACTTTGGCTTACAGATCCTTCAAATTCAGGACCTGCAACTAAGGAAAATGTTGCTTCAAATGCAAATTGTGTTCCAGAGAATTCAATTCCTTTTGGGAATAACAACAAACAGGTTGTGTTCGGAAATGGTAATAATAATTTTACTTCTAGTACCTTGACTGAAAATCATGAAACCATAAGTAATCACCGTCAAGATTCATCTCAGAAATCAATTTTCACTCGGGAATTGAATTTTTCCGAGTACGGATACGAAGGAAGCGATGCTAGAAATGGGAAAGGTAAGCCGGAATCCGGTGAAATTCTAAGCTTTGGTGGTCAAAAACAGACTGTTTCCGGCGGAAATGAGAATTTGTTTTCAGGACAATCTCAAATTGTGAATGGAGAAGAAGAGATCAACAAGAGTAAAAAAAGGTCAGCCATATCAAGAGGTAGCATTGAAGAGGAGATGCTTTCATTTAATTCAACCATGGTTTTACAAAACACAGGTATGGGGAAGGTCGGGGGCGACTCGGATCATTCGGATCTTGAAGCTTCAGTCGTGAAGGAGGAGGAGAGTAGTCGTGTGGTGGACCCCGAGAAACGGCCTAGAAAACGAGGAAGAAAGCCTGCAAACGGGAGGGAAGAGCCATTAAACCACGTCGAAGCCGAAAGACAGAGAAGGGAGAAGTTGAATCAAAGATTCTATGCTCTAAGAGCTGTTGTCCCAAATGTGTCTAAAATGGACAAAGCTTCACTCCTTGGAGACGCCATTTCTTACATCAACGAGTTGAAATCCAAGGTTCAAAACATTGAAACCGAAAAACAAGAAATCAAGAATCAGATGGATTCTTTAAAAAAGGAAGTAGAACAAGATCACAAGGCGACGGTATCATCATCAACTCAGAGTCATCATAATCATAATCATCAAACAAGTAGTAAAATCAACGATATGGATCTTGACGTAAAGATCATCGGATGGGAGGCAATGATTCGAGTACAATCAAGTAAAAACAACCATCCAGCAGCAATAGTAATGGCTGCCCTTAAAGATCTTGAACTTGAATTGCTTCATGCCAGTGTTTCTGTAGTGAATGATGTGATGATCCAACAAAACACTGTGCGAATGGGGAGCCGGTTTTACACGCAAGAGCAGCTTAAGATCGCATTGACATCAAGAATCGCTGAAAATCGATCCTTATAGCTATTTACGAAAATTTTTATGTTAGTTCGTCAATATCCGGGACGATGTAGCTTTTCTTTTCGTGTATTCTTTTTCCACGTCCGGCTGGCTTGTGTGTATATATATATATTGTACTATAAGCTCTGAATGCAATAAAAATTCGAGCTGAATGGTAAGTAATGATCGATAATATGTTTAGTTATTGTTGTCTTCCTCAAATGTTGTCACACTGCAGTTTTCTTTTACCATTGAATCGTTTTAAACAAAACCAGGCAAGATCTCTTACAATCTTAAATGAGTTTATGTTGCTAAGTGGCATGTTATCCCCTCTTCGACAGATGATTGGATCAAGTTGAATTTTGAAAGAGGGATAATTGTTCTTGTATGGGCTCTTCGAAGCGGTTGTTTAGATAATTTATGTTTTTTCACGCTCGTTGACTCTGATTGAATTTCAGAGTCTTTCTGACCGGTCTGACTCGAGATAAATCAGAATAATCATCGTTTACTGACTCAAAATTGATCAAAATAATTTGCGAACTTGTTAGATTCTGACCGACTTTCAGACAGAATTTTAAAAGTTTTCTTGACTCAATTTTTGTCAGAAAATCTTTTTGATCTGGTATGAAAAACATTTAAAATTTTAACTTGAAGTGAATCGGAATAATCATCGTTTTCTAACTCGAAAATCGTTTAAGATTCCCTCTTTATATCCATATAATAGAGAGAGCGAAGAACCTGATTTATGATAACCATTGATTCATCATTCATTCATCCGTATATCATTCATCTTAAAACACGTGAAGAGAGCGAAGAACCTGATTTATGATAACCATTGATTCATCATTCATTCATCCGTATATCATTCATCTTAAAACACGTGAAAGAAAAACCTAATATAATCAAGGGGTAATGAGGGAGAATGACACAAATATTTCACATTTAAAGATAATGAGCTTTTTGAAACTTTTGAATAAAGGACAAAACTATTTTTTTTAATTATTCTGGAGCAGGTTTTATTTTAAAAAAATTGAAAAACTCAACATATTTTCTCTCTCATCTATCTTTTTTAAGCATTCATATCTATCAATCTACAACTCCAAATTTGAAAATTATTTCATCAAATTTTTTATTTTTTCATGCTTTTTATTTTGAGACCACATTCTATATATTCCGACGTGAATTCAGAAAATCCGCTGTCGAAATTCACTATTGTTCGATATTCACTGTCGATATTCACTGATGAGATCCACTGAGTGAATTTCGACAGTGAATCTCACGAAAAACGATGTAATTATATCGAATCATGTCTCAAAACGAAGAACATCAAAAAATAAAAAATTCAGTGAAAAATTTTCATCACGTTTGAATTCTCTATGTAACGCCCCGTTCACGGACACCGAGTCCTTATCCGGAAAAGGAACGTTCGGCACGTATAAAATAAAAGTAAATTCATTTCATACGTAAGCCTCTACTACGTCGTATCAAAAACAAGCAAACGGAAGCGAAAGACTCGGGTATAAAAATTCCCAAACATCCAAGAATAGAAATGAAATCTAAAGGTGGAAATATAACTTATTACATTCAAGGAAAATACGAAATCCAAACGAAAAGTACAATATTCTCTAAAAGAAACGTAACGTTGCTACAAGTCTCGAAAGACCAAAAGTCTAAAACAATCTAATAAAGAATAAATGTAAATTCTTCAATGAGGCGTCTTCGAACGTCATCATCGAACTCCTCCTCGTAAACAATGTCTACATGTTCGTCTTCTCATCCCCAAGGCACATAGAAAACATGCATTTGAGATAAGTACAACGTACTTAATAAGAAAGAGAAGCTATGACAACAATTATAATTTATAAAGTAAAGATAATTAAAAGTTTAGTTGATTATGTGTGACCGACTCAATCTAGGGTTCACTCCATGTCCATCAACATGAATTGACTAAACGTTTCTACTTATCTTATCTATGTTACAACCGCATTCAAGGGCACTACGCATATCCATGCTGGGGATATTCTTGGCAACATATTAGTGGATCACACCAATATCCACGGAGGCTAGAATAGGTAGGCTCCGATAGTACGCACATCTCAGCGGAGTCCCTCCGTACTTAGGGTTTTGTTGACCTACGGAGTTCTTCCACCTTCAGAGGTAGGCATACATCGCGATATAGACTGGTGCCTATCCAAGAGAGACATGTTGTTTAATCTTTTACTAGTCAAGTACGTATTTATTAGGATGATTGTTGGGGAGATTTTGCATCATTAAAACAAAAGAAAATTTATAAACCTATACTACCATGCAAAACTACCTCCTAACCGGCCGAATACCGGGTAGTTGCTAGTAAAGTTGGATAAGTACGGGTATCGATCCTCAGGGAAAAGGGCTGTTGAATCTAGTTCATTAACTCTCCTAAATTGTCACTACTAAAAACAAATAACTATTACTAAACCTAAACTAAAAACAGAAAATAAACTGGACAGAGGATTGTTAATCCAAAGCCAGGAAAGATAATTGCGGACAACCATAAAATAAAACTACATCTAGGAAAACGGTAAAACTAACTAACACTGAACAAACATGAACAAACCATGATCAACCAATTTCCAACAACCATCACCCCACCGAAAGAAATAAGATAGACAAATGTTCATTCACAAGTTATCTTGGATTATTATCTTATCTAAAGGAGCGTTTCCTCTTCCGATTTATCACGCCATTAATTAGTTTACCTTCCGGTCTTAACTAATATCGATACAAATCAAAGATATGGATTGAATCCTAACCTAACAACATTATCCCTCAACTTCCGTTTGTTGGAATAATTATTGTCAATCTCCCTCACGATAATCTAGTGAATCTATTAACTTCCGTTATCTAAATTCGATTAACATAAAGCATACAAAACATGAAAGAGAACAAGAACAACGTAATGAAATAAACACATGAACAATCTCATCTTTCCGGTAACGGTGATATCCCTCAATTCCAATCTAAGATAATCTTGCATCGAATTAATTAAATTGTGATCCTCTCGTAAACCTAGATATTTAACCTACGAACTTCCGTTATGTATAGATTAAAAATCTAATCTTTCCTATGGCGATCTAAACTACACCAACTTCCGTCATACGGTAGCATCAAATCATACAATCATCTTTCGATATAAAATTGCACGATACAAATAAACATAGGAAAAGAAACAATTATAAATAAAACTTACAAAATATCCATAGAAAGGAATCAAAGTGCTGCAGAAAAAGGATTACATGGCTGCTCCATGGATGAAAGCATCAAGCCTTCATCATGCTCGAACAAGAAGGAAAAAGAACAAAATAAAAGACCTAATCTAACCCCGATCACTCGAGCACAAGGCTCGGGTGACCGGCCTTGAACTGCAAAGCTGCCGCTGCTCTCTGTCAAGATGCGGCTGTGAAGAATTTGTGTATATGAATTATGGGATATTGCATGCGCATATTTATATGAATTAAAGGCGGCTGGGATACAATTAGGGTTGCATGCTGATGTCGGCTGAATGAATTCCTTATTTAATTAGGATTTGGAGTATGTCGGCTGCTCAATGCATGAATTTAGGAATGAAACTTCTAAAATTCATATCTTGAGTTGTAGACCTCCAAAAATTATGATCCGAATGTCATAATTAAGCTCTCGGAAAACTATACAACTTTCATTAAGGACTCTTCTTCAGAAAACGCCTTTTTGATTAGCCCGTCGTATTACGAATCGTTTTCGGGATTTTCCAGTAGTTTCAGCAACAGCATCCAAACTTGTAACGCTCATATCTCGGGCCTCATAAGTCGGAATGAAGTGATTCAAAATCCTGTAGAGTCCTCTCTTCAAGCCCTACAAATCTTCTCTTGAGGTCGAGAGTCAAATCACTTTATATCATATCAAGAACTGCATTGGAAGTTCGGCTGCTTGAAAGCTTCATTCCAAGCTTTATCTCCATCTTCCTTCCATTTCACTTCTCTTCCATGCAAAACCTCATCATTTAATCCTCTTGCATGCCAAAATATGTATCTATAACATAGGAAAATATACCAAAGCGTAACACAATCCAAAATAACATAAAATCACAATTTAAGCACATAAATCGTTACATTTTGCAATTAACCTATTAAAAACACCATTTACTCAATATCTCAATATAAGGCTCGATTTCTATGAAAAACATCCATATATGGGGAATATTGATATAAAATATATCATTAAAAACACTACAAATTGACCCTGAACAACACCCCCACACTTAAACTTTTGCTCGTCCCCGAGTAAAACAAAACAAGAACATACCATCAAGAATCCACATAACCTGACACGAGATATAGTCAAAATCATGACAAGCTAGTATTCAGCAAATCGACCTCACTCGGTGATGTGTGTGCAGAACCTACTAAACTTCCACCGATCCTCTCTTGATATAATACATCAAGCACTAACAGTTATCCGGTCAACTAAACAAAAACTTCATTCTATCTACAGCACTTACCTAACAAATATGAAGTATATTCAATAACTTAGAAGTTCACCCGTGTAGTGTGTGCATAGCCATAATAAACTTCCACTAAGTTCCACAATTTGAAAGTTATTCAAACCAAAACTAGCCCGGTTTCCCATCTAAGTTAGAAATATTCAAAAATTATAACAGGCACTTTACAAAACATACATATCCCGAAAAATAATAATAGGGAGTATTCAAAACATTTCCGACATACTTAGAGGATAATCCCTACAACATATCCTTTAGTTTATAATGGGGATAAGATATACGATAACTAAGTCTTTCATTTAATTCATACCACTTCTTATGCAAGTCGATTTAACTATTTCTCATTTATACGCACATCAGAATGAGCTATTGCCCTCATAGCAGAATAGGACATTTCAAGATAATCCCCTACCTTACTCCAATCATAAGGCAGCTTTTCCTGACTGTCGTGAGCTTTTGGTCATCATAGTGGAATAGGACATACGTGGTATACCCTACCGCACCCAAATCATAAACCAGCTTCCGACACACACAATTACAATTATGTTTACTTAGAGATTTCTGGCTGGCAGTGGAAAAGATTATTTTCTAGTAGCACAGACCACTGAGCATAACACCTCAAGTAAACAATTTATTACTATTGCAAAGACTTAATCACGTTTCACTTATCACATTCAAACTTACAGATATTCACAGTATGTCATACTTTAACTCTAGAATACAAACTACTAAACTTTTCAAGAATTGTACATAAGCAAAGAAACATGCTATAATCATCAAAAATCTCCAACTAAAATGGGGTAGGCTTTCAACATTTAGCTCATCATTTACTATGGCATGTGAAAAAGAGTGTCGGGTGAAACAACTAAAATTACTAAATATACAGAATATAGCAAAAATGATATAAACTCAAGCAAAGATATGCCTTTGTCTACTCGGGATATAACAAAAATTTGAAAATTTTAGCACTTTTCATAGAAATATAATAGATTAAGCAAATGAACGTAGATACATAAACCATCTATCCCTTCCCCCACACTTAAATTGCAACTTGTCCTCAAGTTATACAGAAATAATAAATTAGAGAACTTAGCTGATTGGATGCTGGCAATTCTGGAGGAACCAACAAGAACCAGGATTGCTTGCATAGCTCAGTAGACTGTGGAGCATCACAGGTAAACTGAATTCATCGTGAAAGTGCACAATAGCTATCAAAAATATCCTGCAGACTTGATCAGTGCAAAAAGAATCTACGGGGAAAAAGGATTATACATGTAAAACACATGGAAAAGAAGTTATAGAGATTCTTCAGATTAAGCTCATAGAAAGATGGAACATATACATGGAACATTACAAAATAGTAGGCTAGGTGCAACTACATGAAAATATACTAGAATGCAGCCTACATGATATGCAATCCTAAAAATAAAATAAATAAAAATAAATTCTAACAGGCTCAGGCTGAGCAAGTTGAGAGGACAACCCTACAGTGACTACGGCCTATGCAGAAACTAAAAATAAAGAAAACGAGGTAGTATTACGGAAACCGACAGTTAACTACGCTCAAGAAAAATAAAAGAAAAATAGAAAAACAATGCAACTAGATGACATGCAACTAAATGATATGCATCTAAATGATATGCAAAAATAAAAGAAAATAAAAGAAAGAAAACTAGCCCACTCATTAGCAACACGACATATATATAAACGTCTACCACATAGTGACAGGTTACGATAAACGACAGTGCTGTCACTAGTGCCGACGCGCCTTAAGACTTATCGAAAGTGATAGACTTATGGAAACCAACAGTCATCTATCTAAACAGGTATAACTCATATGGAGAAATGACGTAGCATACGGAAAACCGACAGTAGCTACCTATATGAACTATAAAAACAAAGGAAGCACGTAAGTCTTAAAAGCTTAAAAGATTCATCGGAGCGGTATGTAGCATACGGGAACCGACATTAGCTACTAATTAACCATAAGAACAGTTATAGCTTACGAGAACCGACAGTCACTATAACATGCCTAGATGAATCATATATAAGGAATTGATCAATTATCTAACATGGATTCATAGATGGAAAGGTAAAAACATATAAGTTCAGGACATCTATGTAAACATCAATTAGCCACAGAAGCTCGTATGAAAAATCCACATCAAATAAAAGCATTGAAAATAAAATCAAGAGATTTAGAACATGGACTGAACCCCGGACGAACGTTCACTTAGCGTTCAGAACTGGACGGGCGTTCCACCTTGCAGACGCTCGTCTGCCTTGAAAACCGACCGGACGGGCGTTCAGAAAGTATAGACGCTCGTCTGGTCCTCTAAATCAGAACAGGATTGAAAATATTTGAACGGACGAGCGTCCAATACTTCCCAACGCTCGTTCACCTGCAGATGAAGAACTGGACGGGCGTCCAACAGAACAGACGCTCGTCCATACAACAAGAATGCACAGACAGCAGGAAAAACACAGCAAAACCCTAAATACTTATGAACACAACACAGCAACACAGATCACAACACATCAGCCTTATCAAATTAAGCACAAAAGGGTTAGACTAGGTAACACATAAACATATAAACTTCACGTAAAACAAGTTGAGTAAAAAACTTTTGCACATTCTTAACCTAACGGTCATCGAAACACGGCAAAATAAAAACTCTCAACTTGGTATACGCTACTTTTATTAAAAACAAAAATAAAACGTAACAAAATCGAGAACTAACAAAACTAGATTCAACATGACATGTTGGGGAGATTTTGTCATTATTTATAAACCTATACTACCATGCAAAACTACCTCCTAACCGGCCGAATACCGGGTAATTGATAGTAGAGCGAAGTGAGTAAGGGGTCGATCCACAGGGAATTGGGATGTTGAATCCAATTTCACTAATCCCTTTCAATTGTTACTTAGGAAAAACGAATAAACGAAAGAACAAATAAAATAAACGAAAGAGCAATTAAAATAAATCTAACCTACGAAATAAAATAACACAACCTAAACTAAACTAAAGATACATGGGATCAAACAGTGCACAAACCAAGTGATTTCAATCCTAGTTCATCTCATGATTTCAATTCAAATTGTGGTTTAACCTTGACTCGAGATCCAAATTCCTAATTCCTTAGTGAATCTATTTCTCAAGCTATGAATTCCTAATTCCTTAGTGAATTCAATTATCGATCTCTCCTCTTCCGAATGTTGAGATCGATATTCAAACAAAACGAAGGTGTAGATTCAAGTTAACTCCCGTATTTTAGAATCTAACAACCTAGATAATTAATCAATTAATTTGTCACGAATTAACGATTAAAGATCCTATCTTTCTATGGTGATCTAGTCTACGCAACTCTCGTATGTTGTAAACATATCAATTAGTAAACATATCTCTCGATATAAATTCACATAATAGCATCATAATCATAGAACGATACAAAATAAATTAAAGATCATGAAAAATAAACAAGGACTGAATAAATTAAAAATAAACTCACGTAGTTTGGTACATGATTGAATCCATGAATCGAAAACGGAAGAAAAACGACATCCTAATCTAACCCGGATCACCCGAGCACAAGGCTCGGGTGACCGGCCTTGAAAGCTTCAAAGCTGCCGCTGTTGTGACTTGCGGCTGTATGAATGTTTGTATATGAATTATGGGATATTGCATGCATATTTATATGCAAAAGAAAGGCGGCTGAGGCAATATGGCGGTGGAGGCTGTAATTAATTCCTTATTTAATTAGGATTTGGAGTATGTCGGCTGCTCAATGCATGAATTTAGGAATGAAACTTCTAAAATTCATATCTTGAGTTGTAGACCTCCAAAAATTATGATCCGAATGTCATAATTAAGCTCTCGGAAAACTCTACAACTTTCATTAAGGACTCTTCTTCAGAAAACGCCTTTTTGACTAGCCCGTCGTGTTACGAGTCGTTTTCGGGATTTTCCAATACCACAGCATCATTATCCAAACTTGTAACGCTCATATCTCGGGCCTCGTAAGTCGGAATGAAGTGATTCAAGATCCTGTAGAATCCTCTCTTCAAGCCCTACAAATCTTCTCTTGAGGTCGAGAGTCAAATCACTTTATATCATATCAAGAACTGCGTCGGAAGTTCGGCTGCTTGAATGCTTCATTCCAAGCTTTATCTCCATCTTCCTTCCATTTCACTTCTCTTCCAAGTCAAAAACATGTATCTACATTGCATCCAAACACCACAAAAACGTAACAATATCCAAAACCATATAAAACAATCAAATAATCGTATAAATTGATACGTTTTCATATTTAACCGTTGAAAACCTCATTCACTCAATATTTGAATATATAGCTCAATTTCTATGAAAGGAATACATATATAGGGGAAATTGATGTATAATATATATGTGAAAATCACTATAATTTAGCCCTAAACAACACCCCCACACTTATCTTTTTGCTCGTCCCCGAGCAAAACAAAACAAAGTCAAGCTCGAGATAAATAAACATCTATACAAATATAAAGTATATTCAATAACTTAGAAGTTCACCCAAGTGAGTGTGTGCATAGCCATAATAAACTTCCACTAAGTTCCACAATTTGAAAGTTATTCAAACCAAAACTAGCCCGGTTTCCCATCTAAGTTAGAAATATTCAAAAACCATAACATGTACTTTACAAAACATACAAACCCCGAAAAATAATAATAGGGAGTATTCAAAACATTTCCGACATACTTAGAGGATAATCCCTACAACATATCCTTCAGTTTATACTGGGTATAAGATTAACGATAACTAAGTCCTTACTTATTCATAATAATATATTTCAATATTTTCACTTTTTAACACTTTTCTAAAACACATCAGAATAAGCTTTTGCCCTCATAGCAGAATAGGACATTTCAAGATAATCCCCTACCTTACTCCAATCATAAGGCAGCTATAAACTGACTGTCGTGAGCTTTTGGCCATCATAGTGGAATAGGACATACGTGGTACACCCTACCTCACTCAAATCATCGACCAGCTTCCGACACACACAATTACAATTATGTTTACTTAGAGATTTCCGGCTGGCAGTGGAAAAGATTATTTTCTAGTAGCACAGACCACTGAGCATAACACCTCAAGTAAACAATTTATTACTATTGCAAAGACTTAATCACGTTTCACTTATCACATTCAAACCTACGGATATTCACAGTATATCATACTTTAACTCTAGAATACAAACTACTAAACTTTTCAAGAATTGTACATAAGCAAAGAAACATGCTATAATCATCAAAAATCTCCAACTAAAATGGGGTAGGCTTTCATCATTTAGCTCATCATTTACTATGGCATGTGAAAAAGAGTGTCGGGTGAAACAACTAAAATTACTAAATATACAGAATACAGCATCAATGATATAAACATCGAACAAAGACATGCAATGCTCACTCGGGACAAAACAAAAATTTTAAAATTAAGCACTTTTCATAGAAATATAACAGAAATTGAGCAAACGACTCATAGATACATATAAACCATCCTCTCCCCCACACTTAGATTGCAACTTGTCCTCAAGTTATACAGAAATAAAAATTAGAGAACTTAGCTGATTGTAGTTCTAAAGAAGCAAGTCTGGAATGGGTGCACCTCACCCAGAAATGCTTGACGAATCCAGTAGACTGTGGACCATCCACCGGAAAACTGATATCGTCTGAAACGCACAATTGCTAACGAAAACATCCTGCACACTTGAACAAACATGAAATACCTCGGGGCGAGGGGAGTAAAACATATAAAGCACAGGAAAAGAAAGGTCGAAGAGATTTTTCAACTTAGGCTCACATAAAGATGGAAAACACATACATGAAATATTACAAAATAGTAGGCTAGGTGCAATTACATGTAAATGCAATACGATGCAAACTAGATGAAAAATCCTAAAAAATAAAATAAAAACGAGGTAGTATTACGGAAACCGACAGTTAACTACGCTCAAGAAAAATAAAAGAAAAAAAAATAGAAAAACAATGCAACTAGATGACTCGCAACTAAATGATATGCAAAAATAAAAGAAAATAAAAGAAAGAAAACTAGCCCACTCATTTGCAACATGACATGTATAAAATAAACGTCTACCAAATAATGACAGGTTACGATAAACGACAGTGCTGTTCATTACATGCAGTGTAGACGCGCTTTAAGACTCATCAAAAGTGATAGCATTATGGAAACCCAACAGTTAGCTATACTAAACAGATATAACTCATAAGATGCAATGGTAGCATTACGAAAACCGACAGTAGCTACCCAAATGAGTTATAAAAACAAAGGAAGCACATAAGTCTCAAAGCTCACAAGATTCATCACAGCGGTATGTAGCATACGGGAACCGACATTAGCTACTAATTAACTATAAGACCAGTTATAGCGTACGAGAACCGACAGTAACTATAACTTGCATGGATGAATCAAGTATATAAAAATTAATCAGTTATTTAACATGGATTCATAGATGGAAAGGTAAAAACATATAAGTTCAGGACATCTATGTAAACATCAATTAGCCACAGAAGCTCGAATGAAAAATCCACATCAAATAAAAGCATTGAAAATAAAATCAAGAAATTCAGAACTGGACAGCCGTTCCACCTTGCAGACGCTCGTCTGCCTTGAAAACCGACAGGACGGGCGTTCAGAAAGTATAGACGCTCGTCTGGTCCTCTAAATCAGAACAGGATTGAAAATATTTGAACGGACGAGCGTCCAATACTTCCCAACGCTCGTTCACCTGCAGATGAAGAACTGGACGGGCGTCCAACAGAACAGACGCTCGTCCATACAACAAGAATGCACAGACAGCAGGAAAAACACAGCAAAACCCTAAATACTTATGAACACAACACATCAACACAGATCACGGCACAGCAGCCTTATCAAATTAAGCACAGGGGTTAGACTAGGTAACACATAAACATATAAACTTCACGTAAAACAAGTTGAGTAAAAAACTTTTGCACATTCTTAACCTAACGGTCATCGAAACACGGCAAAATAAAAACTCTCAACTTGGTATACGCTACTTTTATTAAAAACAAAAATAAAACGTAACAAAATCGAGAACTAACAAAACTAGATTCAACATGACACCTATTCCCCGGCAACGGCGCCACTTCTGTTGGGGAGATTTTGTCATTAAAACAAAAGAAATTTATAAACCTATACTACCATGCAAAACTACCTCCTAACCGGCCGAATACCGGGTAATTGATAGTAGAGCGAAGTGAGTAAGGGGTCGATCCACAGGGAATTGGGATGTTGAATCCAATTTCACTAATCCCTTTCAATTGTTACTTAGGAAAAACGAATAAACGAAAGAACAAATAAAATAAACGAAAGAGCAATTAAAATAAATCTAACCTACGAAATAAAATAACACAACCTAAACTAAACTAAAGATACATGGGATCAAACCGTGCACAAACCAAGTGATTTCAATCCTAGTTCATCTCATGATTTCAATTCAAATTGTGGTTTAACCTTGACTCGAGATCCAAATTCCTAATTCCTTAGTGAATCTATTTCTCAAGCTATGAAATCCTAATTCCTTAGTGAATTCAATTATCGATCTCTCCTCTTTCGAATGTTGAGATCGATATTCAAACAAAACGAAGGTGTAGATTCAAGTTAACTCTCGTATTTTAGAACCTAACAACCTAGATAATTAACCGATTAACTTGTCATCATTAATGATTAAAAATCCTATCTTTCTATAGTGATCTAGTTTACGCAACTTTCGTATGTTGTAAACATATCTCTCGATCTAAATTCACATCATAGCATCAAAATCATAGAACGATACAAAATAAATTAAAGATCATAAAAAATAAAAAGGATTGAATAAATTAAATAAATAAACTCACGTAGTTTGGTACATGATTGAATCCATGAATCGAAAACGGAAGAAAAACGACATCCTAATCTAACCCGGATCACCCGAGCACAAGGCTCGGGTGACCGGCCTTGAACTGCAAAGCTGCCATGCTCTCTGTCAAGATGCGGCTGTGAAGAATTTGTGTATATGAATTATGGGATATTGCATGCGCATATTTATATGAATTAAAGGCGGCTGGGATACAATTAGGGTTGCATGCTGATGTCGGCTGAATGAATTCCTTATTTAATTAGGATTTGGAGTATGTTGGCTGCTCAATGCATGAATTTAGGAATGAAACTTCTAAAATTCATATCTTGAGTTGTAGACCTCCAAAAATTATGATCCGAATGTCATAATTAAGCTCTCGGAAAACTCTACAACTTTCATTAAGGACTCTTCTTCAGAAAACGCCTTTTTGACTAGCCCGTCGTGTTACGAGTCGTTTTCGGGATTTTCCAATACCACAGCATCATTATCCAAACTTGTAACGCTCATATCTCGGGCCTCGTAAGTCGGAATGAAGTGATTCAAGATCCTGTAGAATCCTCTCTTCAAGCCCTACAAATATTCTCTTAAGGTCGAGAGTCAAATCACTTTATATCATATCAAGAACTGCGTCGGAAGTTCGGCTGCTTGAATGCTTCATTCCAAGCTTTATCTCCATCTTCCTTCCATTTCACTTCTCTTCCAAGTCAAAAACATGTATCTACATTGCATCCAAACACCACAAAAACGTAACAATATCCAAAACCATATAAAACAATCAAATAATCGTATAAATTGATACGTTTTCATATTTAACCGTTGAAAACCTCATTCACTCAATATTTGAATATATAGCTCAATTTCTATGAAAGGAATACATATATAGGGGAAATTGATGTATAATATATATGTGAAAATCACTATAATTTAGCCCTAAACACGGAGATCGGAACGAGCTAAGCAACTATAAGTGGCACGAAGGTGTTGAATCCTTTGAAGAAATCGTTCCCGGTAACGGAGCCAATTGACGGGTCCGTTTCCGTCAGGTAGTCAGGGTGGCAAACCTGGATGTGGGATATCTGGCCTCTTCGTGGGTGTTCCGATCAATGAGGTTATCGCCGTCGGACGGTGGCGTTTATCGAGGTTGGTGGCGGACTCACGGTGGTAATACGAAAGCAATAAATGAGAGAGAGAGAGATGCAACAGTGCTCATGGAAATAAATGCGCAAAAGTTGTTCTATATCTTCATTAATGTCATAGTGGGGGTATTTATAGGGAAAGGATAAAGCTGTAAAAGACTACTCGTGCTAGCGGTGTCGATGCCCGACAGATGGCAGTTGACCCCGCATTCTATCTAAGCTTATGAACTTTCCATTAACTGGTGGAGTTTCTCATATAAATGGGTCCGCCGTGCTGCGGGGCGGCCCCCTTATGCTGAAGATGCTGGCGGGGTGGCCAAGGAGTTGGCGACGTCGCGCGGTCATGTTCAGGGAAAGAGTTTGACTTATGCCCTCCGACGAGTTGACCGGGAATAATGGGACCGTGTCAGATTCCGTATCATCAATAAGTCTCTGGGAAGCCTTTTATGTGCAATGATCATAGGTGGTTAGCTTAAACGCAAAAACACATACTTGCGAGTCTAAAATATAAAGCGTAGTTGTCATTGGTGAGGCACGTTTTCTTATCACGGTCAGAGGGTAATTAACGCCCTGGGGTCGGGGAGGCTCAAGGCCCTGAACTCCACTTGGGGCGAGGAGCCCCATGCCTCTTTGAGGGAATGCAAAGTGTCCTTGGATTTTTGTGTAACTCATTCCCTTGTTTCCTTGAGTTTTGCTAGTAAGACTAGTGGAGAGTTGTGAGACCTTAGACATACGTGGTTTTATGTTAATGTCTCGTTGTTGCTTGTTTAGATTCGGCACTTATACCATTTTATGAAGTACTGTTTATACTTACTCCTTTATTACATTGTTCCACCATGAGAAGGTGATGCACGTTACGTTGATGACTACGAGTATTTCGATGAGTGACCTCAAGATTATTTGGGAAGCTTTTGTTGATGTTTATGATTTCAATTATGTATTAGATTAAAGTATCTTGTTTTTGGGCATGTTTCCACATCATATAATGTTTTGGACAATAGATATTTTGGACTTTGGTAAATATTGTTTTCTTTAGCGGGTAAATATTGTTGAACTATTGGAATTTAATGTTGTAATGCAATCATATTTGATTTTCCTATTCTACCATTTCTCTGTTTGGTTTGAAGAAAACAAAAGAAAAAGAAAATAGAAGATTGTGAGTGTAGAGAAACGAGTGAAAATGAGGTATTTCAAAATCCATTTGTAGTGTTTGGGTTGAACAAAAGAAAATAAAGGAATTATCAAAGTCCCTTCATTTTTTTGATTAATTACTCCCTCCGTTTTCTTTACTGTCAATGTGGAGATTATGTTCATCTAAAAATGACTAACCTTAAGCTAAAAAATGACCAGGTTCATAAAAAAAATGACATCAAATTTGACAGTTAAAAACAACGGAAGAAGTACATTGTATCATTTCTATTGATTTCCACATTTTCCCTTTCTTTTCATTTACGATACTGAATACCAAACACTAGACATATATCTCTTCATCCCATTTCTTTTCTTTTCCTTTTGTTTCCTTCAAACCAAACATAACATTAGTTATGCTTATGTTTCTCTGAATGGTTTTCGTTCTGCAACTATTCTCTGGTATTATATTTGTAAGACTTGCATATACACTTACGTAAATGTATGTTATTTATGTGTCGGACGTTATTACCGATAAGAAATCACTATTCGGAAACGGTGTTTCAGAGCAACTTATTTAGAATCAAAATTTGTCAAGGAACGAAAAAAAATTCCTGCAAAGTTGAAGGACCACATTGCTATTTATCTTTGTGATGATAATTGCAAATAGGGCATTCCGTGGATAAACCCTTTTGAACACCAGCAGAAACAGACCCTCCGCCCATTGTTTGGTTACTTCAAACAATTCATACATCTGGAAGATATTTTAGTGAGAAAGAGGTCAAATCCATGGCGTTATCATCTTCAGCCATTTCTACTACCCTTTTCCCTAGATGCAATCCTTCCTCCTCTGTCTCTGCTAAACCAAAGGTATCTGCTACCTTTTGGCATTCAAATGCTGCAAAATTACAACCCCTTATTGGAAAACCCTCTCGATTGCTGTTTTCGAGGATTTCTGCTGCCCCTGAAGTCCTTGATGCTGAAGAAACCGTCACCGATGTTTCTGGCCTGCAGGTTTATATTTAGAAATAACGGGTCTTTTAATAGTACTGTTTGTTCTTTTTGTCTTGTGAAGTTTATTTTATCGAATGTCTAGTTGATTTCTTGATATTGGGATGCCATTTTGATGCTGGATTTCTTAGGATGAAGCTCCTGCGATCGAACCCCTCAGTATAGGAGCTGATTCTGACCAGGTGAGCTTTGCCTGCATCTCTGCTTTCATGTTATTAATTATTTGTTTATTGAGTCCATTTACTTGTTTTGTGTTATTTGATATGAATGGTTTTTCCTGTCAATTTTCTACTCTTTATTACATAGAATTGACTGCTCTGGACTAAAATTCAAAGCTAGGGACTCATAATGGACCAAACCAATGATTTCGTGAAAGTGTAGCGATGAGAAATTTGTTTTATTTCAAATGTTTAACTTTTACTGCTATGAAATGAAGACTCGGTTTTAAAATGTGATTGAAGTGACACTAATCGATATATGAATTATGATGCTGCACTTGTATCTCAAAAAGAAATAAGAAAATCCAACCGGCGATTTAGGTTTCTTGGCAATGATGATATAAGCTATTATTGTGAAGTTTGGTACTTTTCCCAAACTCATAATGTGTTCTTTGTGTTGCAAAAGATTGTATTGAGGGTTTTATATTTTCACTTGTATGAGCTTTGTGACTTTGAATAGTCTCTCTACCATCCTATGGACTGTTTGTTCCTCTCTCTCGGTTGTTATGTATCCGCAAGGGTTTATGTCTTCTGCTCTTGTCAGATTTTTTTTTCTTTCTTTCTTTTCAAACGATGGTTGTTTGCATCATACCGTTTGCTTCGTCTTGTTTTGACATTAGGAGATGTACCTTAGTTCGTAATCTTAAGTTTCTCTAGTTGGGAAATGGGAAATAGTTAAGTTATTAGTAACTAATGTTAAGTTATTAGTAACTAATGTTAAAATCCAAAATTTGTTGGGTGAAGTTCTACAAGTTTTTGGTTAAGTTATTAGTAACTAATGTTAAAATCCAAAATTTGTGTAATACCTAAGTCTATATAACTCCATTTTGTTGTTCAATTATAATCGTATGAACACCGTCGTAGGTATGCATGATATTTTCCGTGTGCCTGGTATTAAGGACTTAGTTCTAGCTTCTCCAATGCAGAAATGACGGCTTTGGTTTTTCTGCTTATTCCCTGTCTTTACACATTGATTGTGGTTATTTGAGTTTGAAGTTTATGTAATATTCTACTCGAAGGAAAAATAACCATCAAAAGATGTTCATGTGAACATCATTTGGTGGTTATTTTTCCTTTGAGGAATATACACCGTAGATTTTGAATGGAAGAGGAAGGGTAGCTTCGGTCTGGGAGATTGTTAAATGCACCACACCCAACCTACTTTGGCACTACACCTATCACGGCACCACTCTAATATTTGACTTCTACAAATTCGTTTGTGGTAATTGGCAGTCGATTATATCATCCATATTCGGCTTTTAAAAAGTCAGATGTGTAATACTCAAAAGCAGGATTATAGCGTTGTGTCGTGGTAGTGGTGGTGTAAAAATAAATTGGGTGTGGTGCATACTCGACTTTTGAAATGTCAATTGTGGATACTAACATTTTGAAAGGCGTTTTTTAATGTGATGTTATGATAAGTGTTGTGCCAACATAGTTTCAGTGTAGTGACTTGAAAGGGTCCCTTTCAGTCTAACACAGTGAATTCGCACAGTCAGTCTTATATTATACCGAATTTCTTTTTGGCAGATTGCGCCAAAACAGAAGATTAGGATCAAATTGAGGTCATACTGGGTGCCCCTAATAGAGGACTCATGCAAGCAAATAATGGATGCTGCTAAGAATACAGATGCAAAGACAATGGGACCTGTCCCTTTACCAACTAAGAAGCGGATATACTGTGTTCTAAAATCTCCACACGTCCACAAAGATGCCAGGTTTCATTTTGAAATCAGAACTCACCAGCGCCTTATTGATATTCTTTACCCGACCGCTCAAACCATTGATTCGTTGATGCAACTTGACCTTCCTGCTGGTGTTGATGTTGAGGTCAAGCTATGAGGAAAATAAAGGGAACTTTAACCTAGCCTTGTGCCTTGCCTTATGAATGTATGTTTGTAGTAGTCTTTCTTGTCTGTACCATTATCGGTTGTCAACTTGTCATTTTTAACTCAGACTTGGGAAACTATTATTACCAGAAAGTTGAAATAGGAATGACACAAGTGTTTTTTGGTATATATCTGACACTAATACTTTCTGTATGATAATCTGGGGTGTGGCCAACAAGGCATCGGCTCAGCGGTTAGTGATGTCAGTTGAGGTCTTTAACCCGGAGGTTGTGGGTTCGAGCCCCAGTGGGGTAAAAAGTGTCCGTGCGTGTGTTTGTTTCGTATCTGGAAAAAAGAAAATCTGAGGTGTGAGCGTACAAGTATTTTTTGCTTAAAGTTCCCGGTATCTGGGACCAACTGCTCCGACTAATTGAGAGTTCGGTTCGGGTCGTGCCTGTAAAATTTGACTCCAACTCAGGGCTAAGGCATGACAAATACCTCTTTCAACATGTTCCCTTTATAAAAAATGTTAAAACTTAGAAATGTCAGTCCACGACTTTCCATTGGTGTTCATTGTTGCACACCAATGTCAGGTGTTCAACAAGGAACACCAGTGTCAAAGACGTTTTTTCATCCGAAAAAATAATAAAAAAAATGGGTGTAAATAGTAATTTGGGGTGTGCCGATAGAACCCATCATTATTAAAAAAATAATCAAAAAATTGGATGTCAATAGTAATTTGGGGTGTGCCGATAGAATCCACCATTATTTATTTCACTTTGATTTGACTTGATAGGGATAAAGTAGAGTTCAAATGTTATGTGAGTTGTTTTAAGAATCACTTGTTAGATAGCATAAGCATCTCATTTGATGGAACATTCATATAAATATATTTGCATTACAAATGCAGAATCAGGAATTCGTAAAGGATCGATAATCATTGTAAGTGGAAAAATGACTATTTGAACGTGAATGCAAATGCAGACATTAAATATGCATACAATACCCCTAAAAAAAACCGCATACAACATCACACATATAAAATAAAATAAACAAATAAGTAAGGAGAAATGATTTGACCAACAAGGCATCGGCACAACGGTTAGTGTTGTGGTCCTTGACCCGGATGTTGGGGTTCGAGCCCCAATGGGGGCAAAAAGTGTGTGTGCATGTGTAAGAAAAGAGAAATGATTTGGTGACAATAGTTGTTATGATTGAGTTTCAGCCGATCGCTTTATGTAATTCGATCTATAAACTTAATTCTCGGGTAATAATTAATCGTCTTAAGGGGTGATTGTGTTAGGTGTGATGCCCGAAAGACAATTTTGTAATTGTTTTATTTAATAAATGAAATGATGTTATTATTCATATTTATTATTCTCATATTCACCGATGTGACAATAGTATTTACACTACAGAAAACCCTAAAGTATATCGTTTATGTAATCACTTAACTCAGTGTATGGTATATACACAGGAGGATTGAGTTAGTGAAGATGTACTTAAAAATACAATTAGCCCGTAGTGAAGTTAATCGAGAGTATCGGGTCTCTCCTTCAACGTGCTATTAATGCGCCCAGAACACAATAGGTGTGATTGTCTTATCCGGACTTTCGGTTAAGAGAACCTAATGGGCATTTATGTATGATAGATATATCATATAGATTTGGACCGATTTGATTAGAATTCACGATATAATTCCGTAATCGAGAAGTCTTATCGAATCAATGGATGATCATATTTATGGATATATCTTAATCCCGAGGTGATCACAGTCAACTGCTTGAATCAGTATGAAGTTTGACTTGACGGTTAAGGATTACACTGAGTCTGTGGTATGAATTACCCCATCTTGGCATTGTACTGGATTGAGTGAGTAGTCTGTGTTATCACAGATACGGAATCCATTCCTTCCATTTATGGAAGTAGATAGACAGTTCCCTTATTTGTTAATCCTAGAAACTGATCGATCGTACGAGTTCATATTACACTGATTAGCTACCAGTGAGTTGTATGAATTAATTGATTACTAGGGGGTTAATGGTAAATAAGGATAAGAGGTTCTAAAAAGGGTTAACGGTAACTTCCCGATTTAGAATGAACAGTCTATGGAGGATTAATCCATATGTAATGATTGTATCAATGGACGCTTATTATTATTCTCGTGAGGAGATAAATATAATCTTATAATCGGAGGAGTGCAGTCACGGGATTATGGTGGCATATTCCTGTGATTGATTTATCGAATATAATTATTCTATAATTATTTATTTGATTTATCGAAGCCGCTGATTATTAGTCCATGGTCCCCGACGTGCCTCCTAATATAGCATAGCTATTCTCGGACGTCGAATCCTAATAATATTAATTTAGTTCTTGTTGGACTTTATTAAAACGATATGTGAATTAATTGTTTAGTGGACTATTAAATTAGTTGGGCTAAATAATTAAATACACGGAAAAGATATTTTTCGTGGACTCGGCCCAAATTAGTGTGTTGACAATTTTGACCCAATTGGTCAAATCTGGAAATTGCGTGTGACCTTTTATTTGATCAAAGGTGGCGCAAGTTTGATTAAATATTTGTTAAGAAATTAGTTTTCTTGGATAATTATTTGACATATGATTTATCTTTTATTTGTTAAATGATAATTCATGAAATATTAGATAATAATATGATTTATCCTAATTTGTTTGGGATAATTATTTTATTTATCTTTTATTTGGAAAAAGGATTAATGTAATAATTATCTCTTAATTATTTAATCCTTGGAGGCTAAGTTTTACTCTCCTATATAAAGAGAGTTCTCCCAAGCCTTAACACACATATACATATTTCGACTTCTCCCTATAGTAGAGAGAAGA
This sequence comes from Gentiana dahurica var. dahurica, assembly GCA_024500145.1. NCBI lineage: Eukaryota > Viridiplantae > Streptophyta > Magnoliopsida > Gentianales > Gentianaceae > Gentiana > Gentiana dahurica. The sequence continues at coordinate 30,471,731 of CM044902.1, forward strand.
AAATATTTCGGCCAAGGAGAGAGTGGGAGAAATCTTGGAGATTTTTCCGGTAGCATATCGGAAGGGTTCGAGTCGAGAATTCCTTCCACCGGGAATTGCTTGGATCACACGATCGGAAGACTGTGGTGCTCTTCACACCTTCACATTCATCCTTTTGCGGTTCTTCAACTTGAATTTTGAGATTCAAGAGGTATGATCTACATCCCCCTTGTAGAATAGATCTAGTTGTTTTATTACGTGTATTATATAGATCTAGATCCTAAAATCGCTTCCGCTGCGGATGATATTACTAACAGTGGTTTCAGAGCCCATGGTGATCTATATTTATACGTATAAAATATTAGATCTAGGAGTGGTAAAACATGTAGATTTTTTGTCCCAATTTTTTTTTTAAAAAAGGGGCCGAAATTTTGTTTTATTTTTTTTTATGTTATGAATGTCTTGGTTGAAGAGATGGATTGGGGTTGGTACTGTTTACTCGTTAGATCTATTGTAGCTCCTTTGTTTAGTAACAATTGAGCATAGGAATTGTATTTTATTTATATCTTTTTTTTCGAAATTTATGTAAAAGTAGCATCTTTTATTGTAATTTTGATTATCCGGGCTGGAAAAGATGAAGATCTTGCTGAAAAATTGAAGATCAAGACGAAACCCAAGGTATGAACGAGGAGAAACGGATGAATTTTATTAAAAAACTGCTACAGGATTTTCTGCGACGCTGAAAAGCGTCGCTATAAGTCCTGGTTAATAAAAAAAGATGCGGCTAGGGTTTATTTTGGCGGCTGCATGAAATTTTTTTTTTGTGACCTAATTTTTTTTTATGATCTCTTCAACTGCCGCATGAAAAAAAAAAATTTATTTTTTGGAAAATAATTAAATAGCAGCCGCATTTAAATAAAATAAATATATGATTAATTAAAATAAATTGGATTTATTTAATTAAAAAGACCTTTTCTCCTTTCGGGTGTTCGTGGTTCGTGATCCGACGGTTCGAGTTCAAGATTCGAAGATCAAGACTCGAAGACAACAAGATTGTAATTTATTTTTCCTAGGATAGATTAGATACGGGGGTACCAACAATCCATCTCGGTGTTTAAATTTTCCGCAATTTAATTTTTATGTGTTCGATCATAAAATAGATATAAAATCGGAATTGCCATGACATGCATCATATCATAAATCCACTCCATGCATACATGTAGAATTTTAATTTTGGTAATTAAAATAGGCATGTATACAAACTCGTGTAATTAGTTGAAATTTAATTAATACGTGGTAATTAATGAATTTAGTAACTAATTAATGATCCGAGGACGGGTTATGAAATCGTTAGGCCTTTCGGTGTGTGTTCTCGGTGAACCGCCTTAAAGCCCAAACGAGATCACGTTTTCAATTCGTAGTGTCTACGAGATTGAATGATGGTAAAAGAACAATAAATCTTGGATAAAAACGGTTCGCTTATAGGTTGGGTGGTCAACTGAGCTAGGCTCGACCGACTTAACCCTCCTAGTGTGATGTATGCACGGGGGTCCGGCAAGACTAAGCTACGCCGGAGAACGGAAGGGTGATTCCTTCTTATCTCAATGAGGCTGTCTTGACCCGATTTCGTCCGACTGTCACATATGTTCCAACGAATAGGACGGGTAGGCTTGCCTACGTCACCGACACCATTCGGAATCCTTGATTTGATGAGCTTTTATGATAACATCAAAAAGACGTGGTTAGTTAACCCACAACCACTTCCAAATTATTGAGTGGGAGCGGGGGAGGCGACAACCAACCCCACGGCCTCTACTATAGATACAAGTAAGTGAGAGAAGGGTGACGCCTCGCGGCGCTTTGATTTCGTCCCCTACGGATGGTGTTCACCCCTATCAACATTCATGGCTTGGTCTCCGAAAGGATAGGATTTCTGGGTACTCGTCGGGTCACTGACCTATCCTACGACGGCACACTCGGGGCGTACCTAAGAGATCCGATATAGTAGGTCACACTCATAAAGGATATTTTTGGAAATATCTAGGCTAAAAAGGAAGGTAGTCAATGAATAAAGGGATGTTCGATTCTCGTGGGATGTTTGATTCTCACAAGTTATTCATTGATGAGATTGTCTCGATTTAACCGTCATCTCTTTGACCTACCCTACGGCGGCACTGAGATGCGAGGTTAAAACCTTGGAATGGTAGAGTAGACTTATTTTTTAGTTTACAATTCCTAAAATTTAATATAGTAGTGTTAAACTTGAATTAATACATGCCATTTTATTTTCAGCAAAATGTCTGCTCAAATTTCTGCTTTACTGTCTGAAAAATTAACGGGAAACAACTTTAAGAAATGGAAGAGTAACTTAAACGTGGTGCTCACGTATGAGAATGTGCAACATGTACTTACTTCTGAATGCCCTACGCTGGCGATCCAAAAACCTAGTAAAGCTGAGATCGAACAGCGTAATCGCTGGATCGAAGCAGATAACCGGGCTCGTGGGATCATCCTGGCGGCAGTGTCGGAGGTTATTAGGACCCAGATTGAAGAGTTTGAATCTGCAGGAGAAATCATGCGGAAACTTACTACGATGTTTGGATCACCTAGCAACCAAGCAAGACACGATGCCATCAGGTTGGCCGTTAACACGAAATTGAAGAAAGGTCAAGCGGTGAATGGTCATGTTCTGAATATGATCAGTTACTTCAATGACGCCGGTATTCATGGATCAAAGTTCGATGAAGCAACTCAAGTATCGATGATTTTGGAATCGTTGACTCCTGAGTTTATCCCGTTCAAAACTCAGTATCTGATGGGCAAATATGAGTTGACCATGACACATATGCTGAATGAACTGACTATCTACGAGGGCCTGCTATCGAAAGATAAGGTCCAAGTAGGGGATAAGAAAGCTGAAGCCAATATGGCCGAAGCCAGGTCATCAAACAAGCCTAAGGCAAAACCGAAGAAGAAGGGTAGTGTTGCACCCGTGCCCAAGCCAATGAAGAAAAAGACTGCCAAGAAAGTTGACGAGTCCAAGCCCAAGGGCAAATGCTTTTACTGTAAGGAGGTAGGACATTGGCGACGCCATTGTCCCGAATATCTTCGTGATGTGAAAGATGGCAAAGTCAAGGCTGTCACTGGGAAAGATAAGAAAGGTAATTTGGAATTACTATTCTTGGAATCTTTTAACGTAGCTAAAGATGTGTCCACTTGGATACTTGATACTGGAGCTACTAACCATGTATGTTCTTCATTGCAGATTCTTAGTTCGTACGAGGAGCTGGAAGAGGGTTCTCAAGTGATGCGAGTAGGCACTGGGGCGCTCATTTCGGCTAAAGCAGTGGGAGTTGTGGACTTGCATTTTAATAATAGAATTTTACATTTAGAAAATGTTTATTTTATTCCGAATTTCAGGAGAAATTTGATTTCTTATTCTGCCTTAGTTGAACAATCATTTTCTGTTTCAAGTTTGAATGGTGAATTTGTTATTTCAAAGAATGGCTTTGAATTGTGTTCAACTATAAATGAAAACGGTTTATATTTTGTAAGACCACATAAAGCTCCCCTACTTAATACTGAAATGTTTAAAACTGCTCATCAAAGATTTGCAAAAAGGCAGAAAGTTTCTCAAGTAAAAGAAGATAAAACATACTTGTGGCATCTAAGGCTTGGCCATATTTCCTTGGAAAGACTCAAAAGACTTGAAAAGGTTAATGCCTTAGGTGAGTCATCTGTTGACACACTGCCTGTCTGCGAGTGTTGCCTGGAGGGAAAAATGACTAAGCGTCCCTTCTCATCAAAGGGTAATAGAGCCACAGGAACTCTAGACTTAGTGCATTCAGATCTTTGTGGTCCGATGAACGTACAAGCTAGAGGCGGATACGAGTACTTTGTGACTTTCATTGATGATTACTCGAGATTCGGTTATGTTTATCTGCTGCATAGAAAGTCCGAGGCTTTTGGAAAGTTCAAGGAGTTCCAAGCAGAAGCCGAAAGGCAACTAGGCAAGTCATTGAAATGCCTCCGCTCGGATCGTGGAGGTGAGTATTTAGATACTGAGTTCATTGACTACTTGGCTGAAAAAGGAATTTGTTTCCAACGCTCAGCGCCTCGGACACCTCAGCAAAACGGAGTTGCTGAGAGGAGAAACAGGACATTGATTAACATGGTTAGATCAATGATGAGCTACGCCTCACTACCTATATCCTTTTGGGGTTATGCTTTAGAAGCAGCGGTCTACATTTTGAATGCAGTACCGTCAAAGTATGTCGAAAAGACACCCATTGAGATGTGGTCCGGACATCGTGAAAGCCTTCGTCACTTCCGCATATGGGGTTGTCCTGCACATGTGCTGATGGACAAGACTACCAAGCTACAATCACGTACGAAAGTATGTTTGTTTGTAGGCTATCCAAAAGGTACACGTGGTGGTCTATTTTACGATCCGGAAGATAACAAAGTGCTAGTCTCGACTAACGCTACGTTTTTGGAGGAAAGTTATATGAAAGACCACAGACCTCGAAGTACAATTGTACTAGAGGAATTACTCTCCGATTACATCAGGCCTATTGTGGCTGCTGATGTTCCTGTAAACAACACTAATAATACAACAGTCACTCCCGACATTCCTGTTCCACCCAGACGTACTGCGAGAGTGGTTCGGCCACCGGCTCGGTACGGCATGGATTTAGAGTCAAACGTAGTCGCCTCTGATGGGGTGGAAGATGATCCTCCGACCTATAAGAAGGCCTTACTGGATCACGATAAGGATAAATGGATTGACGCAATGAATCAAGAGATTGAGTCTATGTACTCTAACTCGGTCTGGAAACTTGTAGAATTTCCTCAGGGTGAAAGGCCCATTGGATGTAAATGGCTCTACAAGCGAAAGAGAGGAGTAGATGGGAAGGTTGAAACCTTCAAAGCATGGCTGGTAGCCAAAGGTTACACACAGCGAGAGGGTATAGACTACGAGGAAACCTTCTCACCTGTGGCCATGATGAAAACCATCCGCATCCTCTTTTCGATTGCTGCATGTCTGGATTATGAAATCTGGCAAATGGATGTTAAGACAACGTTTCTAAACGGCTTTCTTGACGAGGAAATCTATATGCAGCAACCAGAGGGATTCATTGAAGAAGGTCGAGAGCACATGGTGTGCAAGTTGCTCAGATCCATTTATGGGTTGAAGCAAGCGTCTCGTTCCTGGTATCATAGATTCGATCACACGATAAAGTCTTATGATTTCGAACAACACTTTGCTGAATCTTGTGTGTACAAGAAGGTTATCAAAGATAGTGTTGTATTTCTAGTGTTGTACGTTGATGACATACTCCTAATTGGCAACGATAAGGGGATGATGTCCGACGTGAAAAGTTGGTTGACCACGCAATTCCAAATGAAAGATTTGGGAGAAGCGAGTTATGTTCTAGGGATCCAAATTATAAGGGATCGTAAGAACAGGATGTTAGCTCTGTCCCAAGCAACTTATATAGATAAGGTGCTGGCACGCTTCAGTATGGAGAACGCAAAGAAGGGTTTTCTACCAACCCGTCACGGCGTTTACCTCTTTAAGTCTCAGGGGCCTCAAACCCCTGAAGAGGCTGAAGCTATGGAAGAGTGCCATATGCCTCGGCTGTTGGTAGTCTTATGTATGCTATGAGGTGTACGAGACCTGACATTTGTTACGGCGTTGGATTAGTCAGCCGTTTTCAGTCAAATCCAGGGCAACCGCACTGGACAGCAGTAAAGAATCTCATCAAATATTTGAAGAGGACCAGATATTATATGCTCGTCTATTCGAGTGGGAGTTTGGAGCTAGCGGGGTACACCGATTCTGACTTTCAGTCAGACAGAGATGATTCTAAATCTACCTCTGGTTCAGTGTTTACGCTTGGTGGCGGTGCAGTAGAATGGAGAAGCCAAAAGCAATCCAGCACAGCCGATTCAACAATGGAAGCTGAGTTCATAGCGGCCTCGGAGGCAGCTAAAGAAGCTGTTTGGTTAAGAAAGTTCATCAGCGGATTAGGCGTTGTCCCGAATGCTGAGGATCCTATTACTCTCTATTGTGATAACAATGGGGCCATTGCCAACTCTAGAGAACCTCGAAAGAACAGTAAGTCGAAGCATATAGAGAGAAAATACTGGGTGATCAACGATTTTGTCGATAGAGGGGACATTTCCGTCAAGAAAATCGCCTCCGCCGATAATCCTGCTGATCCATTCACCAAGACGCTGTCGGTTGAAGCTTTTAGTCGACACTTGGAGACTATAGGTATTAGAGACATGTCTCATTTGCTTTAGAGCAAGTGGGAGTGATAGTTTTCTGTATTTTAAATAATAGGGTGTGCTCTAAAACAATTAATCACATGCTTTCGTGCAAGTGGGAGATTGTTAGGTGTGATGCCCGAAAGACAATTTTGTAATTGTTTTATTTAATAAATGAAATGATGTTATTATTCATATTTATTATTCTCATATTCACCGATGTGACAATAGTATTTACACTACAGAAAACCCTAAAGTATATCGTTTATGTAATCACTTAACTCAGTGTATGGTATATACACGGGAGGATTGAGTTAGTGAAGATGTACTTAAAATACAATTAGCCCGTAGTGAAGTTAATCGAGAGTATCGGGTCTCTCCTTTAACGTGCTATTAATGCGCCCAGAACACAATAGGTGTGATTGTCTTATCCGGACTTTCGGTTAAGAGAACCTAATGGGGCATTTATGTATGATAGATATATCATATAGGGCTGGACCGATTTGATTAGAATTCACGATATAATTCCGTAATCGAGAAGTCTTATCGAATCAATGGATGATCATATTTATGGATATATCTTAATCCTGAGGTGATCACAGTCAACTGCTTGAATCAGTATGAAGTTTGACTTGACGGTTAAGGATTACACTGAGTCTGTGGTCTGAATTACCCCATCTTGGCATTGTACTAGATTGAGTGAGTAGTCTGTGTTATCACAGATACGGAATCCATTCCTTCCATTTATGGAAGTAGATAGACAGTTCCCTTATTTGTTAATCCTAGAAACTGATCGATCGCACGAGTTCATATTACACTGATTAGCTACCAGTGAGTTGTATGAATTAATTGATCACTAGGGGTTAATGGTAAATAAGGATAAGAGGTTCTAAAAGGGTTAACGGTAACTTCCCGATTTAGAATGAACAGTCTATGGAGGATTAATCCATATGTAATGATTATATCAATGGACGCTTATTATTATTCTCGTGAGGAGATAAATATAATCTTATAATCGGAGGAGTGCAGTCACGAGATTATGGTGGCATATTCCTGTGATTGATTTATCGAATATAATTATTCTATAATTATTTATTTGATTTATCGGAGCCGCTGATTATTAGTCCATGGTCCCCGACGTGCCTCCTAATATAGCATAGCTATTCTCGGACGTCGAATCCTAATAATATTAATTTAGTTCTTGTTGGACTTTATTAAAACGATATGTGAATTAATTGTTTAGTGGGCTATTAAATTAGTTGGGCTAAATAATTAAATACAAGGAAAAGACATTTTTCGTGGACTCGGCCCAAATTAGTGTGTTGACAATTTTGACCCAATTGGTCAAATATGGAAATTGCGTGTGACTTTTTATTTGATCAAAGGTGGCGCAAGTTTGATTAAATATTTGTTAAGAAATTAGTTTTCTTGGATAATTATTTGACATGTGATTTATCTTTTATTTGTTAAATGATAATTCATGAAATATTAGATAATAATATGATTTATCCTAATTTGTTTGGGATAATTATTTTATTTATCTTTTATTTGGAAAAAAGATTAATGTAATAATTATCTCTTAATTATTTAATCCTTGGAGGCTAAGTTTTACTCTCCTATATAAAGAGAGTTCTCCCAAGCCTTAACACACATATACATATTTCGACTTCTCCTTATAGTAGAGAGAAGAAAATATTTCGGCCAAGGAGAGAGTGGGAGAAATCTTGGAGATTTTTCCGGCCAAGTTGCGGTTCTTCAACTTGAATTTTGAGATTCAAGAGGTATGATCTACATCCCCCTTGTAGAATAGATCTAGTTGTTTTATTACGTGTATTATATAGATCTAGATCCTAAAATCGCTTCCGCTGCGGATGATATTACTAACAGATTGTTTATGTGAACTCAGAGAATCATAGTGTGTTTGTATCAGGCCATCTAATCACGTATAATGCGATTATTGCCTTTGAAGCTTTTCATTCTCTGCATGCAGGGGCATAGGGATGTGATAGTCATGATGCTTTGATGTTGGCTAGAGACACAAGGATGTGATAGTCATGATACTTTGAAGTTGGATATGGCCAAGGCCTTTGATCGAGTTGAGTGGCAATATCTTTGGAGGGTTATGGAGCGTATGAGTTTCCCCTTGCCTTTCATTGATTTGGTGCGACGATGTGTGACGTCAGTTTCCTACCGAGTCTTGATTAACGGGAACCTAGCAGTAGAGTAGTGCCGACCAGAGGGATCCAACAAGGACATCCGATGTCACCTTTCCTTTTCATTATCCTTGTTGAGGGTTTCACGGCATTTCTTAATGATTATTTGCATAGGGGCGTGTTGCGGGGTATCTGTTTTCGCAGGGAGGCATAGGTTTATATTTCTCATTTGCTATTTCCTGATGATTATATGGTTTTTTTTAGCGTTTGGATGGACACTGATGGAGTTGTTTGACATGTATTGTGCTCTTTCTGGTCAGGTTACCAACTTTCATAAATCTAGCTTATATTTTTCAGAGGGAGCCTCGGTGGAAGAGCGTGAGGTGGTGTCTGATTTGTTACCGATTCTTTTGGGGGAAGGGTCTGGCAAGTATTTGGGGTTGTCATATATGACTAGGAGGAATAAGCGTTAGGTGATTGCGTTCTTAAGGGATAAAATTCGTAAAAAATGGCTAGTTAGAAGGATAAACCTCTCCCCACCTACATTATGCAGTGTTTCAAGGTCCCTATCACCTTAATTCAGGAACTTGAGCAAGCAATCCGAGGCTTCTTTTGGGGAGATATAGATAATAAGCGCATGGTACACTGGAAGAATTGGCAGACTTGTTGTTTGCCAAAGAATCTTGGGGGTTTGGGATTTCGTAATCTGGAATGTTTCAACCTGGCCTTATTGGTAAAGCAGTCCTGGAGAATTCTGAATAACCCGGGCTCGATGGCGGCCCGGGTTTTGCATGCAAAGTATTTTGATGATAGTACCATTCTTGCGGCTAGGCTGGGGCCTCGCCCGTCTTTCCTTTGGCGTAGTATTTTAGAGAGGCATGACCTTTTGATCAATGGGATGAGATGGAAACTGGGGGATGGAGAATCGGTGTTCGTTTTTCATGATGCCTGGACTGGTTGGCAACCTTCGTTTCACATACCCTTTTTAGGACATGAGATTCCTACAGATTCGAAGGTTTCAGACTTATTTATTCCCAATTCTAGAGTGTGGGACGTGCAGCGGGTTCATCAAATGTTTAGGCCACAGGAGTCTGATGCCATTTTGGCAACCACCACAGCCCTAGGAGGCACCCGGATAAGAGGATCTGGCAGTACGACCGCAATGTGGTCTATACTGTTCGATCAAGGTACTTTCTGGCTTTATCACTTTACCGGCCATCATCTGTGGCAGTACCGACTAGTGCAAGATGGTGGATAGAATTTGGAGGGTGTCGCCATTTTATGGACGCCGGTAGATCTGGTTTCAGTAGGCATGGTGTTCTTCAAAGTAATGAAGATTCCGATGAATGTGCCTATAAAGGTCTGCAAAATGCTCAAAAAATGAGGTAAATCCAGAAGATCTGATGGAGATACGACGAAAATCTGGTGAATTTGTGGGAGATTCGGGAGAATATGTTAAGATCTGGAAATTTTCGTCTGGAAATGTGGTTGTTTTCCCTCACTGGATACCCAAAATGTGGCGGTTTTAACTCGCCGGAACTGCCGCAAAACCGTTTTTTGGGAGATGGATCAGACCAGAAAAATGATCGAAATCGTAAGTTTCCCAATAACGGAGCTAACTGATATTGTCGGAAACATCACAAACGGGTTTTTTGTATTTTAGCGGTGGATATCTGGCGGAAGTGTATGATTTTTCCGGTAAGACGTGGTGGTGCGTATGAACTATATGAAGAAAATATGAAGACAATAAAGCTATAAAGAGCGAGCTCGACTGTAGACAAATTGGCAAAGGTTATCTGCTTTTGGTATTAATGACTTGTCTTTTTCAGGGTACAAATGCCTCTACTTATAAGGCTAGGAGTCTGCGGTTACAATATAATGCAATTAAATAGTAATTAGTGCGGTTGACTACGTGGCTGACGTGGGGTCATCTGATTGGGCGAGCTTAGTGATAACCGCTGCGGGTTTCTCGCATGTAACCGTCGCGCATTAACTCATGTTGCCTTAGTAATCGGGCTTGGTCGGGGCTAGCAGACTGCGTAGATCACCCTCATTGCTTCGTGCTGACCTGTAAAGGGCGGGTTGCAGGCTTTGTTGATCGACGCTTGTTGCCTAGCCAATGATAAATATAGTGAAGGCATGAGGCGAGCTGGATTGAAGCTTGGCTCAGTCCGGCTTATGAAGGTGCGAACTGTTTGGGCCGAGGACCCTATTCGTTATTGGGCCTACGTACAGGACCAATGTGTTAGGAAATCTACGCGGGAACGCAACGGAATTCAAAATTTTGATTTCCTTTTACCCAAGATCGACTTCGTTTAAGCAACAAGCATAAAAGAAGTAGACAAAAGAATACCTTGGTTGATCCAATTGGATCGACGCTTTGTCTACGGTTGTAGTTTCTGCACGAAGCCGCCCAAGCATTCGGCCTCTACCGGTGATCCACATGAACACCTCGCCGGAATCCCATCATGGATTGCTACCAGAAAAACTCGGCTGCTAAACCAACCTTTTCTCTCTCTTAAAACTCTCTCTAGGAAGCTCTCTATTTTCACAAGAACTATTAGCTATTGAAATTGTGATGTACAAAAGAGCTTGACACTCACTTCCTTTTATAGGCAAAGTGGCGCACCAAATATGAGTGGAGGAGAAGAAAACATTTTACTAATAAAATAAGGAAAATATAATTGATTGATTTATCTCATTTAATTTAATATCCTATATTAAATATTTCCAAGATATTGTCAATATCTTATATTGACTATCATTATCCTATTACCATAAATCTATTTTTCCAAAATCAATTAATATCCAATATTAATATTATGGTAATCTTATTAATTAAATTGCACAATCAAAGTGTATCATAATACACTTATAATTGGCGCCACATATCCCAAAGATTTGGCATCCGGAATATTCTTTAATTAATATAATGCTATGATTAATTAATTTGCAAAATCACACATATACATAATTTCGACATACACATCATATATGTATATTTAATTATTCAACATAATTAATATCTTGTATTATATTTATTCATAATAAATAAATACCACCATAATAATTTACCACTATAACCTTTATAGCATGAGATAAACTTTTCTTATTTGGTTATCATCTATAACCACATTTTAATCCGGCTAGATGTTCATATGTGTGTGACCCGATAGGCTTCTGAATATGTTGACCGTAGACACAAAGTGCAAATTACGAAAATGCCCTTCATGCCTAACGATCACGGGATTGCGTCTAGCTACACACCGTGACCCCCAATCATTGGAAGAGTCAAATGCTATGACTACTACCATTCATGTGAAACAGTTACCGTGTAACTTACAATCCCATCGCTGTAATAATATCCATACGATCGTACATCGAGTGTCAAACATTAACGACCGTATCTTATCATCTGGATATCATGCTCTCTCGAAGTAACTCATTTACTTCCACTTTGCAAAGATTCACGAGAGTAACACATTCCTTATAAGAATGCCCTTTCAGATATTCACCCTACTGATAGGGTACGCGATTTCCAGACGACCAAACATGTATACTCCGCATGCTTCAGTATCATACACAATCACTACCGCATGATCGCCCCGTGGCTAGGGGAAACCTCAATAGTGTCAAAGCATGACAATCCACACCGTGGTGCCATGTAGACTCCGGTCCTAAGGATAATTACACAACTGCCACATAGTGTGACACTTAACGGTGTAAGTGGGTCAGTCTAACGTACACATTCTCTAATACACGTCCATGTACAGTCCAAGTGTCTTTACACTTCGATAGACGAGATCTATCCCTGCCCTTAATGACAGAAGACATATAATACGTGCTAGCCTGTTTATACTATCAATGCCCTGTTTAATAGTACATCAGCCTAGAGACATTTAAGTATCAAACTTATTAAAGTGATTAGAAATCTCATCAACCATAATCACCTATCATGGTTTCTCTATCACAGTTTAATACTAAAGACGTTATCATATAACAATTCACAATTGGTTCTCTAAAAGAACATATATATGACAACATAAAAGTCATTTAATATATGTATAAACACAAAGAATAGTAGAAATGATCTGATCCCATCGGATCCGATCCAACCCGATTTGGTTTAGGACACTATTTCAACAATCTCCCACTTTGCCTAAAACCAATCACTCGCACACACAAGACCAAGTTGAAACACAAGAATCTCATGCAATACTCGTAACCAGCCCTAGCCATGAACAGATCGCTATCCGTGGGGACTCCGACTATCTTCATACCATGCTCCAAATGATCAAGTCAAAGGAACCGCCTTAACACACACACAGATCTCTGACGAGACCCTGGTCCTTGCTTCAAGCAATGAATCCACTTACTATATCAGCTATATAGAAAAGGTGGAAGAACCGTACAAGGTTCAAGAACGAACCTCCTAGATCCATGTACTTCTCCCGCTGCGCCTCTAAGGCACTACTGTGTTTTGGCTAAGTTGTAGAATATACAGTGACCCATAGCCTAGAACATTTCCAGCTCACTGTATCACTTAATCAAAGTGACTGCAAACCCAGACTGTAGCTCCTACTCGCCTTCATAAGACTCAGGATATACGTATGCATAACTATAGTTATTCACTTCCAAGTTTCGACAAACTAGGAGACCATCCTTAACTTGTTTAAGGATATTCTCGACATTCACCAGATTTACTTTCATACTTGCTCATGACTATTCATGGACTATAAACATCCGGCATTACCTATAAGCAGTGTTCTAAAACTCGCTAGGCGATGACGGTGCGCTCAATTTGAAAAATTAATACTTATCTTATTTAAATTTTACATCCTATGATCATAAAACATAAAAATCAAGTAAAAACTTGTAAATTGTGTCAAAAGATCAATGAAACGTAGTATCCAAAACCCAAAGTACGAAATCAATGTCATGCTCAACACTCAACTCAACACTCAATAGTCAATACTCTCAAGTCTCAACTCTCAAGTTCAATCCTCAATCTCATCATCATTATTCCCCAAGTCTCCAACTCCAACAATATCATGCTTTGAGTAGGAGTGAGAGGGAAGAACAGAGAATGAGAGGGAGAAAGAACGACTAGAAAGGAGGCATGCTGCTTCGAGTTTTTTTTAGGTTAAGTGTATTTTTTAATTATGTCAAAAGTTATATATGTAATATGCCAAATATCTAAGAAAAAGAAGAAAAAAAACGCAACCTAATCGATTTGAGAGCGCCCAGGTCGCCTAGGTGGCGCCCAGGTCGCCTAGGCGGCACCCAGAAGCGCCCAGAAGCGCCCAGAAGACCCAGCCGCCTAGAACATGTCGCCTAGAGCCAAGTCGGGACGCTGGAGGTGCGCCTAGCGCCCAGGCGGCGCCTAGATGCGATTTTTAGAACACTGCTATAAGATGGAAATTCCTATCGCAGTAGCGAAGGAAACCTTCCATAAGCATCATCTTTCACCTTATCTTTAGGACAAACGTCCTAACATAGATAGATCTTCAGAACACCGTCTATCAGTATCCTCTGTCGCGATCTATGCTAAACTCCTTTTAGCATCACATCTATATAGGTAAACTATAATCTAACAACAGTTAAATCTATCGCTATAGATTCTTATTTCTAAAATAAGAACTACTAATCCAAGTGCTTTCGTAAAGACCTTGAACTACCAAACATTAATTGTCCGTGACATGGGGTGGCAATACCTGAGAGAGATATCTAATACAGTACTCAAAAATCGTAACACACTCCCACTATCCATCTTGCACATTGGGCATATCCTTCTTTTGACTAAATCAAACTCTTTTGATTATCAAACAAAGAAATCGTCTAGAGAAACTTGTTTGAGTCCATAAATGGATCTCGTGGGCTTACATATCATGTCATCGTCTATGAACATCGAGCTTTCCGCCCAACGTCTTCAACACTATCATATAGCCATGATACGAAGTTACAACAAGCATAGTCTGAATAGAAATGGGCTCAGCCTTACAGGGACATTCCTTATAGGTAAGACATACTAGGTTCATAACCTGGTTGTCACTGATGGAATCTAATTCAGATATTATGGCACCTATCCATAGCTCTCAATCTTGCCTTTCAAACATTCATTCATAAGTCGTGAGATATTCATTCTTCAAGATGAACATACCAGCAGCCTTTTCAGGCTTGAGGTTATCCACAGACTTACAGAACTTTTGTGTGCACTGAGCAGTGTTCTACACCTCATCGCTATGTGGCGTCTGCTCACGTTCCTATGGTTGGATATATTTTTGTGGTTCTCAAGCTCTTCTGAGATCTGATTCACTCCCACTGTTTCTTTTGGAAGAAACACTTCCCTTAGAAGACAGCATGTTTGGAGACAAACATTTTGCTCCGCGGACAAGTAAATAATATCCAGCGTGCTAGCTAAGACATTCCACAAAGTTGCATATGTCATACTAGGCTCCAAGCCTTTCTGACTCTGCCTATGACAACTTCAAATAATCGGTTAAGATAGATTTGACATTATCCTCTTCCATATCTAATATGGAATTTTATTCAACCTTTATTCTTCGGAACTCGGTTAAGTATAAGGGCACTATCTCGAAACGGGTAAGGGATACTTCGCATTGCTTGCGTCACACCTTTATCATATAATGTGTTGTTTCTATTTTAGGAACACAATCTAATTGCGTATCCCAAAGTGGTATCCTTCAAGAGAGAATCTGATTCTATTTCAGACAACTTCTGAAACACCCTTCAGGTATTAATTACTTCAATCCAATTGAAGATTAATTCCTAAGTAGCTCATCAATCTCATACTCGTAATAGCTCGAAATTTTCAGGCTTTCCAATTGTTGTAATTCACTGAGTACACTTGACTATTTCTAAAAAATAGTCGTAGAGATTAATAGACAATTATTTGTGGCATTAATTGTCGCAAGCCAACAAACATCGGTATGTTTAGGCTTTGGACAACTTTCTAGATTTTATAACCTTTTCATAAAAGGGTATTTTAGTCATCTTTAAATAAGATACGTATTACCCACATGGTTCAGACGTTATCAAAATGACATCTGACCACACGATTCCCCTCCATAGAGACTATGTCTAGAACGACCACCAAATATTAAGGATAACAGCTATATAAACATTTAGTTGAGAATTCATCACATATATCAACTATATAGTGACAACAATCTAGTATGTTAGATTCAGTGACCTTTCAACTTTATCGGAATAACATTTATTCTTTACAATTGAATATGTCTACTAAATCCAAACAAGCAACTGAACATATGTTCTTCATAAGAACCGGAACATAATAACATTTATTTAGTTCCCTTATCAATTTTCTAGATCCAGAATATGGTAAGTGTCACAACGTTTGCTTCACCTTCAATATCTGCATTTAATCTTTCTAATTTAATCACACTCGTAAGATATCATATATCTTAGAGTCGACTTTGAATTTAGATAAATTTATCTCAACTCACTTGCCTACAATAGAGACTTCAATAAGTTCTCTATTTAAGCACACGCCCTAACTTCCTTTTTAATCTTTCAAACACTTGTAAATATTTCTTAGTGTAATCTTCATAAGACTTAAAAAAGATCACAAGAGCTATGTCTTTGATTTCCTTTCATAAAGAAAATCTAAAGTTTATTAAATAGTTTATTTAACCTTTTAAATCGTATTCAAAACATTAACTACTTAATTAACCTTTAAGCAATGATAGAATTTAGTAGATACTTAAAACTTACAATTTTGAAAACAACATTTCCAAAATTGGATTTGGTAATTCTTATTCAAAGTTTGAATTAATTGTCATCATATGACTGAATGATCATCTTGGATCGTATCCAATATATGACAATTCGTTGAAACTTGTTTCAAATGATTTAATCATATCATAAGCTTCCGCTTTCATTAATAATTAAAGTCTTGGAGCACTGCATCAATTATGTAGTCTCCTTGTCTCTAACTACTATAACGGGGTTGCTCGTGTCATCGCTTATTTAAAATGATTAAAATTACTTAACCATATTCGAGAACGTTTGTCAAAAGGTAAGAGTCATAATTTGGTTTTTACTAATCGAGAATTAAAAACATAAATATAAAGTTTGCTAAAACTACAACATAAAATAAAGATAAAAAGAGTGTTGTTGTTTGCACACACAAAATCAAAAATGGTCTTTTGGTTTATGATTTTGCTCCCACTAGTCAACTACTCCCAATTGACTTTCAAGAATCTTTCAAAATTCTTTAGTGGCCAAGATCCCATCTGGTTACCCCGATTCCCGACGAGGGCCGATCAACCGGAATAATTCGAAAGGTATGTAACACTTACCAATCACATCTCTATGTGACTCTTGGTGGTTGACTAGTCAACTCTTTGACAATTCACATCTTTATGTGGTAGTCAACCCCTTGCCTCTAGAATAAGACGGTCCTGACGAGGGCAAATCACCGCAATACTCTAGTCAAGACATAACCCAATATCCGCGAGATCTCATACGATCATATCTCAATAACGATGATATACCCGTGATAGGTCAACTCCCGATGAGGGCCGATCAGTTGGATCCGAACAAGGGCTCTTCACCGTCGCTATAATATTGGGAGACAATATTTCGACTTGATTTTTGTTGTGGAAGTATTTACGTAAAATAATTCACTTAATTAATTTAATTACGGTTTCATCAAATATATCTATCTCTATAGACATACATCCTACACATTTATCTAGATCGTTCCTAGTCATGCATCTATCATATCATATAAAATAAATACAAGCACAAAATAAATAAATGCGTAAAGTAACCGGTATGATCATGGACTTTTCCTAGGTGCGAATTCGAATACAAACTGACGAAACCGCGGGTCACAATCTAAAGGTAGCTGCAACCGCCAATATGATCTTTAATGCTCCATTCTCTAATGGGGTCTTTATTTTCTTCTTTCTTTGGTCTTCATCTTCCGCTCCATTC
The DNA here is from genome assembly GCA_024500145.1 of Gentiana dahurica var. dahurica. Taxonomy (NCBI): domain Eukaryota; kingdom Viridiplantae; phylum Streptophyta; class Magnoliopsida; order Gentianales; family Gentianaceae; genus Gentiana; species Gentiana dahurica. The sequence goes on from CM044902.1 coordinate 30,489,118, forward strand.
TTGTTACATTTAATCCTATCTAATAAAATAAATACGCCCGCCGCAAACGGGGGGAGCTTACGAGAATAGGATAAATGCAGAAAATAAACTAGGTCACGTTCTTCATAACGGCCTAGGATAATTTTAAAACCAACAGAAAATTAAATCATTCACATCTATCCTATTGGTCGAGTCCATGATCAATCGGGGTCCATATAATCATATTATATCTACCATATCTAATACATACAATAACATCTTATGAAAAAGATAAAATTAAAATTTAACTACTTGCGTCCTAATTAATCAATTAACATTTAATCTATTAAATAATTTTATCTAATCAATTAACTAATTAACATTTAATTAATTAAATGATTTTTTTAACGATTAATTTTAAATGATTTTAATTTTAATTTTAATTAATTAGAACTATTCCAAAAATAAATCAAAATTAAAATTAGGTTTCTTTTGTTTCTTTCCTTTTGATTCCTAATCAAAAGGGATGCCTTTGGTTTCCTAAACCAAAAGGCATCTCCCTTGGCCCTTTCCAAAATCAAAATTTTGAAAAGGGTCTAGGTCTAGGCATTTTCCAAAATCAAATATTTTGAAAAGTGCCTAGGCTTATTCCAAAATGAAATATTTTGAAAAGTACATAGGCCTATTCCAACCAAAATTTGGAAAGACCAATATTTTGGTTAATATGCCTGGCCACTTTCCAAAATCAAAATTTTGGAAGTGACCTAGGCCTAGGCCTTTTTCTTAATCAGATATTTGGAAAAGGGCCTATGCTTATTCCAAACAGAGTTTGGAAAGACCATTATTATTTTAATGCCATGTGGCATCTCAATGGCCCAAACTATTTGAACCATTGGTAAGCCACATGACACAACTAAATAAAAGAGGAATTACCAATCACAACTATGAACCATATTGAATCACAAAATACACAAAACAAAATTTAGGAGATCCGCCAGCATTGACCGGTCAACCGACGCCGGCAGCGGGTTGCCCTGCCGCCGCCAGTCGGCCGAGCACCACCCGATCTCGTTTTTTTTTCTTTTCATGTATCACTTTTGCGAATAAAAAATCTTTCATCTTTTAATTATGTGATTTAAACGATAAAATTAACTATACAAATTAACATGCTTATTGCTTAAGCTCGAAGCTTTCTCTGATACCACTGTTAGGAAATCTACGCAGGAACGCAGCAGAATTCAAAAATTTGATTTCCTTTTACCCAAGATCGACTTCGTTTAAGCAACAAAGATAAAAGAAGTAGACAAAAGAATACCTTGATTGATCCAATTGGATCGACGCTTTGTTTACGGTTGTAGTTTCTGCACGAAGCCGCCTAAAAGTTCGGCCTCTACCGGTGATCCACACGAACATCTCGCCGGAATCCCATCATGGATTGCTACTAGAAAAACTCGGGTGCTAGACCGACCTTTTCTCTCTCTTAAAACTCTCTCTAGGAAGCTCTCTATTTTTCACAAGAACTATTAGCTCTTGAAATTGTGATGTACAAAAGAGCTTGACACCCACTTCCTTTTATAGGCAAAGTGGCGCCCCAAATATGAGTGGAGGAGAAAAAAAACCTTTTACTAGTAAAATAAGGAAAATATAATTGATTGATTTATCTCATTTAATTTAATATCCTATATTAAATATTTCCTAGATATTGTCAATATCTTATATTGACTATCTTTATCTTATTACCATAAATATATTTTTCCAAAATCAATTAATATCCAATATTAATATTATGGTAATCTTATTAATTAAATTGCACAATCCAAGTGTATCATAATATACTTATAATTGGTGCCACATATCCCAAAGATTTGGCATCCGGAATATTCTTTAATTAATATAATGCTATGATTAATTAATTTGCAAAATACATGTATATCACACATATACATAATTTCGACATACACATCATATATGTATATTTAATTAATCAACATAATTAATATCTTGTATTATATTTATTCGTAATAAATAAATATCACCATATTAATTTACCACTATAACCTTTATAGCATGAGATAAACTTTCCTTATTTGGTTATCATCTATAACCACATTTTAATCCGGCTAGATTTTCATATGTGTGTGACCCGATAGGCTTCTGAATATGTTGGCCATAGACACTAAGTACAAATTACGAAAATGCCCTTCATGCCTAACGATCACGGGATAGCATCTAGCAACACACCGTGACCCCCAATCATCGGAAGAGTCAAATGCAATGACTACTACTTTTCATGTGTAACAAACGGCTTTCTATCATAGTTGCAAGGGTTCCAAACCGCCACTACTTAAGTAGACCGTGTAACTTACAATCCCATCGCTGTAATAATATCCATACGGTTGTACGTCGAGTGTCAAACATTAACGACCGTATCTTATAATCTGGATATCATGCTCACTCGAAGTAACTCATTTACTTCCACTTTGCAAAGATTCACGAGAGTAAGACATTCCTTATAAGAAGGCCCTTTCGGATATTCACCCTACTGATAGGGTACGCGATTTTCAAACAACCAAACATGTATTCTCCGCATGCTTCAATATCACATCCAATTACTACCGCATGATCGCCCTGTGGCTAAGGGAAACCTCAATAGTGTCAAAGCATGACAATCCACACCGTGATGCCATGTAGACTCCGGTCCTAAGGATAATTACGCAACTGCCACATAGTGTGACACTTAACGGTGTAAGTGGGTCAGTCTAACGTACGTATTCTCTAATACACGTCCACATACAGTCCAAGTGTCTCTACACTTCCATAGACGAGATCTATCCATGCCCTTAATGACAGAAGACATCTAATACGTGCTAGCCTGTTTATACTATCAATGCCCTATTTAATAGTACATCGGCCTAGAGACATTTAAGTATCAAACTTAGTAAAGTGATTAGAGATCTCATCAACCATAATCGCCTATCATGGTTTCTCTATCATAGTTTAATACTAATGACGTTATCATATAACAATTCATAATTGGTTCTCTAAAAGAACATATATATGACAACAGAAAAGCCATTTAATATATGTATAAACACAAAGAAATAGTAGAAATTATCCGACCCGGTCGGATCCGGTCCAACCCGATTGGGTTCAGGACACTATTTCAACACAATGTGAATCCGTGGGCTCTTTTCCAGGCATGGCGTATCACTTGGGCCACATAATCACACAGGGTCATGTTCATGCTAACCATTCCGAAATAGAAGCCATGGTCAACCGGCCCCTACCTAAGAACATTACTGAATGGAAAGGGGGTCTTGGGCCTTATAGGGTTTTATTGCAGGTTGGATCCACATTATGGGATCATGTCCAAACCTCTCAATGATATGCTGAGGAAGGACGGGTTTATGTGGACTCTTGAGTCACTCAAGGCTTTTGATCAAATGAAAACATCCATGCGTCGGTTCCTTGTACTCACTTTGCCAAATTTTGTGGCCATTTTTTCCCATATAAACTGATGCATGTGGGAAGGGATTAGGGGAAGTTTTGCACCAGGACAGGAAATCGGTGGCTTATCTCAGTATGGCTTTCAATTCTAGAGAGTTAGGGTTATCCATATATTATAAGAAGCTCTAGACTGTTTTAATGGCAGTTTTTAAGTGGAAACAATATATTCAGGGCATGCTATTCATTTTCAAGTCAAAATAGTAGAGCCATAATTTCTTACTAGATCGGAAAGATACTATCACACTCCAACATAAAGGTGTGTGACCAAACTGATGGGGTTGGACTTCACCATCATATATGTTGGGACAGATTGCCCACACTCTTAATGTATAAGAAATAAAGTTGCGCCTTTTCTGGCACCAATTGGTTTTAGTAGAATGGTAAGTGCTTAATATTAACATGGTATCGGAGCCAGAGGTCATGAGATCAAACCCTGATTGGAACATTATTTAAAAAAAATTGTGCACGTGTTGAGACAAATTGCTCACACTTGAGGGGGGTGTTGGGACAGATTGCCCACACTCTTGAATGAAAATTGTGCAAGTGTTGGACAGATTGCCAACACTTGAGGGGCTGATAACAACTTGTCATGTTTTACATGTTTTTTGGTTGCCAGATATTGGTTGAAAATAGATAAACTCAGAAAGAAGAAAGATACATCTAAGAAGATTAAAAAAATTGCTCAACTCAGTTGGCAGTGTGAGGAAGGGTAACAACAGTGATGCGAATACTCTTCATGATGTATAAAGGGTGAGAAGAATTTAGACTGATTTGCCGAGCATAAGAATCAAGTTGAACTTGATGAGAATGGTGGGAATCCATATTGTGTACTTAATCTTATAAATGAATCTATTACAATCTAACATTGTGAAATTTCTGTTTTTTGTCAGATTTTCACCTATAAAATGTTTTAACGCAAAGATAAGATATTCTTCTTGGGGTGTTAAACATGCAACCAATGTCAAAATAATGAAAGTGATTGGATCAAGAAAAGGTGCTGAAGTTACTTAACGTTGATGCTCGATGTGGTTAATTGCCAGCAGAATGAAGGAAGACTATGGAGGGAGTAAGCAGCTAAAACTATGAATTATCTTTGGGGTGAATTCTTCAACTTGATCAATTATTAATATTTCATTTTCGGTTACTCCCCCAAGGGCAAATACTGTTACTCTTGAATGTTGCTAGAGAAATTTGATCTATGTTTTCAACTCTTGAATATCAATTTGACTGAAGTGTTGTGTGTGTTGACCATGTCTTTTTTGGTGAGGTTCTTGAAATATATGACATTGATGCTCAAGTTTAGTACTTTACTCATATATGGGTATACTCTGACCTAAACATGGCTAGCAATTTTGTCAATTGTGTAAGAAAGTTGGTTACTAGATCACCGACAAATGTATAATGTTTCAAAAAATTGTCGTTAAAACAAAATGGATAGTTTGACTATGTATCATACAGCTGGTGTAAAAATCAGGACAATAAAAAACAAATGTTGGTAAATTACTATTTAAAAAACTGTGGCATATGGAACAAATGTTGGTAAAGTGCCATAAAAATGTGTCATTCTAAATGAAAAAGTGTCGGCAAATTTGCCACAATGAAAGTGCAAAGTGACGAAAACCGCCATAAAAGATATTCGACACATTAGGGAAGTGTCGATAAGGCGCCGCCAAGAAAATCCAACACTTTTACTAAGTGCCATATAATTGCCACAAATGATTACCGGCGGAACGAAAAAGTGCAGTAAACATTGCCGACGCCAGTATTCACGACACTTAAATAAATGCCATTTTATGTGTCAAGATTGTTTTTATGGCACTTAATTCCTACTGTCCCGGCATTTATTTTTCACCGCAAAAAGCCAATAATATTGTAGTAGGTAACCTCAGATGTACCGGTGTTGGTAAGTTCGGGGTTGGATGTTTTTAGGGCTCAACAAGAAGTGAGTGGTTCGGTATAAGATGGGGTCAAGTAGTTGTGGTTCGTCTAGAAGATGTTGAGGATCGTGTTGGAATCTACCGCGGTAAAGGGATCTCAAAGTTTTGGAAACGACGGATTTGGTATGAATCTTGGTATAGGTCGGCTACCCAAGATTTTTGTCTACTTGGATTGTAAACCTAAGAAGGTACCTTCCGGTGAAGGATGCACCGAGTAGAAGAGTGGCTAGTGCAGTTTCAACGGTTCAAGAAGTGGTTGGTCAATTTGGGTATTGTGTACAAGTGTTTGAACAGTTTGGAAAGCAGTAGAGTGTTGGTTCAGTGGTTAGCAAGATCAGAATTGGTTGGTGTTGTCCGTGGGGAAACAAGTGAAGCTTCGGTTTGGTTTCTATTGAACAGAGTGTACTAAGAAAGATCAACGGTTTGAGTACGTTCAAGTTTTGAGGACGAAACTCCTCTTAAAGGGGGAGGAATATAGTATCCCGACCTTTCGTAAAAGGGCCGACGTGTCTTTTTACAGAAACGGAATATTATATTTAATGTTTTATGGATTTAAGCATGATTTAAATAAAATAAAAAGAAAAGATTGGTGTCGATTGGGAATTTATGGATTTATAAGTATTTAATTGGAAATACAGGGAGTTATTTGTAATTAAGGGAGGGAGGTTTATTTTGGAGAAATAACTTCCCACTTGCAAGAGAAGTTGTCTGAAAGAATTTTACAAGGGAAACGTTTGAACTATTGCGAGAAGAAGAAAGAAAAAGAGAAAAGAGACTTCTTCATATTTATCAATGAATTTTTGCCGGATTTCAGAAGCAATTAGAGATTTGGAATCAGCAGGAAGAGAGCATCATTTTGGTACAAGAAAGTTGGGACTTTGAAAAGTTAACTAAAAGCCCTAGTTATTGGTTCATCACGTTTTGATCAAGATACAAGGCTTTGTTTGGTTTGATTCGTAGTTCTTGTTGTTATGAAGCTTTTGATCACAATTGTTTCTTGTTCAATTGGATGATCAAATAGGTTTCCAGTTAATGTCTTAGAAAAAACTGCAGATCTTCTTGTGGTTTATGCTTTGGTTTGCTTTCTTGAAAGGTAAGAGGCTCTTCCTATCGTATGATTAAGGTTTTATGATGTTAGCGTTGAGTTTGGCATGTTTAAATGTTGGAAATCATGTTTAGAAGTGGTGTGGGAAGTATGTGATGTTATGCTATGTTAAAGTTATGTTTTTTTTTTGCTGTTTTCCCATGTTTCTTGATGATAATAATGTTGGGAAAGGGTTAGAGATCGTAAAAGTGCAGAAAAGCTGATGTTAAGGCAGTTTTGGGGTTTGTGCGTGCGCATTAGGGTCTTGTGCGCACGCATTAAGGGGCCATAAAGTGGGAAGTGGATGCTGGGGGCTTTGGGTTGAACAGAAGCATCCTGAATGATACAAAATGGTTTGTGCGCGCGCATTCCGCGAGCATTGGCTCAATTCGCGTGCATTGCACGAGCATTCATGGGCATTGGCCCAGTTTTTGGTGTTTGATGTGTTTTGAGCCCCGAGTCCTGTTTTAACTGTTATTTCTTGATCTAATAACACTGATTGAATATAAACAAGCCTTTATTAAGATTCTGATGCGTTTAGTTCCGGCACCGAATGTACTCTTCTTCAGAGTTGAATTTCGGGACCGTCGGAAGAGTATAATTGGCTTGTGCTTTGATGAATTCATCAATGTCTGTGTATGTGCTAGGACTTGTCCGTGTCTAATGGTCTAGGTTAGAGATTAGGATATGTGAGGGAGCTTACATGAAAACACTTAGGTGGTTAGTTAACAACTACTAATATACGTACTTGTGTAGTTAAAAGATTAAACATCAAGCTATTCTTGGTAAGGCACAAGGTCATATCGCAATGTGTGGGCGGTCAGATAAAGTGAACAACTCTACTGGCCATTAAATCTCTAAATGGAAGGGGGACTTCACCGAACGCGTGCACTATCGGAGTCTACTAGAATAGACTTCCATGGTTATTGGTGCAATCCACCAATATGTTGCACCCACATACTTCGTGATGCGTAGCACCATGCATAGTGCCCTTGTATGCTGATGTAACAAAGATAAGCTAAGCTAGAAACAGTTAGTCACGACATGTTGATGAGCATGCAGTGAACCCTAGAATTGAATCAGTCTCACAAAGATAACTTAATAATAATAAAGTCAGCCTTTCGTTATAAACTCTAATTATACATTAGCTTCTTACTCTTGCTAAGTACGTTGTCCTTACCTACATTGCATTTTGTTGTATGTTTTGTGGGGTGAGAAGACGGATAGATTGATTTTGAGCTCGTTGAGGTGTTGGATTATTTTGATGACGTTGATGCCTCGATGATGCTTTCTTTTTACTTTTCTATAAAAGGTTGTACTAGATTATGTTTTGGTTTCGTTAAAGAACCTATTGTATTTTCTTTTGAGATCTTTGTAATGCAAGGGCGGTATCTTTTCTTTTGGAACATCGTACGTTGTAAACTTTATATCGTTGTTGTAAGCTTTTCCTTTCTACCCGTAGTCGGTATGTATTCCAATCTTAGAAGCATTTATGTTTTTACCCGAGCCTTTTGGGTTTCCGTGTTTTATTTTTGATACGACGACGTAGAGGCTGACGTACAATATTAGATTTATTTAATGTTATACGCGTCGAACGTTCTATTCCGGATAAGGGCTCGGTATCCGGGAGCGAGGCGTTACATGAATGCGGTTATTTAAGATTTACGCATATAGGAAATAAGGAAATGGAGGCTGGAAAGTCAAATCATAGACTGAGTACTTTAAGGTGTTTTTTTTATGATTGGTTATGGCTTTGTGATCTAAAGCCACGTGTTTTGTTATATGCTAGAGGCCTAATGGATTGTTAGGTCATATTGCACTCGGGCACTCGCTGTTTTCTTTTGTTTTCCGGAGCGTCTTTTTATTTCATAGGTGTTCTTTTATAATTGTGGTGTATAAGTGTATCAGGTGATAAAATTTTAAAAGTTTTGGTGCCCTCTACTGCATTTTCTATGTTCGCTCATATGCAGTTTTCGAGTACGTGTTTATCATTTTTGTTGCTAATAATTGCTACAAACTATGTATCATTTGTTAAAATACTTAACACGATAATCTTTTTACTTTCGGTTATCTCATACAATAGAAGACTTGCAATATTCATCATCTACTTAAAAGAGAAGGTCAAATACACAGAGTTGGTAAAACAACAATAACCAAGGGTTTTATAACACTAACACTTAACGTAATATAGTCCACCAACTTTGTTATACCCGAACATATTCCCAAGACTTCATTTCACAAATACATGCAGCAAAGAAAATTTGAATTCTTATTAGGTAACAGGTAACAGAAGTGAACAAATCAGGAAATTGGTGGATCTGTATGAAAAACGGGGTGCACCATAAAAAATTAATAATTTTGTTCAACTACAATGTAACAGAAAGGGTTACTATAATGACAAATGTGTCCAAGTACAATCCACAGCTATACATTTGGCTTGGCTCACATGCAGGAAATGTGATGGGATTGTTCTTTATCAAATACATGTCTTATGATGATGACAATATACTAATTTTGGCCTTCCGATTGCAGATCAATAAAGGAAAATAGAGCCTTAAATATCTACTTCAGCAAACTAAGATTTTTGCTAAATCTAGGGTGTGTTCATCTGAAAAGAACGTTAAAGGAAGGTATGTGTTATTAAAAAAATTTGTTTGACTAATTTTAAGGTGTTTATTATTAGTCGTGTGCTACTACATACATACTCTTGCAACCATCCATAAATTTTGGTTGAGTTGTGTTTTTTCATAACTTTTTAATCAATTTGACTATTAATAGGTAGAGATTTGAGTATGTTCCATGCATTTGGATGGTGTAATATATCTACCCTCATTAGGATATGGGGCTATAGAACCTTATGCAAAGTATTCAAACCGAGGGGACTTGAAAGTGTTCTTTAGCTATGGGTTTGCTATTTTTCTTGCAAAAATGTTTTCCATATGTTAAAGAATATTGATGTCCTGTTGTTAAGGCGGTACAATTATAGGGTTTAAACCCTTTTCTTATTGCCTAAGTATCTCATAGTTAGATGATTATAACATTGTAATTCCAACTATTTAAGAAGCACATCATTGTACAATTTATGACATGATTAATACAATTGATACTTTAATATGGTATTAGAGCCTAAACGAGTCACATCAACACCCTAATTTTTCTGTCATCCTTCTTCTTCCTCAATGGACGACGCCTCCAGTCAAACTTCCGGTGGTGGTGTGCTTAAACGCAAGAACACTGATATAAATGACGAGTGTCATATTGATTTGTTCGGGTTTAACCCAGAACTATTGGGGGGACAAATCCCAAAGAAATTGCAATTCTCAGTAGCATAGTAGGAACGCTACAAGCCTACCGACAAAAACCTGGAAGTGTGGGGGTGCTTGGAAATGGTAAAAATACCTAAGCCAAAGCATGTCAAGAAAAAGGCCTAAAACAAAATATGCATATTCTTTGGATATGTAAATGACAATTGATTGTCTATCGGTTTCTGGTGCACAAGTTAGACATTCCTGATGTACATTAAAATGTGATTAGAGGAGATCTTTCCTTGTAAGTCAAGAAGAAAGGAGGTTCAAGTTCAATCTATAGCCCTTGACCGGATGTATAGGTATTTGAAGTTTACAATGAACCTCGGAATACAGTGTACAAGATATACAACAATATTGGAAGGATATTGTGATGCAACATGAATATCTGTCTGTAAAGACTCAAAATCCATTAGTGGATATGTATTCACTATTGGTGGTGGTGAAGTGTCCTGGAAATCTTCAAAGCAAACATGCATAACTCGATCCACAATGGAATCTTAGTTTATTGCATTGGATAAAGCTGGAGAATAGGCAGAGTGGCTTAGGAATTTTTTAGAGGATATTCCTTGTTGGCCAATGACAATTCCTCCTATCAGCATACCTTGTGATAGTATGTCGGTTGTAGGACACACACAAAGTTGTGTGTCTAATGGTATATCTCGACACATACGTCGTAGACATAATACGATTGATCAATTGTTCTCTAATGGTTTGATTTCCTCGATTATATAGATTCGAAGGAGAATCTTGTGGATCCACTTATAAAAAAGGTTTAGCTAGAGATCGGGTGTCAATTTTTCGACATACCACTACAAAAAAAACACTCTATTGCTACACTAGTTTTTGCCACACACATAAAAAAAGTGTGGCTAATAGCACTTGGTTAGACTCTTTTGCCACGCTCATGTGGCTAAAAGTAAGTATATAGCAACACTTTTTTTGTTGTGTGACAAACAATAGTGTAGCAAAAAACTGTTTTTCTTGTAGTGTACGGGATGGGAATTAAGCCTATTATGCATGTTCCCTTATATTGGCAACCCAACCAGTGACTAGAGATCCCAAGATCATGGTTCAAAATGGACAACTAAGTTATGAGGGACAACTAGCACTTACCCATTCTATTAAAACAAAAGTGTTGTTTGTTGAAGGGTTCAGGTTAAGCATAAAGATTTTAATGATTTCTATATCTTGATTAAACCATGTGGGGTATTGCAGAGTACTCTTTATAGGAGGTCACTTATGTAAGTGGAAGTGGGGCTGCTTCTGTGAGAATTTGTAGGCTGAATTATTTAAAACACTTTCTGAAACCAAGATGTTCTAAGGCCTAAATAGACACAACCATTCGATCCTCGAGAGTGTTAGGAGATCTGTTGTGTAGGTATCATTGTCTAGGCATACACCAAAAGCCTGATCAGTTCAAGACCTAGTTCACTACTTAGCCGAGTATGTCCGATGGTACTCTACTATGGAAGATTCAAGGCAGCAAACGACCTCGCAAGATGCAACAGATTTCCGCATGTAATCTCTTCAAAGTCTGCATTGCATTTGCATTAATTTTCATTCATGTGGGGGATTGTTGGAGAATTTGAATTATAAAATTAATGCTAAAATGATGGAGGGTAGCATCCGTAAGAGGCTGTATCCTTTCGGTTAAAGGTTGCACGTTCAAATGACCGGTCACGTTTCTCCTATAAATTTCCATCAATTTTATGAAAAAAGTACATAGATTTTAATATGAATTTTCCTAGACAAAATTCTGACCAATTTCTTTTAAAATATCCATCCAATTATTTTGCATAAATTCGAGTCAAGAAGAGATTTACAGAACATGACCGGTTCTCCGTCTTCTTCTCATTGATGTGCAACAATCAGAAGAAGGTATGACTGTCATATCTTGGGAGACGACTGACATTACCGTGTGCACATAATCGGGGCAAAACATCTTAAAGACTGAGTGCTGCACTCGCCTCAGTCAATAAGTTTTCTTATCCCATTTTATTAACCTTTGGTTCATATGTGTTCATGTGTTTCGAAATTTGGTTTAAATTTTTTAGACAACATGCTTACCGGTGATTTTCCCCAATAGCTTAATTGTCGGTATATGAGGATTACTCGGTATTGGGATGCATTGCTTGGGATTGCATGTATCTGGCGTCGTCTTTTATTTATCTTAGTTTTTCGTCTGTTAAGTGCACGGGCAATGTGCTAGCTCATTTACGCTAGACACTGTTTATCTTCTTATGTTGCTACTTCATGGCGTACGACACCTCGGGTGATGTAATCTCCACCTTATTTGCGTATTTGAATTAATAATGTTGGTGTTCTTTCAGGAAAAAAATAAAAAAAAAGGTTGAGTTTATGTTGTCATAATAACGGTTGCGCCGCAACGAGTGACGTAAGTCACGTAACACAAATTTATACGCTTAATTATTTGTTTGTCTACCCTATAATCAGATGTGAAAAAAAAAGGAAAAGAAAAGATCAATTCTTTACTGGGGGAGTGGTTTAAAAAGACAAAAAAGAAAGGAAAAATTTGAACCAGGACAGTGGAAATATAAATTAGGTGATAAGGACAAATCATCTGTTTGTTGCAGTGGAACTAGCCTCAAATCCAATGTTTCAATATTCTACTGTTTATGTGTTTTTTTTTACGAAAATGACCTAAAAAATAATGTTGAAAATTTATCAAATGAGATGTCTAAATATATAGAGCGAAAAAAGGAAAAATATGATGAAAGAATTACAATCTTTTGACAATTAGATCAAAAGATATATTCATTTTTGTGGTTGAATACGAAAGAATTTAAATCACAGTGGAATAATGACATGTCATTTTTATCCAAAAAAAAAAACAGTTCACTGTCCTCTTTGCATATTTCTATATTCCAAAATGTATTCTTTAACAATAAACCCTTTTTTATTTGAAGACAAGATTAGAAAAAATATTGCTTGCTGTCATACAATTTTTTTTATTTATTTCTTCTTTATATAAACGGTCACTCTCTTCTTAAACATACCTTGCAATTATTATCACCATTAGTAATTTGCTTACAAAAATAAAAAATAAGAAACAGTTCTTAAGATGGCCAATACCGAGAGTCAACTTCTAAAAAAAACAGATGGCCAATACTAATTATAGTTATCTTCATATGTTGTGCTAAGCTATCTTCATTGTTGTTCACGTAGTATGCTGTGTTGAAAGTTGCCTACAGGGTGCCAGTTTTTACTTTGTTTCAATTTTGCTGCCCTGACCCAAAATGTGACCATTGTTGAAGGAATTGAAGGAAGGAATCCCAAGAAATTTTTCAGACTGTACCGTCTATTTTCCATTACACTGTTGGGATCACAGAAACCCGAGGCCGGGGATCCGGACTCCATTCTTTGAGGTCTGCCAACTTCTGCTAGTTTTCGTGTTTTCAAGTTATTATGCATCAAAAATGTTTTTTCCTTTTTTTTTTCTTTTTTTTTTTTTTTTTTTTTCTTCTGCTTTCTTAATAATTTGTGTGTTGACTTTCGTAACTCAACTAGTGTTCGTGTGTGCTTCCTTTTTTATGTAAGGTTTGTGTGCTTCTGACAGACTCTATAAATGAAACTCCGTGTTCATTTTCTCTCATCTTCGTATTTTCGGGCTTCTGTCATTAGGAAATGATGGACTCGGGGTTTCGATTTAGTTGGGTACCGAGGCAAAGTTTCGAATTTAGTCCTGTAAGCTGTCACGTTTCAAGTATTAGTCATATTTTTACTCCGATCATAAATTTAGTCCTGTAAGTTGGCATTTTTTTTAATTACAATTTTGGTCCTCCCTCAACAGAAAGTGCAGACAATACACAATTTCCGGTCAAATTTGATGACATGTCAATAAAAGAATTGTCATTTCGGCTCTCCTTGTCCACGTCAGTTATTTTTAGAAGGAAAATTCACTTCCAACACATTTCAATCATCTCTTACGACCTCCATTTTCTTCAACTGCAATATATGTACAACAAATTCAACTCAACTCCTATCAAAGCTGTTGAGCTTCAATGAATTCATGAATTTGCAGAAAAGGAAAAGGAAGAAGGGGGAAAATGAGCTAAGATATTTTCTGTGTAAATTGAATAGCTGAGAACTTTATTTAATTTCACACTGCTAATTCATCTTAGTGTCAGTTGTCAGAGGAAGAGTGATGTGTAAGGCCCATATTTCTTAGCTGAAGTGTTCCATGGTTAGAGCAACCACCCAATCAGTCTCTATGGTGATGTCAAAAGCTTCCTCCAAAAATAACCGACGTGGACAAGGAGGGCTGAAATGGCAAGTTTCTTATGCCATGTCATTGAATTTGGCTGGATTTCGTGTCCTGTCAGCAAGTTCCGACGAGACAAGACCTAAATTACATAAACAATGCCAACTTACATGACTAAAATTGTGAACGGAGTAAAAACAGGACTAAAACTAAAAACGTGCCAACTTACATAGCGAAAGTGGCAATTTTCCCGGGTTGCAACGTTACACAAATGGTACTCATTTTTTTAAAGTTAAATTACATTATTCAAGAGGGGAAAAGGGATAGAAGGACAAAAAATTTAAAAAATTAGGAATATCAAACTCGTTTTCTTCGTCTTATTCCTTCTTTCTTCTTCTTCTCCCTTCTTCTTCTTCCATTTCAAACTAGTTTTCTTCGTCTTCTTTCTTCTTTCTCCTTCTTCTTCTTCCTTTATTTCAAACTCGTTTTCTTCATACTCGAGTTCATGCTCATTTTTCTGTTCAAACGAGCTCGAATTCGTGTTCCAGCAGGATTACGGCAGGGCTCCGGCGAGGGATTTTGGGGTTGAAGAAGATGGGTGATTTGGGTTCAAAGTCGTGTAATGAGTTCGAGTAACGAGTTCGATTTCGGTGATGGGTGATTTGTGTTCAAAATCGTGTTTGGGGTTGAAATGAGTTGAAACTCGTGTTTGGGGTTGAAGAAGATGGGTGATTTGGGTTTAAACTTGTGTAACGAGTTTGAATAACGAGTTCGTTTTCGTTTAACGGATTCAAACTCGTGTAAGTAATGAGTTCAAACTCGTTTTCAGAGGTATTTTGGGCATGTAATGGGAAAAAGTATGGGGAAAACTATCTAAGCAATATTGTTTTTCCAAAAAACTATTTGAGAAATATTTTTTTGTCAAACAGTCTTAATAACCACCGAACCCTAGATTATGTCATTTAGATAGAGTTCTATTTGAATAGATCTCTATCATTAATAAGGCTATAAATATTATAATGTTCTATCAATATTATCAAACAATGCAATTATATTTATCTATTATGGTATTATAGCTTTTCGACTAACGCCATTCTGATCCGGGTCAATCGTAAAGAAATTCGTTTGGTGCGAGTTTGTTACCGTAATCTTTACGAACCCTCACCCCTCACCCGCCTTCATGTTTTCTTTCTTTTGATTTTTTTCCGTCATCATGTTTTTTTTTCCGTTGATTTTTTTAGTCATCAAAATAATTACTCTCATGTCATTGTCATCTTTCAAGCCTCATAACCGCATCTGCATGCCATGTCAATTTCTTTTAAATTCAATAATAAACTGCAACTTAAGAAACCTCAGCTTTTCCAATCCAAATTTCTTTTTTCCCGCTCTTTATTCTACCTCTTCTCTTCCCCTTCTTCTTATGGGGAGCATAAGTATGCCGGTCCCTTTCGTCTATTAGGGTTCGTACACCTTCCATTCCAAATATTATTAAGGATTTTTACAATCCTCGATTCAGATTTTTCTTAATTAGGGTACAACCCTGCATTCCAAATTTTATTAAATTTTATCCCAACCATGAGTTTTTAGACCACAAACCATTTTTTTATTCAGCTATAAATTCTTCTATTTTTTTGAGTATCAAATCCTCTCAAAGATGATATTCTCTCAAAATATTTCTTTCTTTATTACTTCTTGTATGACTCAAAAGAATTGAGTCATCAAGCAATAGCAGGTTGATGTGAAGTAGTTTTGCTGATTAATATGGAGAATGTTGTTGCAAGCACCATGTGAAGGATCCATTACGAATCAATCTCCTTGTTCATTGCATTACAATGGGATTGTGCGCGGGCATGTTAGAGATAATGATAAGATTTGTTGGACAAATGTTTAATAAAAAGAATTTTATGAAGAATTGTTGTACATCCTTTTAACAATCCTCAGGTTTTGGTGATGAGTGTCGTACTAGCTGTTATAGTATGCAAAGGCAAAAAGATATCTAGATATGATGTATAGGATTTACTAGAGTTTGATCCTTGTATAGGTTTGATCAAACAAGCACTGTACTGGAAGTTCACTGAGTAGAGTCAGTAGACTTCATAGTCAGTAGACTGTCTGGATCAGCAGACTTAACCAGCAGACTACTTAGAGGTCAGTAGACTTCTTAGGGACCAGCAGATGCTTGAGAATTGAAGGCTAAGGTTTCAAACGTAGTTATTGAAGGCTAAGGGTTCAAACTTAGTAACTAAAGATAAGGATATGTGATTTAAATTTAGGCAAGTCTGTGGTGACCTAAATTGATCATATATACCTATGGATGAAGGTCTGAGTTCCTAAAAGTTGATTGAAGAACTGGAACTTAGTTATAAGATGAAATGATGTTATCTAACTTAATCAAATAAAGTTAGATATAAAAGATTAATATGTGATTTATCATATATTAATGGAGATAAATTAATCTGACCTCAGCAGACCTTGTAAAACACTCTGCTGATAGTACAGATACATTATCTGATCAAGATTCGATGGAAAGAGACATTTAACTACTTTTTAAGATGAATGGCTGAGATTAAAGAGACGTTGGAGAAATTCAGAAGTCAAATGGAACAGCCTGGAAAGCTGACAAAAAGCAGACTGACAGTGTCAGTACCAGGATTCAGTTGTCATCCATCAGAAGCCAAAAAGGACAAAAGCAACGGCTATTTTCAAGGACTGGAGACTATAAATATAAGACTCCTGATCAGACTACAGTGGGAGTGAAAAACAATAAGAGATAATATAGAAAAATACAGAAAGGAAAATCCTTGAAGATCAAATTAAAAAGAAAGCTCTTCAACAGAAAGATCAAGAAATTTACAGAGTGCTGTATACCCTGCTGAACTTAAACAATACTCTGCTGAAGCTGAAATTGCAAGATCTAGAATTAACTTCAAGTGTAACAAGACACAAGCTATCAAGTTACATCAATTCAATCACTTGAAGTTCCTGAGGCTGCTGATCAACCCTACTGATCAAGCTGCTGAAGACAGAATCACTTAGTTGATTCAAACCTTGTTTTTACAATCTGCTGCTAGAGCAGTGAAGCACTTTGGAGTGTGAAGGACTGTGTTTGTGGTGGAGCTGGTGAAGAGGCAATTCTACCCTTGAAGGATCAGTGGAGAAACTTGGAGGAGCAATACCACCTTGTTCAAGTTTCTTGTAGTCTGTGAAGCCATAATGATTGGTCAAGGACAGATAACTAGGACCTTTGTAACTGTGACCTCAAAGTTCTTAGTGATACCTCCTACACCACAGGAGAAGAGTGGACTGACAGGATTACACCACCTGGAACCACTATAAAAATTCTGTGTCTTATTTACTTAGTGCATTTTTAATCTTTATCATATTCACTCCATCATACTGATTCACATACACACAAGTCACTACTGAGTATTCAATACTTGGTTTAACACAAGCACAACATATTTAAAAGGCTTATACTCTTATTTCCGCTGCAACATATTCAGTAAACTTGAGTCAGTAGGCTACTGAGACATCAGCACTCTACTGAATCATCAGCAGTCTACTGAGACATCAGTAACCTGCTGAAACTTGCTGAGTTTGTTTTAACTCCGAGTTTTTAGTGATAAGTTTATTCACCCCCCCCCTCTAAACTTATCCAAGCCTTTCCAAGGGACCAACAATTGGTAGCAGAGCAGAGCTTCTGTTCTGAAGTTATCCAGTTTGTTGTGCTTTCAGTAAAGTCTTTTTAAAATTCTTTCAAAACATCACTTTCAAAAGTTTGCATCATGGATACATCTAGAATTAGAAGTTGGCTTAATTATCCAGTGACTGAATATCTACAAAACATTGCATCTGACTTTCAGGATCAAATACATGAGAGGTTCAGTACTACAAGTTCTCACACAAATCCAGAACCTCAATTCAATGATGATGTGCAAATAAACCTCAACACATATGATGATCAATCCAAAGGATTTCCTTCACTAAGTGATCTCTCAGATGAAGCAGAAAAGGAATTGATACTAGTAGCTGATTCTGTTGAAGATAAAATAAAGCAACAAGAGAATAGTGCTGCTCAAATTAAAAATCACACTCTCTCAGCAAATAATGATGAAACAGAAGAGGTACCTAATTCTACTTCTGTCAATACATCCACTGACAATGATTTTGAATCCACCTGTGGCTCAACTCCTAGAATTGCTGATAATGAAGAAACCTTGGATGCCATCCTTAATGAACTAAGGAAAATACAATCTGAATATGAGATTGTGAAGGCAAGCAAGGAGGCTTTACAATCAGAAAATGAAAGGTTGAAAGCTGAATTGAATATTCTCAAAGGAAAAGAAAAGATGATTGAAAAGAATCAGCACAAGCCTACTGAATCATCAGTAGCAGCTGAGTCTGCTGAACCATCTTCTTCTTTCATTACATTCAAATCTGGGAAGCCATATGGAGATAGAACATGCCTAGGATTTGAAACTCAACAATCCAAGAGGGATGGACCCAGTAAGGGTACTGAACCTAGTACCATGATTGGTCCTAAGTTTGTACCTGCACAAAATCCAATTCCAAAAAGGGTTGCTGAAGCAGTGAAGTCCACTGAGAAGATTTCAAAGAGGCCCAATCACAAGTCAAAGAAGAATACAGCATCCAGAAAAAGAAATAAATCCAAAAAGAAAAATGCTGTACCTTCTAGACCTGTTGATAGCAGATCTACTACCAAGTCTGCTGGACCACAAAAGAATGGTCGGAAATATTCCAAGAACAAGTATCCAAAAACCAGCAATGATAATCATTCTAAGGATACTTATCATAGGGGGAAAGGTAGATTATTTCCCACTTATGAAGACTGGAATATTCCTGCTCCATTTGCTAGAAACAAGAAGTATAATCATAATGCTAGGATTCAGCAGAGGACTCAGCAGAGGTCTTATACAAATCCTCAGCAGAGACCTCAGCAGACTCCTCAATATAGAGCTGTATACAACCAACAGCACTATAATGATTATGCATCTACTTCTATCAAGCAAAATCATTCAAGGAAAATTTACAGACCAAAAAGCAAGAGAACACATGTAACTACTACACAACCTATCAACAAATCCTATGGAAGTGTAGAGTACACATATGAATCCAAGTATGATACATTTAGAAGGAGACCTTATGGAAACCTACCAAGAATCATACTTGCCACTAACAATCAAGGACCCAAACAGATATGGGTACCCAAAAATCATTAATTTTGTTTTGCAGCTTATTTGATCCTCAACAGTGACTGTTCCAATCAAAAGTCAAGTTAAGGACAAAATTTGGACAATTGAACAAATGAAGTTGCCATGGAAATTAATCTTTGTCTTGATTGGAAGATTGTCAGAATCAGCAGTCTGCTTAAGCTCATGCCAGCAACCTGCTGAGGATCTCCCTTGTCAGCAGTCTGCTGAAGCTGTTCACTTATCAGTACCCTACTGAGAAATCAATCTACTGAAGAAGTATATCAGTCTAATGAAGAAAGTCAACTGGTCAAATCATTTTAATGGTTAATCTTAATTCGCGCCAAAACGATTTTTATGACCACAGTTAATGGATCGGACGGTTACAAAAGTCATGAAGTTAGTTGGTGGGCCACGTGTCGGAATCTCACAAAACCCAATTCAAATCGTGGTTTGATGCACAGTAATGAGAAGCGATGGTTTTTCTGACATTCAACTAACTAGCTTATACATTTACACCAAGATTCATCTGATCTATCTTATTCATGTCTTATCACTGTGTGAACGAAATCTCCTAATTCTTTCGTCTCGAAGTGTTAATCTCAACATATCTTTCTGAGAAATAAATCAATGGCGGACCAAGTTCAAATTGGAACCTGTCAAAGCGTTGCCGGTTATGTTTTAGATTGTGGATTGACTAAGTTGTCCATCAACATAGGACGAAGAATCAAGAGAATACCTGGTTTAGAAAAGGTACTCAACAATCGTCTGGAAACGATATCTTTTGTAAATGTTCTTGAGTTTTGGAAGAACATGAAGATAGATGAAGAAGATGATGATAGTTTTGAGACAACTGTCAACAACAACACCTTCAGGGTTGACTCAAATACCTTAAGAGAAATTTATGGTTTTGGACCGGCCAATAATGCTCACAAGTATCCAGAAAATGCAGGAACTGAAAGAGTGGAATTTGTGAATCAAATAAAAATAAACAATACCATCCCCTCCACTCCAAGCATAAATGTCAGACACATAAGGTTGGAATATAAACTTTTGAGCAAGATTCTTGCAAAGAACATTTTGGGATTCAGTGGCAGTTTGGACACTTTGAGTGGATCCAAAATAGATTTGATGACAATCATTTGCAATAGCAGAAGGTTTGACTGGGCTGGTTATCTCATCTATTATTTAAGAAAAGTCTTTTCAGAAGATAAGAATGGAGAAAGAAGAACCAAGACAAAGCCTTTGGGATTGTTGGTGCAATCCATCTTGAATCACCTTGCTGTACCTGATGTTACACCAAAAGATATCAACAAGTCAAGGTACAAGGCAGAGATTACAACAGTTATTTCAGAGTTGGAAGAGTTTGAAGATTCAGATAGTGATGATTATAGTGATGGTGATGGTAGTAATGTGGTAGGTCAGCAGACTGTGCAGAAAGTGAAGTCTGCTGAACCAAAAGAAAGAGAGAAAAAGAAGAAGAGAAAATATATTGCTATTGAACAACTTGCTGCTGTTGCAGGAAGTGTAAGAAAGAAAAGGAAAAAGAAGATAATTGTTGAAGAAAGTGAATCGTTAACTAATAAAGCTGCACCAGTGAAAGAGAAGAAACAGAAAAAGGTTACTGTATCTCCTACTGAAATGGAAGCAAATTTTACTAAGTCCAAGAAGAGAAAAAGCTCTGAGATTAATGAAGATGAGCAACCCTTGTCCAAGAGGATGAAAGAAGCATTAAGAAAGAAGAAACATGGAAAGGAAAAAGAGTTGAGAACTCTTTTAAAACAAAGAGAACTTGAACAGTTCTCTGAAACTGAAAAAGAAGTTGCAGATGAAACAACTGTGTTAATGGAAGAGACAGCTGTAGATGCTGAAACACCTGGAGAAGAAGAAGCAAGATTTCAGGGGGAATACCAGTCTGCTGATATCCTTGCTGATAAGCATGCAATTCAGGAAGAAAATTTTATTGAAGAAGATGAGATGAGAATTCATGAATTACTACAGGAAGATTCCCTTGAGATAGACGCAGCAATGGAATTCACTAAATATCTGGCTGAAGAGTTATTGGATCACCAGTTTGATCAACTTACTTCAAAGAAGACAGGGTTATGGATGCCCTATGAAAAGTTAGAAAAGGTAAAGAAGAAAAAGAAAAGGGTAAATCCAGACATACAGTTAATCACTGATTACTTTGCTTGGAAATTTGATTTGTATCAGAAGCAAAAACCAGCTGCTGAGTCTATGACAGAATTTGAGCATTGGGCTTTTGGTCAGCTGGGTGTAGAAAATCTAAATGAATTATTAGACACTACCCTTCTACAAACCAGACTGATGGATCTCTTGGATGAAAAGAGAAAGAACAGCAACATTCACATCAAAAATCCATCTGGACCTGATGATAATGATGATTCCTCTGATTCTGATGATGATAATGATAATGGATCAGTTTTTCCAGGAGAAGGAAGTGGAGTTCCTGTTGGAGAAACAAATATTCCTGTTGGAGGATCATTGAAAGAAGTTAAGAAGTCTACGGTAGAACAGCTAGGTCAGCAATATAAGGATGCTGACAAAGAACCTGCTGATACCAGAGATCAGCAACATGAACATACAGCAGAAAAACTTGCACAAACTGTTACCAATACTGCTGAAGATGAAGTTGTCCCTCAAATTATTGTAGGACAAATGTCGGACAGGATATTTGAAGAAGAAAATGAAGATGTTGAGACTCCAGTATCTAGTAGTGGTGTTCTTACTGATCAAGTCACTAAAGTTCAAAAATTGGTTAATCAAGTTGGTGAAGCTGCTGATATTATCACAGAGGACCAAACTGTGATATATCATAGAGGTGAAGTGGTGGTTCAGGCATCTGAGTCTCAAACAGAACCTGAACAAAGGTTGGAACTAGAATACCAAGCTACTGTAGTGGAGCCTGCTGATGAGGCTACTGGTAAAAGAATAACTGTCAAGGTATCAATAGAAGAATTAAATGAGTTAAGGACTGTGAGGCATGATATGCAACAGTTAAGAACTCAATTGAATAGACAAGAACAAAGATTTGAAGAACTGATGAAACTGGTGAATGAAAACAGACAATCTACTGATACAGTTGCTTCAAATTTCATTTCTACTCAAAATGCTGTAAATGATTTGATACTAGATATGAGGGGAATCAAGCAGGGAAATACATTGAAAGATAAGTTTTTGAAAGATCAATTGACTTCCATTCATCAAAAACTTGACAAGCTTGCTGAAATACCTAGACCTGCTGAGCCTGCTGCTGCACTTCAACCTGCTGTATTAGATCCTAAAGTCACTAAGAGGATCAACCTACTGGAGTAGACCTTGTATTCAAGAATTACTGCAGTTGATACAAAGATAGTATCAAAGGGGGAAGAAGATAATTACACAGAAGATTGCATTTGGTCTGCTGTCCTATTTTGTTGATAATGTCAATAAGGGGGAAGAAGGGAATACAGCAGAAGCAAAATGAGGTAGGCAGAAGCAAATGAGGTGGCTAGGATCGTTGCAAAGAAACAATGGGAGACAAAGTATATGAAGAGATGCTGAAGAAGATTTATAATATGAGAAAATCTACCCTTGCTACATCTAGACTGTATTAATTGAACAACTGATTTTAATGTGTATTGACCTAGTTTGTTATGTTTTTGTTTTTAACCTTTTTGCTTTGCTGTAAGTGAGGGTATTGACATCATCACCAAAAAGGGGGAAATTGTTGGACAAATGTTTAATAAAAAGAATTTTATGAAGAATTGTTGTACATCCTTTTAACAATCCTCAGGTTTTGGTGATGAGTGTCGTACTAGCTGTTATAGTATGCAAAGGCAAAAAGATATCTAGATATGATGTATAGGATTTACTAGAGTTTGATCCTTGTATAGGTTTGATCAAACAAGCACTGTACTAGAAGTCCACTGAGTAGAGTCAGTAGACTTCATAGGTCAGTAGACTGTCTGGGTCAGCAGACTTAACCAGCAGACTACTGAGAAGTCAGTAGACTTCGTAGGGACCAGCAGATGCTTGAGAATTGAAGGCTAAGGTTTCAAACTTAGTTATTGAAGGCTAAGGATCCAAACTTAGTAACTAAGGATAAGGATATGTGATTTAAATTTAGGCAAGTCTGTGGTGACCTAAATTGATCATATATACCTATGGATGAAGGTCTGAGTTCCTAAAAGTTGATTGAAGAACTGGAACTTAGTTATAAGATGAAATGGTGTTATCTAACTTAATCAAATAAAGTTAGATATAAAAGATTAATATGTGATTTATCATATATTAATGGAGATAAATTAATCTGACCTCAGCAGACCTTGTAAAACACTCTGCTGATAGTACAGATACATTATCTGATCAAGATTCGATGGAAAGAGACATTTAACTACTTTTTAAGATGAATGGCTGAGATTAAAGAGACGTTGGAGAAATTCAGAAGTCAAATGGAACAGACTGGAAAGTTGACAAAAAGCAGACTGACAGTGTCAGTACCAGGATTCAGTTGTCATCCATCAGAAGCCAAAAAGGACAAAAGCAACGGCTATTTTCAAGGACTGGAGACTATAAATATAAGACTCTGATCGGACTACGATGGGAGTGAAAAACAATAAGAGATAATATAGAAAAATACAGAAAGGAAAATCCTTGAAGATCAAATTAAAAAGAAAGCTCTTCAACAGAAAGATCAAGAAATTTACAGAGTGCTGTATACCCTGCTGAACTTAAACAATACTCTGCTGAAGCTGAAATTGCAAGATCTAGAATTAACTTCAAGTGTAACAAGACACAAGCTATCAAGTTACATCAATTCAATCACTTGAAGTTCCTGAGGCTGCTGATCAACCCTACTGATCAAGCTGCTGAAGACAGAATCACTTAGTTGATTCAAACCTTGTTTTTACAATCTGCTGCTAGAGCAGTGAAGCACTTTGGAGTGTGAAGGACTGTGTTTGTGGTGGAGTGGTGAAGAGGCAATTCTACCCTTGAAGGATCGGTGGAGAAACTTGGAGGAGCAATACCACCTTGTTCAAGTTTCTTGTAGTCTGTGAAGCCATAATGATTGGTCAAGGACGGATAACTAGGACCTTTGTAACTGTGACCTCAAAGTTCTTAGTGATACCTCCTACACCACAGGAGAAGAGTGGATGACAGGATTACACCACCTGGAACCACTATAAAAATTTCGTGTCTTATTTACTTAGTGCATTTTAATCTTTATCATATTCACTCCATCATCTTGATTCACATACACACAAGTCACTCTGAGTATTCAATACTTGGTTTAACACAAGCACAACATATTTAAAAGGCTTATACTCTTATTTCACGCAACATATTCAAGAACTTGAGTCAGGAGGCTCCTGAGACATCAAGACTCTATTGAATCATCGATCTCTTGAGACATCAAGAATCTGTGAAACTTCTTGAGTTTGTTTTAACTCAGTTTTTAGTGATAAGTTTATTCACTCTAAACTTATCCAGCCTTTCCAAGGGACCAACAAGATTGACTTAGGAGTTTGTATAAATAACAATGTTTGAATTTGAATTATGTTAAATTTGTAAGAATAGATTATTTGATTTAAATAAATTTCTATTTGAATAGATCTCTATTATTAATAAGGCTATAAATATTGAAATGTTCTATAAGTATTATCAAACAATGCAGTTATATTTCTTTATTAATTAAGAAGTAAAAAAAAATAGAACGCATAAATCAATGGAAGTAAACTCCGGCAATAAATGCTGAAGTAATTATAGGGAAATTAATCTTCCCAAAAATGGATTATCCAATTAAAATTTAAAAAACAACCGTGAAATTATTTCTTAAAAAACAATACAATGAGTAAGAGTTTTTAATTTGTTGATTCATATCTTCATACGAATCTTTCTTACAAAAAAAGATATGTTACGGCCAAACACGAGAGCCAATTCCTATAATATCCCGATTTTCTAAAAAGGATAGACTTGTCATTTTACGAAAGTCCGAATATTATATTTATTTATTTATGGATTTAAGAGTTGAAAAGGAGAATAAAGAGAAAAAGAAGAGCATTAATTTTTATTTAATGGTAATTAATAGGCAGTTTTTCTTTAATGAAATAAATGGGAGTTTTTAAGGAAATAGAACACCTATCAGTTTCCAAAATATATAAACACAAGCGTAAAATCTGATCAGTTCCATCCATCTCTGCAAATAGTCAAACTTGGAGGGGAAAAGAAGGCCAAACAAAATCTTCAAGGTATCTCACAAACCATTTGTCGGATTTCAGATTTGAAAACAGCACAGGAATTCTCGTGAGACGAACTTTGTTTTGGTATCAACAATTTTGAGCTTCAGAAAGGTATGAGTTTTGCCCTAATTGTGGAATCTTGAGGATTTGATCATGTTCTTGGGTTTTAAGTGATTCGATTCGTAGTTTTATCCGTTTAGAAACCTTTGATCATATCTAATTCATTGTTAGATTGTAATTACATATGTTTTGGTTGAGGAGTCAAGTTTGGCACTGTTTTGCTTGAAGAATTCTTGCTTGAATCATTTGGATTAAGAGGTAAGAGGGTTTTCATATTGAATGATTGATGTTTTATGATGTTAAGGTAAAGTAAATTGGTGTTAGATGTGAATAGAGAAGATTTATAATGTTTGATAAATCTTTGGTGCTGTTTTGGATTGATTTGATGTGAATTGCTATGTTTGTGTTTAGAATTCCTTTCATCCTTTGGTGGTGCAGAAAATTTTGTACAAGAATCTTAAAATAATTTTGTGTACTGGTATATTATTCTGTTTTATTATAAAATAAAATGAAAAACCTAGCCACAATAATTATATACATATGTGGAGCTTTAAAAGTGTTTGTTGAGTCCGAGGGAGTAGCAGTACAATAGCTTCGCATATTAATATTTATTTTACATCCTGATAGGTTTAGCAGATCAATATTTACTGTGTGTATTCTGTTTTAGCAGGATGAGTGAGAGAGGTGGGTGTGTGAGAGGGGAGGGTTCTTCTTTCAGGAGGTTTGCAACGGAGTCCAAGAACGGTAGAAATGGTGATGCACACAGCTGGTTTAAGGATCTTAAGAAAGTGGCTCCCTCTTATTACTTCACCAACTTTCTGGAAGATTTAGGGTTGAAGTATATGTGGCACATCTTTAACCGTACTGGAAAGGCCTTCGATGTTTACATATCCAGAAGAAAGAACGGGAGAGGAAAATTGTTTGGCTTTGTTAGATTCAAAAAAGATGGAATGTTATCTACTCTGCACAAAAGCCTTGAAAATGTGTGGGTAGAGTCTTATAAGGTCTTATTAAGGTATCAAAGTGAATATCCGATCAAATATGTTCCCATTTCCGGGAAGTGAAAGGTACCTCTTCAGAATTTCGATGGTAAAAATGGAAGCAGTTCGGGAAATTTCAAAGATGCAATGAATAATGATAGGGTTCAAAATGCTTCTCAAAATCCCACAATTGTCTCCCGCTCTGATGGGATTCTAAAGCATTCTCAAGATACAAAAAGTGTCTCTCCGGAAGGCAGAAGCAGATATCTTGCGTTTTCATCCGGTAGTCTTGATCAGTAATGGCTGGAGAAATGTATTGTGGGTACTCTCAAATCGTTGGATTCTCTTGGTTCCATTGGATAACTTATGGAACAAGAAGGCCTTGAGGATTGCGCTGTTAAATATCTTGGTGGTATGCAAGTACTTCTTGAATGCAATGAAAACATCTTGGCAAAAGGCGATAGCTCGTGGGTTGATGGGAATAATGGCGTCTCATGTTCCAATAATTTGGTGGGTTCCATGAACTTTGTTTCTTCGGCGGCTTTTAATTCAGCTGATCTGGAATCGGAGAGGTTAACTCCAAAATTATTTGAAGAATATAATAATTCTGAAGTGGCCGGGGCCTTTTCTCAAAATGTATCTACGGTCCCTGATAGTTTGGGTGGGGGCCTTTTGATCTTCCTAAACGAAGAAGGGGGAAAGAAGTTGATCAAGGAAGCTGGGGTCTTTCCTATTCAAACAAGTAAGGAAGGGAAAATTGTCAATGCTTCTTTATCAGACTTTAATCTTAGGAACATGACAAATTTAGTCAAGGCATGGTTGTTTGAAAATTGTGATGGGAAGAGCGAATCAGAGAAAACGATGGAATTGGGGAAGATTCTAAGAATTGATTGGAATGATGGACGGATTGCAGAGTCCAGTTGATGCAGTTTGTTCTTCTCTTTTTGGGTGTGAACTTTTGTTTCCTATGAAGTTGTTATCTATCAATGCTAGAGGTGTTTGTGCAGGAAAAAATGAAGGTGGATTAGGGAAGTGGTCAGTCCTCACATGATCCCTTTTTTTATCTCTACAAGAAACCAAATTACTGGAGGTAAATGTAAAAATTGTGAACTTTTAGTGGAAGGACAGTAATTTTGACTTTCACTTTACGAATGCAATTCCATGGTATGTTTACATGGAGATTTCAATTTTGTCAGGACAAAAAATGAGAGAAAATGGTCAAATTCCATGGTATGTTTACACGGCGATCGAGTTCTTGTGTCTGATGATTTCTTATCCATTTGGGAGGATATCAAGTTAGAAGCTTTAAAGAGGAGGTTGTCTGATCATTGTCCTCTTCTCCTATTAGTGAAAAAACTTGACTTTGGGCCAACTCCCTTCAGAGTTTTTGATCATTGGTTGGAAAATGAGAATTTGAAACATGTGGTAGAGGAATGTTGGAAACAAGATGTAAACTGCTCGGTTCCAGGTATTAAGCTGAAGTTGAATCTTAAGAAACTTAAGGATGTCTTGAAAATTTGTCGTAAAGAGGCTTTTGGGAATTTGAAAATCAAATTAAATAGGAAGAATGCAAGATGGAAGAGCTTGATTTATTGGCTGAAAAGAAGCCCCTTGATGAAATGGAAGAGGAATGTAGAGTTTTAGCTTCTGATAAGTTGCTCCAGCTTGGATCTTTATTGGAAAATAACCTTCGGCAGAAATCAAGAGTTCAGTGGCTGAAAGAGGGCGATAAAAATACAAATTTTCTTCACAAGTCCATAAAAGGGAGATCTCAAAAAATCTCCATGGATGGTTTACTTTTTAATGGAGCTTGGCTGGAAGATCCTAGACTCATTAAAGACGCTGTTCATGATGCTTTTAAAGACTTATACAAAGAGGAGGTACGTATCAGACCATCTTTTAATAGTCATCTTTATTCGAAATTGTCGCTTGAACCGAATGATTGATTGGAAAGAGCTATAACAGATGATGAAATAAAAAATGCCGCGTGGATGTGTGAAAGTTCAAAGGCTCCCGGGTCAGATGGATTTAAATTTAAGTTCCTGAAATTCTTTTGGGAGCTTCTTAAAGATGATTTCTGTAATGATATACATGAATTTGAATCATCCGCCAAAATTCATAAAGGTTGCAGTTCGTCCTTTATTGCTTTAATCCCTAAAAGTGTCAACCCGCTGTCTATTAGGGACTATAGGCCTATTAGCTTGATTGGGTGTTTCCACAAAATTATAGCGAAAATCTTGGCAGAGAGGCTAAAAGTTGTTGTTTCTTCGGTGGTGGGGGAGTGTCAGTCTGGCTTCGTCAAGGGCCGCCAAATCTTGGATGGAGTTCTTGTTTTAAATGAGGCTGTTTGACTTTCTTAAGAAAAAAGATCAACCTAGCTTCATTTTTAAAGTATATTTCAAAAAACCGTTTGATTGTGTTAACTTGTATTTCTTAGACAACTCTTTAAGAAATATGGGTTTTGGTGCAAAATGGAGAAGTTGGATAATGGGGTGCATTTCAGCGGCTAGGGCATCGGTGTTAGTGGGAGGAAGTCCATCCAAATAATTCAATTTGGAGAGGGGTTAAAGGCAAGGAACCCTTTATCCCCGTTTCTCTTTTTAATTGCGGCAGAAGGGCTTAATGTTCTCATGAAAGAAGCAGTGGAAAAGAAGAAATTTATTGGCGTATTTATCGGAAAAGATCCTATTCAAATCTCACATCTTCAGTACGCCGATGACACAGTTTTTTTTAGGAAAATGGGATATTGGTAATATGAAAAACCTGAAAAGAATTTCGACTTGTTTTGACAAAGTCTCGGGTTGAAAATAAATGTTAATAAAAGCTAAAAGTTTCGGAAAGGGATGTTTCATTGGCAACACATGTGGTGGGGTGCAAGATGGGATTGTTGGTCCCTTGAAAAGGCTTTGGTTAAGTTTAGAGGGGGTTGAATAAACTTAACCCTTAAAACTTTTGGAGTTTTACAAACTCGAGGGTTAATAGCCTACTGACCACTCAGCAGTCTGCTGACTACTTGGCAATCTGCTGACTATTAAATCTCTTGAATTTGTTGCAGCAGAATAAACAAAAATAAAGCCTTGTTACTTGTTGTTAAAATATGATACTAAGCATTGGATACTCAGTAGTGCATGTTGTGTGATTCAGTAGCTAGATTAGACAGTTGATGTGATGATAAATAAGATGCAGAAATTAAATGCAGAAAGTAAAGTAGGCAAGTTTTTATAGTGGTTCCAGGTGGTGTAATCATGTCATTCCACTCTTCTCCTGTAATGTTGGAGGAAATTCACTAGAGACTTTTGGAGTTACAGTTACCAAAATCCCTAAGGTGTTTGTCCTTGACCAATAACTATGGCTTCACAAACTGAAAACTAGAAATATGTAGGATTGCTGCTTCAAAGTCTTCCACTGGTCCTTGAAGGGTATGATTGCCTCTTCACCAGCTCCACCACACAAACAACAGTTCTTGACACCCAAAAGTGCTTCTCTGTCTTCAGTAGGCTTCTTTGTAAAAGAAGGGTTGAATCAAGAAAGTGATTCTGCTTTCAGTAGACTTTTGATCAGGATGAATGAATCAGTAGCCTGAGTTCTTCAAGTGCGTAAGCTGGATAAGTCTTGATTTGCAGAACACACTTGAAGAAAAACTAGATAAGTAACTTGATAGTTCAATATAGCTCAGCAGGGTCAGATTGCACTTGACAAAATCCTTGCTCAAAAACTCCATTTCTTCTTGATTCCTCCTTTTGCAATCTAAATCAAGGGTCCCATATTTATAGGTGAAAATTCTCTGATTTGAATTTGAATTTGAATGATAACCGTTAGATAATTATCTGAATATTCCTGAAAATACCTCTGTTGTACCTTCTGACACTGTCAGTGTCCTTCTGACAGTCCAGTCTATCAAGTAATGGTTTAATTCCATGTGATATGGCTCTCAAATTCCTTACAATGTCCCTTTCATCTTGACCATTGGTTGAGTAGTTAATCCAAGGCTTGTAGTTCATCCTTATCCATTTAATCTTCCAGAAAAACTTGGATTAATTTGTTGGTCCCAGAGAAGGGTAAAACTATAGTTAGAGGGGGGGGGGGGGTGAATGACTATAGTGGAGTTTCAAAAACTTTTCTTGTAATTAAAAGCTTTTGGGCAGCGGATAAGTCCCTTCTTACGAAGTTATTTCAAGGTAGTTTAAGCAATCAATAATATGTGGTATAATGTAAGCAATTAAATGAATGCAGTAAGGTAAATTGCAGAAAGTAAATTGACACAAGGCTTATAGTGGTTCAGGGTGGTGTAATCCCTTAATCCACTCTTCTCCTGTGATGATTGGAGGAATTCACTATTGTTTTCACAGATACAATAGTACGATTGTCCTTGACTTCTCAAGCTTCACAATCTACAAGACTATCACTCCTTGACTGCAACAACTTCAGTGACTCAATCTCTTTCACTGCTCATTGGGATCAAATCCTTCAGCAGCTATCACAAACACAACTCCCTCTCAGATGGCTCTGATTCAGTTGCTTGATTTATGTGAATTGAATTCACCAACTTGTTGATCAATCTCAATGCTTGATGTTTGAATTGTAGCTCTTAGATTTGAGTTGATCACTGGATATTTCCTTTTAGCACAGATAGAAGATTTTTCACTTTGACAGAGTTTCTGCTCAGATTTTATGATTGTTATCTTTTTTTTTTTTTTTGTTTTTCTGTTAGTGCCTTCTATTTATAGCCTTGATTATTCTTGATTTGAATTTCCGTCCATTGGCTATATTAATGAGGGGAATAATCCTTGATTTCCCCTTAATAATATTCTCCTTGATTTTAGTGATCGGGTTTTTCTTCAAACGTTTACCAGAAAATCCGTCCTTGATTGATCCTCTATTAATTGTGCAATTAATGCTTGATCTTCTATATCTTTTTCATATTTCAATAATCTGATCGAGTAAGGTTTACTCAGCCGTTCTCTGAACTGTCAAGTGATCCACCTGACTTTGCCGTTTAGATCTTCCTTTACTGCTTTGTCTTCACTCAGCCGAAAGTCATTTTACTTTGCTGACTCACTGTTTCCTTAATTCTTTAAGTTCAAAGGAGAATCCTTGTACTTCACTGATCCTTGTTTTGTGTGAGATCAGTGTACACCATATTTAAACATTGATCTTCATTACTTGAAACATGACTTAGACTTATCCAAGGTCATCACAGACTTCCTTGGTTATAAGTCAGACCATAATGTCTTCGTTGCTTATCTGCTGGTGCTTGGCTAGCTTCATTTTGCCGAATGTCTGTTTTACTTTGAGGTTTACATCCTGATAAACCTCAAAGTTTCGGAAATGGATGTTTCATCGGCAACACATGTGGTGTGGTGCAAGATGGGATTGTTGGTCTCTTGAAAAGGCTTTGGTTAAGTTTAGAGGGGGTTGAATAAACTTAACCCTTAAAAACTTTTTGGAGTTTTACAAACTCAGTAGGGTTAATAGCCTACTGACCACTCAGCAGTCTGCTGACTACTTGGCAGTCTGCTGACTATTAAATCTCTTGAATTTGTTACAGCAGAATAAACAAAAATAAAGCCTTGTTACTTGTTGTTAAAATATGATACTAAGTATTGGATACTCAGTAGTGCATGTTGTGTGATTCAGTAGCTAGATTAGACAGTTGATGTGATGATAAATAAGATGCAGAAATTAAATACAGAAAGTAAAGTAGGCAAGTTTGGATAGTGGTTCCAGGTGGTGTAATCATGTCAGTCCACTCTTCTCCTGTGATGTTGGAGGAAATTCACTAGAGACTTTTGGAGTTACAGTTACAAAAATCCATAAGGTGTTTGTCCTTGACTAATAACTACGGCTTCACAAACTGAAAACTAGAAATAGGTAGGATTGCTACTTCAAAGTCTTCCACTGGTCCTTGAAGGGTAGGATTGCCTCTTCACCAGCTCCACCACACAAACAACAGTTCTTGACACCCAAAAGTGCTTCTCTGTCTTCAGTAGGCTTCTTTGTAAAAGAAGGGTTGAATCAAGAAAGTGATTCTGCTTTCAGTAGACTTCTGATCAGGATGAATGAATCAGTAGCATGAGTTCTTCAAGTGTGTAAACTGGATAAGTCTTGATTTGCAGAACACACTTGAAGAAACACTAGATAAGTAACTTGATAGTTCAATATAGCTCAGCAGGGTCAGATTGCACTTGACAAAATTCTTGCTCAAAAACTCCATTTCTTCTTGATTCCTCTTTTTGCAATCTAAATCAGGGGTCCTATATTTATAGGTGAAAATTCTCTGATTATAAGGAGTTCCCCGGGAGTTGACCCGCTGGAGTTTAGGACTCTGCAAATACATCAGCTTAGTTAGGTAGGAACTTCAGGATAATAGTGAAGGGTAATCCGCCGAGAGCAGATTCTATCTATCAATAGGCTCATAACCGTTAGATAATTATCTGAATATTCCTGAAAATACCTCTGTTGTACCTTCTGACTTTGTCAGTGTCCTTCTGATAGTCTAGTCTATCAAGTAATGGTTTAATTCCATGTGATATGGCTCTCAAATTCCTTACAATGTCCCTTTCATCTTGACCATTGGTTGAGTAGTTAATCCAAGGCTTGTAGTTCATCCTTATCCATTTAATCTTCCAGAAAAACTTGGATTAATTTGGTGAATGACTATAGTGGAGTTTCAAAAACTTTTCTTGTAATTAAAAGCTTTTGGGCAGCGGATAAGTCCCTTCTTACGAAGTTATTTCAAGGTAGTTTAAGCAATCAATAATATGTGGTATAATGTAAGCAATTAAATGAATGCAGTAAGGTAAGTTGCAGAAAGTAAATTGACACAAGGCTTATAGTGGTTCAGGGTGGTGTAATCCCTTAATCCACTCTTCTCCTGTGATGATTGGAGGAATTAACTATTGTTTTCACAGACACAATAGTACGATTGTCCTTGACTTCTCAAGCTTCACACTCTACAAGATTATCACTCCTTGACTGCAACAACTTCAGTGACTCAATCTCTTTCACTGCTCATTGGGATCAAATCCTTCAGCCACTATCACAAACACAAATCCCTCTCAGATGGCTCTGATTCAGTTGCTTGATTTATGTGAATTGAATTCACCAACTTGTTGATCAATCTCAATGCTTGATGTTTGATTTGTAGCTCTTAGATTTGAGTTGATCAATGGATATTTCCTTTTAGCACAGACAGAAGATTTTTCACTTTGACAGAGTTTCTGCTCAGATTTTATGATTGTTATCTCTTTTTTTTGTTTTTCTGTTAGTGCCTTCTATTTATAGCCTTGATTATTCTTGATTTGAATTTCCGTCCGTTGGCTATATTAATGAGGGGAATAATCCTTGATTTTATTCTTGATTCCCCCTTAATAATATTCTCCTTGATTTTACTGATCGGTTTTTCTTCAAACGTTTACCAGAAAATCCGTCCTTGATTGATCCTCTATTAATTGTGCAATTAATGCTTGATCTTCTGTATCATTTTCATATTTCAATAATCTGATCGAGTAAGGTTTACTCAGCCATTCTCTGAACGGTCAAGTGATCCACCTGACTTTGCAGTTTAGATCTTCCTTTACTGCTTTGTCTTCACTCAGCCGAAAGTCAGTTTACTTTGCCGACTCATTGTTTCCTTAATTCTTTAAGTTCAAAGGAGAATCCTTGTACTTCACTGATCCTTGTTTTGTGTGAGATCAGTGTACACCATATTTAAACATTGATCTTCATTACTTGAAACATGACTTAGACTTATCCAAGGTCATCACCGACTTCCTTGGTTATATGTCAGACCATAATGTTTTCATTGCTTATCTGCTGGTGTTTGGCTAGCTTCACTCTGCCGAATGTCTGTTTTATTTTGCCGTCCTACCAACTAGTACAATACTTGTCTGACTCAACTTATACAACATGTCAGACTCTAAGTAAAGACTTATACAAAGAATTCTAACTTATTTCAGGCTTGCTATAACAGCTAGTATGACCATCATCAAAACATAATAAAATGTTCCTAACAATTTCCCCCTTTTTGATGATGCCAAAACCCTCATAAGCCTGAACATAAGTATGGCAAATTTTTTTTTATAATAATAATAAGCAGAATAAGACTCAACAATTTTATTCATCCATTTAAGGGCATTTAGTCCAAAATAATTCAAGTGTTACAACTACATTTTGCTTAACTCAGCCTTGTACCTTTTGAACTTTGTGGTTTGGACCTCTTCCACATCTTTCCAATCAATCTCAGGAAACCTCCACTTCCAATATGCCATAGCAGTGTATTCAGATACTCCTTGGAATACTCTCTTGGCAAAGAATCTGTTAAAGTCAGGCATAGTTTCATTTTCCCTGGGCTCCCCAAAGTACTTCTCAAGTCTTTCCCTAGCTTCTGCAATGTGTGAGTTAGCAAACTTGAGACTTTTGTACAGGCCCCATTGCTCTTGTTTGTTCATTTTTCCCATAGGACTGAAGAATTTTGCCATATAGTTGAAGTCTTCTTGTTGCTCAATTGGCAAGTCTTATGGTCCTTTTGCAAACCGTGGTATGGTTGAACTTGGTCTGCTGGTTCCACCACTTTGCTGGAGAGGGGCATGTTGTCTTTTCATGTCATTGTATATGTTGGCCATGTAAACTCTCCTTTGTTCATCCTGGTAGCTTAGGCAGTCTGCCCAAGCTTCATCTTGTGTTTGATTTGGATATAGTCCTTCATAGACTCTAAAAAATTCTCTCACATGATCCAGGATTTCAGCTTTATATTCTTGCCTGTTTCTGTGAGTTGGAAAGCTTCTTTTCTCTCTGCTGGTGCTAGATCTATGATCTTTTGCTG
Organism: Gentiana dahurica var. dahurica; assembly: GCA_024500145.1. Classification (NCBI taxonomy): domain Eukaryota; kingdom Viridiplantae; phylum Streptophyta; class Magnoliopsida; order Gentianales; family Gentianaceae; genus Gentiana; species Gentiana dahurica. The sequence goes on from CM044902.1 coordinate 30,524,450, forward strand.
ACCTTCTTTGTTGACTGGGTCCAGGTCTTTGTTGTCCAGGTCTTTGCTGTCCACCTGATCTATCTCTATCATCATCCTTTCTTTGAAAAGGATGAGGAAATCCAATGCATGGTTCATTTAGGGCCTTTTCTCTTTCTTCTCTAGCCCTCATTTGCTGTTCTTCTGCCTCATTTCTGATCCTTATTTCTCTATCTCTTGCCCTCAGTTGTTCTTCAGTGAAGTTTGGGGGTCTAATCGTTGAACCTTCAGGCTTATCTTTACTTTCCCCCTTTTGGCAGCATCATCCCTTTGCTGGAGTATGATGCTATTTGTAGCCTCTGCTGTGCCAATCAGAGAGTCCAATTTTAACTCAATGGATGTGAATCTATTGTCATGATCAGTCAGTTTCTCAATGACACTGCGGAACCTCGTGCCAAATGCCACTGCCATAGAATCATTTTCTTGAGAGATGTGTTGTCTGAGACCTGCCAGGTTGTTTGTGATATTGATGTTGAGCTATCTCATCAGATCTCCTTGACGTTGCACAACAATGTTTTATGCGTCAATATATCCAGCAATGGCCTGCAATTTTTGCTCAATGGAGTGACTTTTGTCATTGAATGCTGAAGTCATGGATCTGAGGTGCATGGCTTGCTGCTCCAATTCTTCAGCCAGCAGATCTGCTGCTTTTTCAAAAGTCTCATTTGAGATGCCAGTGGCCAGCTGAGAGAGTTTGTGCCGGATGTCAGCTGGTTCCGGATCTGTTTGCTATCCTTTGTCTTGATGTTGAGTAACATCTGCATTGACTTACAAATCTTCAAGTATTTGGGTGGATGAGTATGCTGGTGTGGTTCTGGCTTCTATTCCCCCTTTATCTGTGCTGGGGATTTCCTTGATTGGACTAGTAGCAGCTGAGCCAGTGTCCAACACAACTGTTGGTTGTGCTGTAGGATCAACAGATATGTGTGGTGGGGAAGGTGCTTTATTTGCTGGTGTTTTCTTGGCTGATCCTTGTGGATCCAGGATTGTGTTTAATAGTACATTGTCATCAATTGGATTTTTTGGATCATGTCCATCATTAGCATTATCGTCATCATCATGGTGACCATCGTCATCAGCTGATTCATCACTCTCTTTGTCAGAGGGAGGAGACAGCTTTGCCTTAGCTGCATCAACCATGTCCCAGAGTGGTGATTCATCAAGTACACCAACCAGAGTTGTGATACCAAGAAAGTTGAAGAACCAGGCCTCCTCACTAAGCATGTGTTTTGAGTCTTGAAGCTGGGTTCTGGAATCCCCTTCCTTCCATTCAAGATATTCTGCAATTCGATCATCAATAGCATTTGCAGATATTTGTGCCGGTTCGTCTGGAGTTTCTTCATCATTTCCAGTGTTTCTTGCAGCTTCATCATTTTGAGGTTGTGCATCCTCACTTTCATTTTCTTCTTCTTCTTCTTCTTTGCCGTAAGGACGACTTCTATGCTATTGACAGATTCAACAATCTTGTCTTCCTCCCATTCATCACCTTCTTCTGCAAGGAGCCCAGAAACATATTTTGCAGTTTTCCTGAAGGAGATTAGGTTTTCATAGCAGATTTCGGTTATTGGAGGATTTAGAAAGGTGGATAACTTTAGGTCTTTGCATCCGGCTGCCAATCGTTTTGCTTCCTCGTCATTTCCGCACAGTTTTAGGTAGTGTTCTTCTTGGAAGAACGATCCAGTGGCAATCGATTTTTCATACCCAGTTTGGGAGTTTGAGGAAGTTAATTGGAAGTTAATGGAATTTTTGAAAGAGCTTTGAATTTGCAAGATAGTTTGTAACTTGCAATAGAGTGTAAAGATTTCTGAAAAATCTCTAAGTATGGTTTATATAGTATAATTTGGGTAGTGTGAACATGGTTTGAATGTGGAAGGATTTTATGACATAATGGCGTGATTTTGTGTATATAAATCACGATATTCGAGTGTAATGGGGGAGTGAATTGAGGTAAGTAATGGTAAATCCCAAGAATCGAGGCGTTTGTAATTTGAAAATAATATGGTTACCTCCATGATTGTAATTTGATCTCCATATGTGTAATCGTCCACAGATTAATCCTCCATAACTTCTTTATTCTCCACGTGTATAAAAATTGATTTTGTTCACACTATAATTTGCCCATGGCTCCAATCTTCATTTCGGTGAAGTGCCTTGGCTGGTCACTTAGCCGATTTAGTAAATTTTTCACTGAGCTGTTTTACTTTACCGTTCCTAACAATCAGTGAAGTTAACTTCGCCGAGTACCAGTGACTTACCTGCTACATCTCCTGTAATGGCAAGGGTTTAAACAGCTGATGAAGTCACTTGGCTGATTACTCCAGTTAGCCGCTCTTTGGTACTTATTCAATTTCAATCATCCCCAACTCAGTTCTTAACATGCTAAATCTTTCATGACTCAGTGGTTTAGTGAAGATGTCAGCCAATTGATCTTCAGTGGGAATGTATTTTAGGATGACATCTCCTTTTTCCACATGATCTCTGATAAAATGATATCTCACATCAATGTGCTTTGTTCTTCAATGCAACACTGGATATTCAGTGATAGATATGGCACTTGTGTTGTCACACATGATTGGGATAGTCTTTTCCTCCACTCCATAATCCCTTAGATGATGTCTAATCCAAGGTACTTGTGCACAACAACTGCCTGCTGCTATATATTCTGCTTCAGCTGTTAATGTAGATATGGAGTTTTGCTTTTTACTAAACCAAGAGACTAGCCTGGTGCCTAGCATCTGGCATGTTCCAGAGGTGCTTTTTCTATGTATCTTGCATCCAGCATAGTCAGAGTCTGAATATGACATCAACTTGAATCCTCCATCTTTTGGATACCAAATTCCAACATTAATAGTGTTTTTCAGGTATTTGATTATTCTTTTGCCTGCTAGAAGATGTGATTCTTTTGGTTGAGCTTGAAACCTTGCACATACTCCTACAGCAAATGCTATATCAGGTCTATTTGCAGTTAGATAGAGTAGGGATCCAATGATTCCTCTATACATTTTCTGATCAACATCTTTTCCAGCTCCATCTTTTCCAAGAATGACTCTTGCACATATTGGTGTATCTGCTGTGCCACTTGAATCCATACCATACTTGTGTATTAAGTCTTTTGTATACTTGGCTTGACTGATGAAAATACCATCCTTCATTTGCTTTACTTGAAGACCAAGAAAGTAATTTAATTCTCCCATCATGCTCATCTGAAATTTGCTTTTCATCAGGTTTGCAAATTTCTCACACAGCTTTTCATCCTCTGATCCAAAGATGATGTCATCAACATAGATTTGTACTAGCATTGTGCTTGTTCCTTCCTCTAATTTGAATAGAGTCTTATCTATAGTTCCCTTGTTGAATCTATTCTTGATCAAAAATTGTGACAGTGTTTCATACCAAGCTCCGGGTGCCTGTTTGAGTCCATAAAGAGCTTTCTTGAGCTTGTATACTTTGTCTTCTTTTCCTTTGAGTTGAAAACCAGGAGGTTGTTCCACATATACTTCTTCTTCCAAAAGTCCATTCAGAAATGCACTATTGACATCCATTTGATAGACCTTGAAGTCTTTGTGTGCAGCAAAAGCTAGAAAGAGTCTGATTGCCTCCAGTCTTGCCACTGGTGCAAATGTTTCATCATAATCTATTCCTTCTGTTTGAGAGTAGCCTTTTGCAACTAGCCTTGCTTTGTTTCTGACAACTGTTCCTTGTTCATCCATCTTGTTTCTGAATACCCATTTTGTTCCAATGATGTTGGCAGTGTCTGGTCTGTCAACAAGTTCCCAGACTTCATTTCTTTCAAATTCATTTAGCTCTTCTTGCATGGCTGTAATCCAGTCTGCATCTTGGATTGCATCATCTATAGTCTTGGGTTCCACTTGTGATAGAAAACACGTTAGCATATGCTCCGGTTGTCTTCTGGTTCTAAGTCCTGTGTGAATGTCTCCAATGACTTGTTCTTCAGGATGATCTCTTAGCCAATTTAGGCCAGGTAGAAGTTGTTCTTCACTTGGTGCTTCTGCAACTTCAGGTTCTGCATGAGCTTCAAGTTCTGGTGCTTCTTCTGTTGTGATGACTTGTGGCTCATTTTGATTTTCAAGATGATGATTCAAAATGATAGCTGGTATGGTTGTATTTGTATATGCTTCCCTTTGTGTTGCTTCTTCTTCTTTATCTTGAAGATTTTCACCATTTGTGTTTGGTTCATCAAATACTACATGTATTGATTCTTCAATCACCAATGTTCTTTTGTTGAGTACTCTGAATGCCTTGCTGGTGTCTGATTACTTCATTTAGAAACTCTGTGTCTTTATCTGATCTGATCTTGATAACCTTTAGTTCTTTCTCATTTTGAATTCTTCTTAGTAGATCTGGCATCTTTTTGAGTGTCTCTCTGTTCTTGTTCATGAAGATGGTCCAGGTGAATTTGGAGAAGTCATCAACCACTACTAGAGTGTATTTCTTACCACTTACACTTACTGGTGTGACTGGTCCAAATAGGTCCATATGTAACAGATGTAAAATTCTTGTTGTTGATTGATAGGGCTTTGACTTGAAGGAACTTTTGATTTGTTTCCCTTTCTGACATGCATCACATAGACTTTATTTCTTGAATGTGATCTCTGGAAGGCCTTCAACTAACTTGTTCTTTGATAATTTGTTGATGGTTTTGAAATTCAAGTGATTTAATCTTCTATGCCAAATCCAGTTGGTTGATTGTTTATTTTTGACAAACAGGCATGTTTCTGCTTTAACTGTTTTCCAATCCACCACATACATGTTATCTTTTCTTCTCCCTGCAAGAAATACTGTATTGGTTTGGCTGTGAATCACTTTGCAACCTTCCTTGTTGAAGTGCACATTGTAGACTTTGTCACAGAATTGACTGATGCTCATCAGATTGAAATTAAGTCCCTTAACATATGCCATATTTTGAACTCTCAAATTGTTCTTGAGCATTGTGCCTTCTCCCTTAATCTTGTCAGGTTTTTCTTTGCCTCCAAATATGACTTTGGGTCCATCAAAAGCTTTGAAGTCAGTGAGCCATCCTTTGTTCCCTGTCATGTGTCTGGAACATCCACTGTCTATGTACCAGACATCCTACAAAGCAAATTAATTATGTTTAGGTACCTAACACTGTTTGGGTCCATACCTGTTAGTAGTCATGCCTCCTACTCCAAATGTATATCCAAATGATCTTCTTTTTGGATAATTGAAGTCATTAACTTCATATGTATAAGGCATGGCAGAATAGCTTCTAAAATTTCTAATGAAGGTATTCTGATACTTTTCTCTACTTTTTGGTGCATTTGCATCATTATTTACCTTTCAATATGCAGTGGGAAACCCATGCTGCTTCATGTGTCTAGGAGCATACCTTGATTGATCTTTCTTAAACACATGATGCACATCATGGTATGGTTTCTTCTTGTATTTTGGAGGTGCAACATTCCAATCATCCTCTAAAGGGTAAAGTCTTCCTTTACCTTTCAGTAGGTCTTTGTTTTTGGTTGACTGGAATGATGGTTTAGTTTGCTATTTTACTGCACTAGGTTTTGACTTCACCGGTGCAGGATGAGTGGTTGAAACTATGGTCTTTCCTTTTCTGAATTTTGGTCCAATGTTGGTCCTGGATTCAGAATTGTTTTGGCCATTGTTTCTAATCTCATCCTGACTGTTGTAGCCAAGACCAGATCTGGATCCATACCTTCTTGGAGGTTTGTAAGCTGGTGCTTTTGGTGGTGCAGTGGTGTTTTTAGCTGCTGGATGGATTTTCTCAGCTGATCTGTTAGCAGTGGATGAGTTATCATCTGCTGCTTTTTGATTAGGTGAGTCTATCTCCTTAGTAGCTAGTTCAGCTTTCAATTTGTCCAGTTGTTACTTCAATCTTTTATTTTCTTTTCTTAGTTCCTTACATTCATTTTCCAGAATTTCACGATTCATCTCAATTTCATCAAATTTAGTCATGAGATTTTGGACAAGGGCTGCTGGATCTAATGGGAGAATAGAAGATTGTGCAGTGTTAGATGTGGATGCATTTGATGAAGAGTAAGAGCTAGATGTTACCTCAGTTTCATCAGATTCTTTGTCCATTAGAAATAGACATGTTTTCTCAATGTCTGAGCTATCACCTTCATCTTCATCTAACTCTTTGGTCATGAGACATAGACATGATTTTTCATTTTCTAAGCTGTCTTCTTCATCACTATTATCTGAGTCATTATCAGATGATTCTTCATTCTTTTCACTGCTTGACTCAGCCTTGGGTGCTTTCTTACCTTTCCTCTTCTCAGATGCTTTGTACTTCTTCTTTTCCTCATCTTTATTGTTTTCTTCGGAGAAATCAGCCTTGAAGTGGCCTTTCTTGTTGCAATTGATGCATTTGTATTCATCATCTCTTTTCTTCATATCTTTGTTTGAGCTTGATCTCTTGTTTGATGATGAGTTTCCTTTGAATGGCTTCTTTTTTCTAAACCTGTCAAAACGTTTAACTAATAAAGCTACCTGTTCTTTGAGTTCTAGTGTCTCTTTGCTGATGCAATCAGCAAAGTTACTTTGCTGTGGTGCTATTAGTGCACTGGTTCTTTGTGTCTCTGCCGGTGCACCATCTTCACCGTTCAATTCAAATTCATGAGCTTTTAGTTAGGACATCAGAGTCAAGGTGTCGGTGTTTGCAAGATTTGTTGTTCCCCTGATTACTGATGTTATGATCTTCCATCTTTAAGGCAAGCCTCTCAAGATCTTTAAACACACTTCTTTCTGAGGGTATGTGTGTCCAAGTTGTTGCAGTTCACTGATGATGCTTGAGAATCTATTGTCCATTTGATCAATGGATTCACCAGCCTTCATTTTGAAGTTCTCAAATTTCTGTTTTGCAACAGATAGTTTGTTTTCTTTGACTGCCTCAAATCCTTCATTTATCAGTGCTAGCTTGTCCCACATCTCCTTTGCTGTCTTGTAATCTTTGATTCTCATGAACATGTTGCTATCTAGGGTCTTCAAAATCATATCTTTTGCAACAAAGTCTAGATTTGCTCTTCTCCTGTCATCTTTGGTCCAATCCTTCTTAGGTTTGTCCATTTATTTTTCTTGATATGCTCCTGTGGCTACCACAGTCATGATCATGATTGGGCCTTCATTGATTATATCCAGCATCTCCTCATGAGTTGCTGCAAGATGGGACAACATTCTTATTTTATATTCATCAAAATTGTTAACATTAAAAACAGGTACTTTTGACATAAAGTTTGAGGAATCCATAAGTACAAATAAGAGATATATATGTGTATATCTAGAAAGTACAGATTTGAAAACTACTTTGAAAATATGTGATCTACTTGTTACCGGAAATTAGATCTGAACACTGCTCCAATACCAATTGTTGGTCCCAGAGAAGGGTAAAACTATAGTCAGGGGGTGAATGACTATAGTGGAGTTTCAAAAACTTTTCTTGTAATGAAAAGCTTTGGGCAGCGGATAAGTCCCTTCTTACGAAATTAATTCAAGGTAGTTTAAGCAATCAATAATATGTGGTATAATGTAAGCAATTAAATGAATGCAGTAAGGTAAATTGCAGAAAGTAAATTGACACAAGACTTATAATGGTTCAGGGTGGTGTAATCCCTTAATTCACTCTTCTCCTGTGATGATTGGAGGAATTCACTATTGTTTTCACAGATACAATAGTACGATTGTCCTTGACTTCTCAAGCTTCACAATCTACAAGACTATCACTCATTGACTGTGTCACGGATTTTTGCAATGAAAATAAACAAGTAATAAATTTATAAATCCGGTATGCCCCAAGTGCAGGGATCGTAGTATAGAGGTTGATACCGGGTCGATCTTACGGGGAATCGGGGTTGCTTAATCTAGTTTTTATTATCTAACCTAACTATGTCACGATTACTACTAAAAAGATACGAAAATAAAACATAAAAGAACTAAAACAAAAATGAGAAGCTAACAATAAGAATAACTGGACAGAAGATCGAGATCTAAAGCTAGGAAAATATGGTTGCGAACAAAATTAACTAAACTAAATCTATTCTAAATCTATTATGAAATAAAGATTGTAAATTTACTAAGCAAACGAACACACGTGATTTAATCAATGAAATAACAAACGAACAAGCAATTGATCCACCTATCCTACAACTATCAATTTCTATCTAGATTATCTCGTGATTTCTAACCAAGTTGTGATTCACCTAGCCAAAGTATGAACTCCTAATTTCTTAGACAAGTTCGCCTATTAATCTTCTATCTTTCGATCTAAAGATTAACGCTTTCTAACCAAAGGTGTGGAATTTATAAGTTTCTAACCTAGAGATTCAACCTAATAACTCTCGTTAATTAGATTAAAGGTCTAATCTTTATTATGGTGATCTAGGGTTTAACATGATTCTCATCAAAATCAAACATCATACATGCAAAGATCTTTCGATATAAATTGCATAAGAACGAAATAAACATAATAAAGATACAACTTTGAATTAAAAACTCACAAGACAATCGAAGATGAAATCAATACGTTGGTTGGATGGCTTCACAACGCTTGCTCAAGGGAGGTCTAGCCTCTAAACATCACTTTGAAGCTCGAATTTGTTTGAGTAAAAGTACATAGAAGTGTTTTAATCTAACTAGAAAATAAAAGCACAAAAACTGAGTGTTAACTAAGGAAAAACGCTGCTGAGCCGCCCCTAGGGTTTAGGGTTCGAATATATCTTTTAATGTGTGAGAAAACGCTGGTATTTATAGATTCTAAGGTCGGTTTGGCTGAGTCGGTCGAAGGACGGACGTTCACTCTGCTGGACGCTCGTCCGGCCTTCAATAACAACTTCGAATCGGGCCGAGTCATGATCAGACGCCCGTCCTTCTTTAATTTGGACGCTTGTCCACTAAATATCTCAAAATTCTGATTCAAATTCTTTATCCTGGACGCTCGTCCAATATGCCAGACGCCCGTCCACTGGACGGGACTTAGGACGTGCGTTCACTTGATCAAAAATCGATTTTCTCATCTTTATCTCTTTTTCATCAGTTAAATCTGACATTTATCTTCATTGAATCATCTTTTGAGCCACAATTATGCATCTACAAGTCATTAAAAACATCGCAAAATGTAGTAATATCCAAATAAACATAAAATCATCAATAAAACACATAAATTAACCAATTTTGCGATTAAACCGTTTAAACACTCATTTGCTCAATAATTCAATTAAACACTTAATTTCTATGCAAATTATATGAATATGGAGGGAATTACTATAAAATATAACGTTATAAATCGTATAAAATCACCCTTAACAACTCCCCCACACTTAGCTTTTGCTCGTCCCGAGCAAAACAAGACAAAACCAAGGCTCGGAAAAAAGATAGACATCTCAGCACATATGACACATATGCAATAACTTAGAGGTTCACCCCGGTGTGTGTGCAAAGCCATGACAAACTTCCACTAAGTCCAAACTTGAAAATTTCAAGCAAACTAGCTAATACCCCCTTCAAACTAGAAATGAATGACACTTATAAGATGTACCCTACAAACGTGACATATCCCGAAAAAGATGATAGAAGGTATTTATGACCTTTCTGACATACTCAGAGGATAATCCCTACAACATATCTGCCGGTTTATACTGGGGATAAGGTATACGATAACTAAGTCTTTTATTCATTTCATACCACTTCTTATTGCAAGTTGATTTAACTATTTCACTTTTAAACACACATCAGAATGAGCTATTGCCCTGTCATAGCAGAATAGGATATTCGAGATATACCCTACCTTACTCAAATCATAAGGCAGCTTCTTCTGACTGTCGTGAGCTTTTGGTCATCATAGTGGTATAGGACATTCGTGATATGACCTACCTCACTCAAATCATCGACCATCTTTCGACACACCCAATTAATTCACTTTAAAATTCAACTTTCCAAGCACAATAGTTACGTTTCACTTATCACATTCAAACCTCAGATATTCACAGTATATCATACTCTGGCTATAAACACAAACTATTATAATTCTCACGATACGTACGTTAGCACTAAGCACACGACTTATAAGATAACAAAAATCACTAATCCAAAGGGGTATAGCTTTATATTATAGCTCATCATTCACTATGGCTCGTGAAAAATATATATCGGGTGAAACAACTAACTTACTGGACATACAGTATACAGCATCGATGACTATAAAAAAAAACCGAACAAAGATTATGCATTGCTTACTCAGGACAGAACAAAAAAAACAGAAAATTTTAGCTCATTTTGCATAGAAACATAACGAAGTAAGCAAATGATCGATATACGTAACCATTCCCTTCCCCCACACTTAAACCACAACATGTCCTCAGGTTGTGCAGAATTTAAAAAGAAATGAAGTACTTAGATGATTGCGTAGATATTCGAGCCGTTGGTCAGGCTGGTGCATGAAAAAGCCAACGCTCTCGAAGGCGTATGGAACTCGTTCCAACATGACTCAAATGTAACCTCGACAAAACGTCTAGAAAGATATCTGCACTACTTGACAAACACGGAAAAATCTCGGGGAAAACGGGGAAATTATACCATAATGAAAGGATACAGTAAAATCGAATTATATCAAAAGATGAAGCATTCAATACAATGAAAATTGAAAGCATAGTAAAGTCAAATGAAAGTGCGGAATGCCTTAAGGCTTACATGATTCATCCAGAAAAATACAGCAACGAGAACTGACAGTAGCTAATCATGAAAAGTACACTGAATCAAGTAAGGAAAGTAGTAGGACAATACAACCAAATCGAAGATGAAAATATGAAATACAGAATCGGAAATCAGTCAGGGCTGCCCCGGGGGTGTAGAATTATCAACTGGAGGCACAGCATCCACAGGAGTAGTAGAAGAAGGTCCAGGCTGTGATATAGGAGCCCCTGCTGCCGTGTCAGTCTGCTCCTCATCAGATGACGACGCAGACTCATAAAGAACATCCGCAATGGCCTGCTCAATCTCATCCGAATAAACGTAATCTATAATGCAGGGGTTGAAGACTCTGTCGTCCCTCAGAGGATGACCCTCACTCATACACCGCAAAATAGACAAGATATTGTTCTGAGAAGTCCTCATATCCTCCATCCAGTTCCGTATACTATTAGCCATACTTAACCTCATCCGGACTGAGGGAGATAAAGACGGAAGGGAAGATGCCGGAGGCGGTGCCGAAGACGAACCGGGCTCATGTGCTGCCTCCTCCTCAGACTGACCCGTAGACCTCACTTTCTCCCGCTGCAAGAACCTTGGATTCTTCGGTTTGTGATCAGTCTTGTACTCGGGAACTCTAGCATCTTGACAGAGACTGTGGATCAAATGCGGACATATCAAACACCTAGCATAGACTTTCTGATTTGTCGCTATCTCGTCAAAAATGGTTTGTCCTACATCGACATTCAGCTTGAAATTCAAGGCATATAACATCCCGAGGTCACCAATGTGAAAATGAGTCAGGTTGTTCTTAGGTAACAACCTGTTCTGAACAAAACGACATTGGACCTTCCAATCCTCCGTCCAACTCGTCATTACCAACTCCTTTCTATCTCCACCCGTTCGAAGTGTCCACGGCACCTCCGGGCACACTAACAATCTCAACTCCTCCAACAGATCATCCCCCGCATCCTGCCTAGCTTTGATTGCCTCCTTGTAGTCCAACCCCTCAAAAGGTGCCAAGTTGTATTTGTCATTTATAACCTTAGGCGTAAATGGCACCTTCACTCCCCTAACCATCACAACTCCGGATTCTAGATTCGTCTCCGAACAATTGGCATAAAACTCACGAACCAATGTGGCCTTAACCGGAGTCCTCGGGGTCTTCATCAACGCCCCCCACTTTCTATCCGTAAGCATTTTAACAAAAGCGGGATCAACCTTGGCCTCAAGGACGGCTCGCTCTATTAACATCGTCCTCGTAACATAGTGCTAATTATATACCTCAAAAGCCTTAGGATTGATGAACCTACGAGCCAATGGGATAGGGATAGGGGGTCTCACACTCTGTCTAGCCGGCTCCGCTCTCTCCGATGCTTCCTCGGTTCTAGCCCTAGGCTCCTCTTCACCTCTCTCAACTTGAGCCTCCGTCACCCTAGTCATCTTTCTCACTAATGGCTCATCATTAGTGTCAGACCCCGATTCAGACTCATCTCGTAAAGGAACCCTGGATTGACCTCTAGGAGGATTTTGACGCTCACCAATACGGATGCCTTGGTTCGGATTGTCTAACGTGGGGTCTACAACCTTTTTCTTCTTAGGAGGTTCATTGGCAACCCCCTTACCATGCCTTTTCTGTACCGCTCTACGCACCATGATGAACTAAGGCTAAACAAACAACAACCCCAAACCACAATTCAAACAAACCACCCGTTTATCGTCCAAACGGGATTTCCCAAACAAATCAACACCAAACCAACATCAAAACCACAATGCAATCCACCCATTATCATCCATTACCATCCCAGATCACCATCAAAGGCAGAAAGAAAAACAAAACAAGAAGAAAAAGCCAATAAGGTGAGTGTCAAGTAAAATGAGTCGACTCGAAGATCGAACTCATAAAAAAACATGCAAGAATCTAAGAAAAGTTTATAAAATCTTACCAAGTACGTTGAAGGGATGATGATGATGATGATTAGAAGTCCTAACAGTGAACAATCGAACCCAAAGATTGGATTTTTCTCCAAAGAAAACCGCATTAGCTAGGTCACTGGATCGAATTAACGGTTGTATGTTGGAGGATTTGGTTTGAAGAATCAAAGAGAGGGGATTGAGAGGTGATTGTGGGGCTTTGAATCGCCCAATTTGGTTTAGAAACAAAGAATTTAGGGCAAAAGAGGTCGAAAAGTCGGGTTTGCAATTTGAAAATTCTGATTCGAAATAAATTTGGGAAGCAGGGGTATTTATAGAAGCATGTCCGAACGGGCGTCCAGGAAACCGGACGGGCGTTCAGCTGGAGATCCTATGAACTGGACGGGCGTTAAAATAACCAGACGCTCGTTCAGCTGTTCAAATTAAGAACAGAGTTGGAGGGAAATTATCAGACGGGCGTTCACTTAAAGTGAATGCTCGTCCAGTATTTCCAAAGGACGGACGGGCATTCAGGAAGGGTGGACGCTCGTCCAAGGCAGACACATAGCAGACGGGCGTCCAAAGGCATGGACGCACGTCCAAGGTAGAATTCAACAAAAACTTAAAATTTTTTCATTCAAATGAAATTCAAACTCTTATTTTATTATAAAAATTCATACAAAACTTCAAATAACAAATAAAACTAGAAAACACATAAAAACACAAGAAAATAGTGGGTTGCCTCCCACCGAGCGCTGTTGTTTTACGTCGTTTGCTCGACGAAACGGCCTAACGACGCTAGTCATCGTAAATCTCCGCCCAATCCACAATCCGGATCAGACGGCGGAGCATGTCAATAGCAGGGGGAAAATCATACTCGTCCTGTAAAGCCCAGTCCTCGCCAGCAACATCCACTCCTCGGAAATGCTCATCTTGAAGCACTAGCGCCAAGTCAGTCAGCATCGGATCATTAAGGATTGTATACGGTCGTCCTAAAGTCTCCTGCAGGTCCTCTGAGCTAAAACCTCCACCTCCCGAAGATCGGGGTACAATGAGAACATATGTAACGGTCCTGATGCGGGTACTAATATCAAAGTCTAAGTCCAAAATGATAGTCCCTCCGGGTCCGTCACCTAGAGTGATAAGTGGGATCTTACTAATGAAAGGAAACTCCTGTGGTAGAACTCCATAATCCATATCTAAAAACACAGCTAAACTGAACAGATTCAAACAAAATCTTAATTAGACTTAAGATAAAAACTAAATCAAAGAAGCTAAAAAACATAAAAGAGAGTCCTAATATAATAAAGGATATCTAGGATGCCCCCTAGTGGCGCTTTTGGTTAATGTCGTTAGCTCGACACTCTTTTAGCTCAGCCTGGATCAGGCCATTTGACTTTTCTGCCAGCCACTACCTCGTATAAGCTTTGATCAGTAGTGTGGCTACAGAAACAGCATCTAACACATGGGGTTAATTCTTTAATTGCCTTCCACACATGTTTAATCCTCCCCATGGTTGATTTCTTCTTCTTCTGACGACGTTTCAACTGTTGCTCCTTTTCAAACTCTTCCATGTCCCAACTACCTGCTAGAACTTCTTCAGAAGGACCACTACCGTCATCCTCACAAAACAATTCGGGCGAAAACTCGTCAAATTTATTGACTCCTGAAGTGCCACACCCGAGGATATCGAGGAATCGAACAATCAAAGGCTTTTCCTTGGCTTGACCAATGTAATGCTTGCACCTTTGACCATTCACTCGGAACGGCTGGTCACCATAACCTCGTAGTTCTAGAACACCTCCAGGAATGATTTGGAGAATTTCAAAGGGACCGGACCATCGTGTCCTCAACTTACCAGGGAACAGATGTAACATGGAATTGTACAATAAAACTTGTTCCCCAACTTGGAATTCTCGCTTCTTGATTTTGACATCGTGAAGGAGTTTCATCTTTTCCTTACTTATCCTGGCACTTTCGTAGGCCTGAAGTCTAAATTCGTCTAACTCATGCAATTGCTGCAGTCGGTGTTTTCCACAAGATTGGGTATCGAAGTTTAAAAACTTCGTGGCCCAATACGCTCTATGCTCTAACTCAACTGGCAAGTGGCATGGTTTACCATAAACCATTTGATAGGGTGATGTACCCATGAGGGTCTTATAGGCAGTTCGATATGCCCACAGTACGTCATCCAACTTTAGACTCCAGTCTTTTTTATGACTGTTAACTATTTTCTCCAGGATCTTCTTCAAACTTTGGTTGCTTCTTTCAACCTGACCACTAGTCATAGGATGATATGGTGTGCCAGTTTTATGCCGGACACCATATTTCTCAAGCACTTTCTCCAGAGGTCGGTTGCAAAAGTGTGTCCCTTCATCACTAATCAAGGCGCGTGGACACCCTAATCTCACGAAGATGTTCTTATTTAGAAACTTCATGACCGTTTTATGATCATTGTGAGACGTGGCTTGAGCCTCCACCCATTTCGATACGTAATCCATGCAGACTAAGATGTACTTATTTCCACAAGATGATGGGAATGGTCCCATAAAATCGATACCCCATACATCAAAGACTTCGCATTCTAGTATTGGTTTCAATGGCATGTCGAAACGCCTTGTTAAAGTTCCGGTTCTTTGACACCTATCACAAGCTTTACAGAAAGCTTCTGTATCTTTAAAGATCGTGGGCCAATAGAAGCCGGATTGAAAGATCTTAGCAACGGTTTTCCAAGGACCAAAGTGACCGCCAGTGGGTCCACTTTGGCATTGCTCAAAAATATCACGTTGCTCAGATTCAGGAACACATCTTCTCAGCAAACCATCTTTACAAATCTTGAAGAGGTAAGGTTCATCCCAAATGAATGTTTTCAAATCAGAGAAGAATTTCTTCTTCTCCTGATAGGACAATTCTGGATCAAGATATTGGGAATGAAGGTAGTTTACGATGGAAGAATACCATGGAACATCTGGAGCACAACCGTCGATAAGCATCACATTCTCCAGAGGAAAGTAAAGATCTATATCGTCAGGGTCATCCTTTTCCTCGCTCAACATTCTTGAAACTTGATCAGCCACTACGTTTTCACTGCCCTTTTTGTCTTTAATCTGGACATCAAACTCTTGTAGGATCAGTATCCAACGTAGTAAGCGCGGTTTAGCCTCTTTCTTTGTCATCAAGTATCGTAAAGCAGCGTGATCAGTCCACACAACCACTTGAGCACCCAACAAGTAACTACGAAACTTGTCCATAACAAAGACTACGGCCAATAATTCCTTTTCAGTCGTCGTGTAGTTTACTTGAGATGGATTTAGTGTGTGACTGGCGTAATAGATTGGCCGGAATTTCCCTTTTATTCTCTGTCCTAAGACTGCACCAACATCATAGTTTGATGCATCGCACATAAGCTCGAAGGGGAGATTCCAGTCAGGCGAAATAAGGATCGGCGCGGAGATTAATCGACTTTTAAGCTCCTCAAACGCTTGCTTGCAACTTTCATCAAAATCGAATACAACGTCTTCTTTAAGTAGTGTCGACAGGGGCTTGGCTATCTTGGAAAAGTCTTGAATGAATCTCCTATAGAAACCGACATGTCCAAGAAAACCTCTGACTTCGCGCACATTCTTAGGATAACTCATCTTCTCGATAGCTTCTACTTTGGCCCTGTCTACCTCAATACCTTTGGCGGAGATTTTGTGGCCAAGAACTATTCCCTCATCTACCATGAAATGACACTTTTCCCAGTTTAGGACTAAGTTCTTTTCCACACATCTGGATAAGACCTAGTCAAGATTGTCAAGACAATCATCGAAGGATTGACCAAAGAACGAAAAGTCATCCATGAAAATTTCCATACACTTTTCAACTAGCCCGTCAAAGATAGCCAGCATACATCTTTGAAATGTAGCTGGGGCATTGCAAAGACCAAATGGCATCCGCTTGTAAGCAAATGTACTATAAGGGCAGGTGAAAGTGGTCTTTTCTTGGTCAACTGGATCGATGGGTATCTGAATATATCCTGAGTATCCATCCAGGAAACAGTAGAATGCATGTCCTGCCAGACGCTCAAGCATCTGATCAATGAAAGGAAGGGGGAAATGATCTTTCATTGTTACCTCATTGAGTTTCCTGTAATCAATGCAGACTCTGTAACCAGTAACAAGCCTCAATGCTATTTCTTCTCCCTTCTCATTCTTCTCAACAGTAATTCCTCTTTTTTTTGGAACTACCTGAGTAAGGGATACCCATTCACTGTCAGCGATTGCTTATATGATACCCATATCTAAAAGCTTGATAATTTCCTTCTTGACCACCTCTTGCATATGAGGGTTGAGCCTCCTCTGGGGCTGTCTAACACATTTTGCACCCTCTTCAGTCTTGATTTTATGCACACAGATGTCAGGAGATATCCCTCTGATGTCTCCTACTTGCCAACCAAAGGCTTTCTAATTTTTCCTCAAGACGTTTACCAGCTCCATGAAGATGTTTAAATCGTCACGGGTGTCCTTGCGGTGTATGGACGGTGGATATCTGGCTGTATTTAAGGTGTGGTGTTACTCCGGCGGGTGGTGGTATGGAGGAGTGAGAATGGAGAGAGCCTTGGCTTGCAAGTATAGTGTGTATATCATATCTTTTCATCCTCTTCTAGTTTACAATGACCACCCCTTTTATAGAGGTGGGTAACTTAGGGAATAAGTAATCTATTAGATATTTTAATAATAGCTAGGTTTAACTTAGATGCTAAGCAAGACGAAATATCTAAGACACAAGTGGGGAAAAGATCTGGATCAATCGGCGGCCATCTCTCTGAGGTCGCAAGGAGCAAGCCTTCTCCGGCCTCGCCCCCTTGGCGACCCTTCTTGACCTGCCTGGATGAGATTCACAGGATCTGTTGCACTTGCCTGGGACCGCAAATGCTTTGGGCGCGGCGAGGTGAGACACAGTGGCCGCCCCTTTTGCGATCTCTCTTGTCATGCCGGAGGGTGGCCGCAGTGGGTTGTTTCTTACTGTTGAGGTGGTGGAATCATTTATACCCATCAATGGCCCCCTACTCCGTGCTTTAATGATATTCCCTGAGGATATGAAGGATGGAGTAATTATCAACACCTTTTATGACCTCATCGTCGGATGCGACTTGTACACTTAGGGCCGTGTTTTTAAAGTTAGCGACCTCAAAGTAACTTTGGGTCAGTTTTTGCGACCTTGTCGTCTGATGCGACTTGTTCTCTAAGGGCCGTGCTTTCAAAGCAAGCGACCTCAAAGTAACTTTGGGTCAGTTTTTGCGACCTTGTCGTCCGATGCGACTTGTTCTCTAAGGGCCGTGCTTTCAAAGCAAGCGACCTCAAAGTAACTTTGGGTCAGTTTTTGCGACCTTGTCGTCTGATGCGACTTGTTCTCTAAGGGTCGTGCTTTCAAAGCAAGCGACCTCAAAGTAACTTTGGGTCAGTTTTTGCGACCTTGTCGTCTGATGCGACTTGTTCTCTAAGGGTCGTGCTTTCAAAGCAAGCGACCTCAAAGTAACTTTGGGTCAGTTTTTGCGACCTTGTCGTCTGATGCGACTTGTTCTCTAAGGGCCGTGCTTTTAAAACAAGCGACCTCAAAGTAACTTTGGGTCAGTTTTTGCGACCTTGTCGTCTGATGCGACTTGTTCTCTAAGGGCCGTGCTTTTAAAACAAGCGACCTCAAAGTAACTTTGGGTCAGTTTTTGCGACCTTGTCGTCTGATGCGACTTGTTCTCTAAGGGCCGTGCTTTCAAAGCAAGCGACCTCAAAGTAACTTTGGTTCAGTTTTTGCGACCTTGTCGTCTGATGCGACTTGTTCTCTAAGGGCCGTGCTTTTAAAACAAGCGACCTCAAAGTAACTTTGGTTCAGTTTTTGCGACCTTGTCGTCTGATGCGACTTGTTCTCTAAGGGCCGTGCTTTTAAAGCAAGCGACCTCAAAGTAACTTTGGGTCAGTTTTGTGGGGCGAGGCCGTCAATCGTGGCTGACGTCAGCCCTCTAGGTTTTCCTCTGCAGAATGATGCGGCCGTTTCAGCAACTGCCTAGGTAGTTGTACGTGGGTATTGATGGGACGCCTTTTCGTATTTCGAAACTGACAACTGCCGCCCTAATCTGAACCGTTGGATGAAGCGTTCCCAACCGTACGATCGTGGCCCCCTTGCCTATTTAAAGCTTTTGCTTCTCACCCTTCATACTTTTAGCGTTCCGTTCTTTCTCCGTTGTTTGTTGATTTAGAATTCTCAAGTTTTTTGGCAGAGCTTTGAAGGTTCAACGGCGTTCCTGCGGTGGTTCTAGGATTCCACGGCGGTTCTTTTGAAGATTCCGGCCACCTCCTTGAGTATTTCCCAGTTTTTACGCGGTTTTCCAATCTTTCTCAGCAAATCAGGTAAGAAATCCTTTCTGTTAACTCGTTTACTCATCCATCCCTGCCTTGTTTTTCCATATATATCAATTTTGTCATTCTTTTTGCTACGGAGATGCAACATTGCCTTGTTTCCGATTAATAATGGGGGTTTTTCCTGGGAAGAGATTATAGCTTTCCTGGGAAAATTGGGGTTTCACCCACTCCCCTGCTATCCTCTGTAATTTTATTTGCGATCTCTCTTGCAAAAACGGAGGAGGCGGTATTGAAGTGGGTGCGATCACCTTCCTGGGCTAATTTATTATTATACCAGGTCTGAAAGCTCCACCTTTTTCCTCCCTTGTTTTTGCAGGATGTCGGGGAACGATCATTCTGGCGATGATTCTGCGGAAAGGGAGATTTACGATTATGCTGAGGATGACCCCATATTATCTGCGGCCTCAGTTGGCGATCTACTGGACGAGGTTGAAGTGGAAAGTACTCGCGCAGATATTGGCAAGATTACTGCTGATGAGGTCGCTACTATGGATGCCGACCCTTTTGAGTTGGAGGCCTTTGTCTCTGCTAGAAATCCGTCGTGTAGAGTGAGCCTTAAGGAGAAGGCGCGGGCTCAAAAGCCTCCAACTGTTCATGGGGCTGAAAAGATCGTGTCCTCGGCCGAAGGACAAACTGCGGTCCCGAGTACTAGCGGCGCTCCCGACCACGACGAAGCTTATGTTCAGGACGCCGCAGTTCATGAGTTAATGGGGTCCAGTGAGGATGAAAATGCTGAATTGCCTCGGAAGGATATCTGGAGGCCTGCAAAGAAGCAGAAGAAGAGGAAAATTGCGAGCCAAACCATGACAGTTGGTGAGGCCGCCGCGGCCGATTCCCAGCCGAAGAGCTCTCGTCCTAACAATCCTGAAGCTATGCGAGAGTTTGCGATCATGGCGGCGTATGAGAAGGACGTTGATAAGAAATGGTCCCGACTGTGCAAGAGCAGCGATCTCAACAGGACCATTAATAGCATATTCGAATCGACACCGGTGTGTATCGGTTTTCTTTTTTCGATTATAAGAAGGAGTCCGATAAATTTAAACCCGGGGACCATAAGGATTATGTAGGTGCGCGTCGCTCCGAGGACACCCTTATCCTCCACTTCCATCATTTGTATGCGGGTCCGAGACCGCCTTTCGATCCTTTCTTTGTGAAGATCTGCAAGGAGATGGAGGCGCTTCCCTCCGATTTTGCCGTCGGGGCTATTATCCAGTTGATGGCCTTCATCGTTATGTGCCGGATTCTGAAGATCGAGCCGACGTTAACTTTACTGGGGCAATTTTATTCCTTCTGTGGGACGTCTATTCCTGGACAAGTCTCTCTGAGGTCGCAGACTCCCCGCCTACTATTCCCGCTTCCCAATAAGTTTCACAAATGGGGGCAGCGGGTACTGAAAGTCGAGTCGAAGGTAGGTTGGCCTTTTCCTAGGGCAGAAGTCCGCGGAGGCAAATCCACGCTTTTAATCTTTGACCCCCCTGTGAGTGAGCGGCGTTACGTAAAGGGGCTGATGACGTTAATTCAGTCGGACGGGGCGGCGCCATCTCGGAGAAATGTTTCCTGGGTTGAACTTCTTGATCTGGCCGAGCCTTTTGTATGTATGGCGGGCCTAGTGGGCAGGGGGAATGCTGCGCCCTTGGTACGAATGGGTCCTGAGAGCTGCGATCCGGATTGGATTGGGGGTTGTCATATCAACAAATGTTTCCCCTCTGAGTGTCCGGAATGTGGGGGCGATCCTATACTTAGGCCGCTTTGTAACTTTCTTTGTCCACTTGTATTTATTTGTAAATGCTCATTTTGTTTCGTTGGGCTCTAAACCGCTTTCTTTTTGTAGGTATGGATCCAAATGCTCGCAGGGCTTACCGAAACAAGCTTAATGCGGAGGCAGACAAGGCAGCCAATGCTCGACAGGAGGCTCTGAAGAAAGCTCTAGGGAAAGTGCCCCGATCTGTGGACGCCTCGATTGTCGAAGAGACACCTAACCCGGAGGCTGCGACCTCTTCTGCCCTTGTTGCGACTTCCTCTGCCCTTGTTGCGAGCCCAGGTCAGGCTGGTGCCTCAAAAAAGACTCATCCCCCTACTAAAGAGTCGCACGGCGTGAAGCGACCTCAACCAGAGAAGGCGAAGGATGATCGCCCACCCAAACGGTCCGCTCCCAGTCCGGCGCATCTTGAAGAGGTTGAAACTCCGGTGGAGAAGAGCGCACCCGCTGAGACGCTGCCACAAAAAACTTTGCCTCGAGGTTATTCTGGGAAAGAGGCCCTATGGTTGGATCCGAGCTTTACCCAGGATCTTGACCTATCCAAAGCTCGCCAGATTGGCGAAGCAATCGCCGATGTGATTCCTCTAGGGCCACTTCCCTCTGACTGTCCTGATACTGTTCAAGTGGAGATTGGCCGGGGCATATTAACCCGCTTTGCGGCTCAAGACAATTCTCCGCTTCAAGATGAGATTGCTGAAATTAGAGATCTCAGTGGCCAGTTTGGGCTTGCTGCTTCTCTGGTAAGACCAGTTTTTTTTTTTTTTTTTGTTGGCTAACTGTCCTCTGTTTTCCACAGCTCGGTGCTCGTTTAAATAGGGTACTTGAGGCCGCTGAGAGGCGCGAGGCAGAGGTGAGAAAGGTGACGGCGCAGCTGGGAGCGACTGATAAGGCGAGGGTTACTGCCGAAAAGAAAGCTAAGCATGCGGCTGGCGAGGTGGAGAAGATGAAAGCAATCATGGAGGAGCACTCTAAATTGGATGCTGAGATCAATGAGAAAGTTGCATCTTTGACAAAGGATTATGCGGGGGCGCAGGAGGAGATCGCCACGTTGAGGGTTAAGCTTGCTGAGGCGGAGACGGCTGCCAAAGAGGCTGCTGAGAAAGCTATTGAGGAAGCTGCGAAGAAAACTGCTGAGGCTGTCGAGGAGGCCAAGTCTGGGGCCGTCACCGCCTACAAGAATTCGGATGACTTCTTCGACCTTATGGAGCATAGCTTTGACCAGGGCTTTAGTCACTTGGCTCGCTGCATCTGGGCTGACCGAGGCAGGGAGCACATTACTCTGGCCGATATGGTGCGGTGGGTGAACATGCACCAAGGTCATCCTGATTTGGTGGCTTTTCACCCGGAGATTCCCTATGCCGGTGAGCTTATTACCTCGATTCAGACTGAACAACTTAGTCGTGGCGAGCCTGTTTGGGATCCTGCTCCTGTTAATCCTGTAAACTTTGAGATGTTGAAGAAGCCGCCGCCCTCTGAGCAAGGCGACGAGTTTATCAGCACCCCGCCTACCCCTCATGCTCTCTAGATTTCTTGGATTTTTCTGCGAGCCCCTTGAAAATTTGATTTGTAACCTTGACTATTTACTTTTGTGATTTGACTGAATCTTGAGTTGTAATATCTTGACAATTTACTTTCTGCATTTTTCAATTTATAAAACTTGGTTTTTCCTGTCCCTGATTCGATCTGGCGGCCTTTCGCGAGGCTGTGATTATTTTATTTTCTCGTGTCTGTCCTCTTGATTCGTGCGAGGTTGTTCAATAATTTGGCGGCGTCAAGCAGTCATGAAACGTCGTCGTCTCATTCTAACCATAGTCGCTATGCGACGCTAATTTTTCAAAGTTTCAGCGGCCCTATTGAGAGCAGTGCTTTGCCAGAAAACAGAGCCTCTCAGAGCAGCCTTTGACTGTCATTAAAGCAGAGTTATGACCCCTAATGACTAGGCGTCAGTTGTAACTGTAGCCATAAATTTCGGTCTCTTCATGGTCTGGCGCTCCTGTTGCCTTGGTTTTCGGGGCAGTTTGCATATCTGGCCCTAGGATCCCGTTAATCCCAACCGTTGATTATGTCCCTTTTTTGGTATAAAAGGGGGTTACTTTGGGACTCACTCTACCTCTTGCTTCATACTGAATTTGCTTTCTTTCTTCCTCAATCGTTCATTATCCTCTTTACCGTTTATCCCCTGACTCTATGTCTTATCCAGGGGAAAGCAGCCGGGTTCGGATATGGAAAGCTCGTCCTATCCGGGATGTTTCCCCCTTTTTCACCACTGCCTCCCCCGTAGCCAAGGATTATTTCTGGGATTATTTTAAGTGGCGTGATACTATGAGGGAGAGGGGCTTAAATGAACAACGAATAGAAGACGGCTCCATGCTGTGCGTTCGGCTTTCTGGCTGGTGGGAATTTATTGCTAAGCCTCGGGCAGCGGATAATGTTACCATGATACGGGAATTTTATTCCGTGTTGTCTGAGGTAGCCTCTGGCGGGTCAGTGAGTAGCATTTCTCTCCGGGGTGTCCCCGTTATCTTTACTCCGGAGAGAATTAACCAAGTTTTTAACATACCCGCTATAAATCCCTCCTCCCATTATGAGATCGCCTGGGACCTTGCGGATGAGGAAAATAGGCAGATTCGTCTAGGTATTGCAATGTGCGAGCTGTTCCCTGAGAATCAGCGGGTTTGGTCTTTGGGAGTGACTGCGTCCGACCTCTCTCGCAGCGACCGTGAGTGGAAGAAGTTTATAAATTCCCGCGCTCTTATCTTTGCCGATGCTGATGTTGTTAGTGAGAGCGAAGCGCTCCTTCTGCACGCCATTCGCGACCATCGAGTGGATATAGACTGGGGAGTGTTGATCCATCGCGAGGCACTAAGATATGCGTGCTCGGTGGGTCAAGATCGCCGAGGTACTGGTCGCCGCATGCCTTTCGCGTCGCTGATAACCAAATTATGCAGTGGCGCCAGGGTTCCCTTCCATACTCTCGACCGATATGTTTGAAAAACTTATCCGGTGGAGCCCCTTGCAAGCGTGGTGTCGTTTTTGGACCTCCACACATGTGATCGGAGGAAGATAACCATCCTGCAGTTGATGGAAGTTTGTCCAGGCTTGATCGATATGTTTGAAAAAACTTCTCATCATCATTTTTTTTTTTTTTTTGATGATGACGAAAAGACAAGAATGTAAATACAATTTGGAAAAACAGCTTTATTTGAATTGGCTTGTTACATATAGTATTTTTTTCAGATTGTCTGCATGCCATGGCCTATTATACTCGCGGCCCTCCTTGTCACTTAGCATGTACGTCCCCTTTTTGATAACTCGCGAAATCCGTAGGGGGCCCTCCCGGTTTTCCGATAGCTTTCCTTTTTTCGCTTCGTGGCCCGTGGCTTGTCTTTTTGTAGAACGTAATCCCCGACGGCGAAGTGATGATTGCGAATACGTTTGTCGTGATGACGCTTTGCCGCCTGTTTATAATTGACTAGACGACTGTATGCCTGGATGCGCCGCTCCTCTACTAGATCAAGCTCGAGTTTACGCGCCGCTGTGTTATTGACCTCGTTGTAAAAAACGACCCTAGGGCTTGGTAAGGCCATTTCCACAGGCGCCATAGCCTCGGATCCATATGTTAAAGCAAAAGGAGTTTCCCTCATTGTGATTTTTCACGACGTCTGAGTGCCCATAGAGCCTCTGGAAGGTGATCCGGCCAGTGGCCAGCTTTCTCACCCATGCTCTTCTTTAACACACTTAGGACCTGTTTGTTGGCATTTTCGGCTTGCCCATTTCCTTGCGGGTAGCACACGGATGATTGCCAATGTTTAACATTGTTCTCTTCACAAAATCTGTCGAATTCGTCTCTGAATTGAGGTCCGTGATCGGAAATCATCACTCTCGGAACACCAAATCTTGTCCATATTTGATCGAGCAAAAAGTATGTTATGTCCCTGGTATTGGTTTTTACCAAGGCCTTAGCCTCGACCCATTTAGTAAAATAATCCACCGCGACGACCACGTATTCACAACCTGAGCGACCCTTCTTCAAAGGTCCGATGAGGTCGATCGCCCACATGTCGAAAGGCCAGGCAGCTACCACTATGCTTTGTTCGACTGAGGGTAGCCTGGGGATATTTGTGAACCTCTGGCAAGTATCACATGCTTGGGTATGAGATTTGGCGTCTTCTGCTAATTTCGGCCAATAATATCCGGCTAGAAGTACCTTCTGTGCTAGTGTTCGATTGGAGGGATGGCCGCCGCACATTCCCTCATGTAGTTCTGTTAGAATTCCCGTTACCTCCTCAGGTCGTACGCACCGCAGAAGGGGTTTCGAGAATGAATGACGGTAAAGCACATCGTCCATAATCATATATCTTGCGGCCCTTTTTACTAAGGCCTTAGCTTTGCAAGGATCGCTGGGAAGCTCCCCTAACTCAATATAAGACTTCATGATGTCGACCCAACAAGTGTTACTGGGTTGGAAATCCATGATCTCGACCTGGGAGATGGCGGGCTCCGATAGGTGTTCGACCATGATGTTGGGATCGCACGACGCGTCTTCGCTGGTTAATTTGGATAAGTAGTCTGCCCTATGATTGTCCTCTCGAGGGATGTTTTTGAATTGACAATATGCGAAGCTGCTTTCGAGTCTTTTGACGAGGTTAATATACCTCTGTAAAATTTTGCAATGAATGCCAAAGGACCCATTGATTTGATTCACCACCAACTGTGAGTCGCAAAATACTTGTATATTTTCGACTTTCATGGCTTTGGCGAGTTTCAACCCAGCAATGACGGCCTCGTATTCTTCCTGGTTATTAGAGGCGGTGAAATCGAATCTCAGAGCCTGCTCAATTTCTTCTGAGGTGCCCGGCTCTAACAGGATTATTCCCGCGCCACACCCTTTGTGATTAGCGGCGCCATCGACGTAGAGCTGCCAACAGTGACTTGGCCTGATAGGCTCGTCCCCTGTGGTGACCTTATCCTGGTCGCATTCGGAGCAGACCTGCTCTTTCACCTCTTCGTTGAAGCTTGTTTCTGCTATGAAATCTGGGAGAGCCTGGGCCTTTATAGCCTTCCGAGGCTCATATCGGATATCGAACTCAGTAAGCTCGATGGCCCATCGGAGCAGTCGACCGGACAGGTCTGGTTTGTGATGAACCTGTCTTAGCGATGCATTTGATAAGACTACGATGGTGTGCGATGAAAAGTAAGCCCTTAATTTGCGGGCAGCTATAACAACACAATAAGCCAACTTTTCTATATTAAAATAACGACTTTCAACGGGGCTTAGAGCTTTGGAAACATAAAAAACTGGCTTCTGCGAGCCTTCCTCCTCTTTTACAAGTGCTGCGGCTACGGCCCTATCTGAGGCTGCCAAATACAAAAACAAAATATCCCCGAGCCTCGGGCTGGTTAACAACGGCGGTCTTGACAAGTATTCTTTGAGGTCTTTAAATGCCTGGGAGCATTCCGCCGTCCAAGAGAAGGTACCAGCCCCTCTCAGAATTTTGAAGAAAGGCAGACTTCTTTCTGCGGATTTCGAGACAAACCTACCCAGAGCTGTGATTCTGCCGTTAAGCCGCTGTACTTCCTTAATACTGGTGGGCTCGCTCATATTGACCAGGGCCTCGATTTTCTCGGGATTTGCCTCGATCCCCCTTTGACTTACCATAAAGCCCAGAAATTTTCCTGCCTGGACCCCAAAAGTACATTTCGTAGGGTTTAGTTTCATTGAGTGGCCCCTTACATTGGCGAAGGTCCACCAGGTGACCCTGGCGACTTGACTTTACGACCATATCATCAATATAGGCCTCCATGTTCCTGCCTATTTGTGTGCTGAAAACTCGGTTTACCATTCTCTGATATGTCGAACCTGCGTTCTTTAGGCCGAAAGGCATCATCTCATAGTAATAGAGTCCACCTGCGGCCCTGAAGGCCGTCATTTCCTTGTCTTCATCTGCCATTTTGACTTGGTGATAACCGGAATATGCGTCCAGAAAACTCAGTGTTTCGAATCCTGCGATCCCGTCGACCATTTTGTCAATCCGGGGCAGCGCATAAGGATCTTTGGGGCAAGCTTTGTTCAAGTCTGTGAAGTCGACACACATCCGCCACTTGCCGTTGTTTTTCTTTACCATCACTACGTTTGCCAGCCATGTGGGATATTGGAGCTCCTTGATAATGCCTGCTGCTAGAAGTTTTTTGACTTCGCCTTTTATTGCGATCTCTTTTTCCAGAGAGAACTGGCGTGCTCTTTGCTGTATTGGTCTGAAGTTGGGGTCGGCATTTAGATAGTGCAAAGCGACCTCTGACCCAACGCCCCTCATATCTGTTACTTCCCATGCAAAGGCGCTCAAGTTGGCTTTTAGAAGCCCGATCAATTCTTCCCTCTCTTCCTCGGTGGTCCTCGATCCTATTTTTATCTTTTGATCGGGATATTTGTCGTTTATTATAACCTCGATCAACTCGTCCTCGGCAGTGAAGTCGGGTTCGTCCCGAATTTGCAATGTTTCCACCTCTACTGCCTTTTCCGGGATTTCTTTCATCATAGCAATCTGATCCGTGGCCGTGTTAAAACCATCCAGTCGGGGTCGCTTAGAATCGACCCTGTTTTTGGTCATATAGTCGAGGAAAGCTCCAGGTCGGCTGATGGCGACCCCAACTTCTTCCCCTACGTGAAATTTGACCCGTTGGTGGGGAACGGACGCCACCATTTGAAATTTTTTCATGGCCGGGATCCCCAAGATAATGTTGTAGTATGAGGGAAGATCAATAACTAAAAATGTGATTATCTCAGTTCTGCATGGCTCATAGTCGCCCAAAGTGACGTTGAGGTCGACCGTTCCCTTGACCCGCACGGTGTCGTTGGTAAAGCCCTCGAGCACCCCGAGGTAAGGTTTCAACTTAGCTTCTCCAAATCCGATCTGTTTTAAACAGTCGAAATAGATGACGTCGCGACCAGCCCCTGTGTCGATCATCGCTCTGCTGACTCCATGTTTGTCGTTTATTCCGATTTTGAGAACAAGGGGTACCTCCATGGGGCCCTCGCTTGTGGCCAATTCGCTTTTAGTGAACATGATTCCCTTCTCGTTTTCCCCCAATACCACCTGCTTTTCAAAGCCGCGCGCATTGATCTGGTGTATCTGAGATTTCAGCCGACTGTTGCTGGGGATATCCCCATGGATAACTTGGACCTCTTTCCGATAAACGCGGGGGGGGCGACCTTGACTGGTACCAGTATTCCCATCTCGTTTATACTTAGTCGCTGGTCCTCGCGGATTAACCTTTCTATTTCTCGCCTTAACGTGAAACATTCATCTGTGATGTGACCATGATCCTTGTGATAGTCGCAGTACTTGGACTTGTCGCGACTGTCGGGATCGCCCCTCATAGGTTTGGGCTTGTCAAAGTGCTCGCGGATTTCGAACAATATTTGAGACGCTTTGGTGTTGAGCGGGGTAAAATTGTCCTCGCTGAATTTATAAGGCTTTTTTACCTCGCGCTCGTGGTTAGCCTCTCGCCCTTTTTCCTTCTTTTTCTCCTCATTGCGCTCCCCTTTCTGTGAAGGCTGCTCTGCTTTTGGCTTTGCCCTGCCCAAGGACGGCGCTTCGCTGACTCCCATCATTCGAGCCCTTTCCAACATTTCCCTGAGACCCGCTTTAGGGGGCCGTAGGTTGAACTCAGTTTTCATTGGACCCTTGGCGATCCCTGTGAGGAAACATGTGACAACCGCGTCATCCGGAATGTTTCTTGTTTGATCGTATATTCTGATGAAACGTTCGTAATACTCTTTTCCGGATTCATGTCCTCCCATGCGAACTTCGTATAGGTCCTCTATAGTTTTCTTTGGCCTACTCGCCGATTCAAATTCTCTGACAAATTTCTCGGAGAGATCCTCCCAGCCTTTTACTGAGCCACGGGGAAGTCCACGTATCCAAGAGGCGGCCCTATCCTGCATGCTTCCGACTAAGGCGATACACCAGGCGGATTTATTTTGGGTCGCCAGGGTGATGCGACCTTGGAAAGCGGTGAGCCAGTCGTTTGGGCAAGAATTTCCATTGTAGTAATTATAGCTGGGGTAGCTAACCTTTTCGTGACTGGCAGGCAATGTTTCTGTAATTCTCTTGGCGAGTACGTCAATTCCTGAGATCGGGGCGGCCCTCTCGGCTGGCCTCGACTTTTTTAATTCGGCAAGCTCATTTTTCATTATTTCCATTTGCTCTGCCCAGACGGGGTCAAAACTGCGCCGCAACAGTGCCTGTGTATTCGTCTTTTCCGGCCTGCGCTCTGACTCCCGGCAGTCTTGCGACTCCTCCCGACGAGCTCTTTTCTCACGTATGATTATGCGGGCGTCCGGTGGGTCCCTATCTTGGGGGGGAAGTCTCTCCTCGGGAAGGTTGAGACGACTTGGGGCCGAGGCCTTGTCCTTCTCACCTAACCTTTTGAAGGCCGAACCTTTTTCGTGTGACTTTTCCCCCCGATGATCGTGATCTGGGAGAACCGAGGTCTGCACAACGTCTTTCCTAGGTCCTTTGCGACCTGATGAACGCACGCTTTCCTCTATCTCGATCCCGCGAGTCTGGCTTTGCCGACCTCTGTTCACAGCCGCAGGAGTGATTTCATTTCTAGGAGGATTTGGGGGTCGTATCGACATTGGAGTTTGGCCCTTAGCCACTAGACGGGAATTAGCTAGGTACATAGTTTCTGCATACCTCGCGTATTCCCTTATTTCCACAACCTCCGGATCCTCCTGGAGATCTGGCTCTGCCCTGGGAGTTGACCTCTGGCTTTGCTGCGATCGAGATGATCCTCTGATTTTCCTATCCAAAGCTGCTACGACCTCTCTTGACTTAGCCTTCTGATTTATCAAATTTCGGGCATCGCTAGGGGCCAAAACTCCCCTTTGTGATCCTTCCCCACCCGCTTGCGTAATCTCTTGTGTCTCTATCGCGGCGTCAGCTTGTATATGTGTTTGTACAACGCCTCTCGCAGGAGTTTGGGGGTCCAGTTGTCCTTTGCTTCCCACCATAGGTTGACTATTTATGATCAGATTTCGCCTTGGGTCGGACTTCCTGGCAACCTGATGTGATCTTTAGATGATGGAGTCGGTCAGATGGACCGCCGTTTTCGGATTGTGTGTAGTTTTTATGAACTGATGAAGCTTTTTCTTCCCGGTAACGGAGCCAACTGAAGATGTTTAAATCGTCACGGGTGTCCTTGCGGTGTATGGACGGTGGATATCTGGCTGTATTTAAGGTGTGGTGTTACTCCGGCGGGTGGTGGTATGGAGGAGTGAGAATGGAGAGAGCCTTGGCTTGCGAGTATAGTGTGTATATCATATATTTCATATCCTTCTAGTTTACAATGACCACCCCTTTTATAGAGGTGGGTAACTTAGGGAATAAGTAATCTATTAGATATTTTACTAATAGCTAGGTTTAACTTAGATGCTAAGCAAGACGAAATATCTAAGATACAAGTGGGGAAAAGATCTGGATCAATCGGCGGCCATCTCTCTGAGGTCGCAAGGAGCAAGCCTTCTCCGGCCTCGCCCCCTTGGCGACCCTTCTTGACCTGCCTGGATGAGATTCACAGGATCTGTTGCACTTGCCTGGGACCGCAAATGCTTTGGGCGCGGCGAGGTGAGACACAGTGGCCGCCCCTTTTGCGATCTCTCTTGTCATGCCGGAGGGTGGCCGCAGTGGGTTGTTTCTTACTGTTGAGGTGGTGGAATCATTTATACCCATCACTCCATTTCTTCTAATCGAGACAGCTTGGTAGATATAATTAATGGAAGCTTGTCACATTCTCTTAAAAACACATACTTTAGATGTTTAGGCAACGACTTCAGTATCAGATCTGCAGGGGGGTCTTCCAAACTTGATTTAAGATCTCCACTTTTCAATTCAACATCATTGAGTTTACTTAGTGTTCCTACTGCCAAAGCTTCTCCTTTCAACAACTCATCCTCAAATTCAGCTTCTAACTGTTCTAGATTCACCACACCATGATTATTCAGCTTCTCAACTAGTCGCTCGTATTCAGTTGCAACAGCCATGACTTGCTTTTCCATGAAATCGTTGAAGTCATCAGACATATCGTCAATGGAGAAGCCGGTTGGTATTTCAGAGGGTCTCTGGATAGTTTTGGTAACATTGTAACTCACCTCTTGATCACCAACTCGTATCGTCACTTGCCCACCATCACAGTCAATGAGGGCTCTGGCTATAGACAGAAAAGGTCTCCCAAGAATTAGAGGGACATTCTCATCCTTCTCTATGTCCAGAACGTACTAGTCAACCGGGAAGGTAAACCTATCAATTTGAACTAACACGTCCTTTAATATTCCCGCAGCTTTCTTAGAAGATCTATCCACGAATTGAAGATTCATGGTGGTGGGTTCTAGAAGATTGTTCAACCCAAGCTGTTTGCAGACAGACAATGGCATCAGGCTTATGGATGCACCCAGGTCACATAAAGAGTTTGGTAAGACTAGGCCTCCTATCAGCAATGTGAGAACAAATTTCCCAGGGTCACCCCTCTTGATTTGTAGATCTTCATAATTGACCATAGAGCAATCCTCACCAATCAACCAATCCATGTCTGCTAACTTCTTCTTAGAAGAAACAACTTCCTTGATGAATTTGGTATACTTAGGCATCTCAACCAAAACCTCGGATAATGGAAGATTAACCTGACTATTTTTCAGAAGGTTTAGCACTTTTTCATACTTTTTATCCTCATTCAAGGAGATGTTGCTTTTTCTAGGTGAAAATGGAAGCTTGTTCAAGTCACTCTCAGAAAAGACCTTCTTCGAGGATGAACTGACAGCTTTGTCTTCCAAGTCCTTCCACCTCACCACTTTTTCATTCTTCTTACTAGTCAGGGGGTCAGCTTCCTGACTCTCACTTGATTCTTCATTCCTCAGGGCTTCAGCCACCTGAGGACTTCCAACTCTTTCACCTCTCAGAGGATCAGCCACCTGAGTATTCTCTTGCAGCCAAGGGGAACGTAGGTGCTCGACTTCCCCTCCTGCCTTATCGCTGGCAGGAGGGTTAGTGGTTTCCCTGGTGAGGGAGACCACTCAGTTGAGTACCTGACCTTAAGTTCATTGCACTGGCCTCTTCTCTACCGTACGGAATTGCATGGGCTATTATTCAATTCGGCCTGAGCTACTTGACCACCCTTTGGATTCTTTTCTGTGAAGCTGGGCAACTGCCCTGGGGGTCTAGAAGCTAACTGTTCAGCCAATTGCCCTATTTGCCCCTTAAGATTCTTGTTTGTGCTCATCAGGAGTTGGATGTTTTTATTTTGCTCCTCCCGAAAAGAGCTCCATTCAGCTTGGATATAATTCGAGTGCAAGGGGCCTTGAGAGTTTTGGAAGTTCTGCGGATAAGGCTGGCTGGACCGATTTTGAAACGTAGAATTAGAATTGTTAGGCCAATTCTGACTGAACCTTGGATTCTGATTGGAAAAATTGGAGTTCTAGTTTTGGTTGTAAGTAGGGTTCGATTTAAGTTTTGATTTTGATTAACATTCGAATTTGGACTGAAATTTTTATTCTGATTGAAACCCTGGTTTTGAGGATTACTCTGGCCAGAGAATTGATTGTTAAACCTCTGATTGGACTGGCCAGAGAAAGCATTCACTTCAGCATTCTGTCCGTTCATAGGACAGAAACGAGATGTATGCCCCACATTGTCCCAGTTCTGACATGTGACTTGATTATATTGTCCATTGTCATGGACAGTATTAACTTGATAAGCAGAGGGGGAGACAAATTGACATTGGCCAACCATATGGCCAGTCTGACAACAATTTTCACAGTACAGAACTTGAGAGTTTTGTTGAAAGGAAGAATTCTGATTGATCGGGTTAGGAGAAATTTGAGAAGCTGCCATCTGCTTTTGCAGCATGGCGATCAGACTTTGCATATTCACCTCCTCGATCTTGGGAGGAGGAGGTGCTTGGATAGCTTGATATGAGAGGGCATAATTGTATTTGGCAATATCCTCGAATAATGCCCACCCCTCTTCAGGTGTTTTCTTTAAAAATACCCCACCAAAAGAACTATTGACCATGCCCTTCGTGAGCTCGGTCAATCCACTGAAAAAGGTATTGACTTGCCTTTGTAACGGAAAGCCATGATGGGGACACTTTCTAAGAAGAGACTTAAACCTCTTCCAACACTCGAAAAATGACTCATTTTCCTTCTGGCAGAATGTGAAAATATCACTTAAACATTGGGCTGTCTTAGAAGGCGGGAAGTATTGACTCAGGAACTCTTTCTCGAGTTCCGCCCAGGTAGTGATGGTTTCAGAGGGAAGAGAGTGGTACCACTCTTTTGCCTCCCCTCGTAAGGAAAATGGAAACAGTTTAAGTTTTATGGCATCCTCACTTACTCCTTGGATGCGAGTTGTACCGCATATCTCTAGAAACGTGTGTAAGTGAGTATGAGGATTTTCTGACTGAAAACCGTGGAAGATAGATGCATGCTGCATCATTTAAATGAGCCCGGGTTTCAGTTCAAAGGTAGGTGCATTGATGGTTGGTAGAACGATAGCCGGGTTGACCTTCACTTCGCCAGGCATGGCGTAATCAGCCAACATACGTCTATCTTCAGCAGCCATAATGACTATATTTTCGATCTCTTGAGCTAGATCTTGCTCGATATCTCGATCTACTGTGTTCTCTTCGTCAGGGAGGTCCGCAAAACGGGGTATTCTCCTGTTTGGTCGGACTATGGTCCGCTCGAGGTCAGGGGTATAGAGTAGCGGCCCTTTTTGACTCCGAGTTTGCATAAACCGATACCAAAGTCTAGTTGTCAAACCTTTTAATCAAAGGTTAAAACCAAGAAAAGATTTTAAAGAAAAAGAGGTCAGACGGGCGTCC
This sequence comes from Gentiana dahurica var. dahurica, assembly GCA_024500145.1. Classification (NCBI taxonomy): domain Eukaryota; kingdom Viridiplantae; phylum Streptophyta; class Magnoliopsida; order Gentianales; family Gentianaceae; genus Gentiana; species Gentiana dahurica. The sequence goes on from CM044902.1 coordinate 30,558,101, forward strand.
GGATTATTGGACGGGCGTCTGCCTGGAGGATGAACAGAAACGAAAATAAAAACTAAAAACAAAATATCTAAATTAAATTACTAACGAAAATAAAACTAGACAACCGTCCGGTTCCCCGGCAACGGCGCCAAAAACTTGTCACGGATTTTTGCAATGAAAATAAACAAGTAATAAATTTATAAATCCGGTATACCCCAAGTGCAGGGATCGTAGTATAGAGGTTGATACCGGGTCGATCTTACGGGGAATCGGGGTTGCTTAATCTAGTTTTTATTATCTAACCTAACTATGTCATGATTACTACTAAAAAGATACAAAAATAAAACAGAGAAGAACTAAAACAAAAAGGCGAAGCTAACAATAAGAATAACTGGACAGAAGATCAAGATCTAAAGCCAGGAAAATATGGTTGCGAACAAAATTAACTAAACTAAATCTATTCTAAATCTATTATGAAATAAAGATTGTAAATTTACTAAGCAAACGAACACAAGTGATTTAATCAATGAAATAACAAACGAACAAGCAATTGATCCACCTATCCTACAACTATCAATTTCTATCTAGATTATCTCGTGATTTCTAACCAAGTTGTGATTCACCTAGCCAAAGTATGAACTCCTAATTTCTTAGACAAGTTCGCCTATTAATCTTCTATCTTTCGATCTAAAGATTAACGCTTTCTAACCAAAGGTGTGGAATTTATAAGTTTCTAACCTAGAGATTCAACCTAATAACTCTCGTTAATTAGATTAAAGGTCTAATCTTTATTATGGTGATCTAGGGTTTAACATGATTCTCATCAAAATCAAACATCATACATGCAAAGATCTTTCGATATAAATTGCATAAGAACGAAATAAACATAATAAAGATACAACTTTGAATTAAAAACTCACAAGACAATCGAAGATGAAATCAATACGTTGGTTGGATGGCTTCACAACGCTTGTTCAAGGGAGGTCTAGCCTCTAAACATCACTTTGAAGCTCGAATTTGTTTGAGTAAAAGTACATAGAAGTGTTTTAATCTAACTAGAAGATAAAAGCATAAAAACTGAGTGTTAACTAAGGAAAAACGCAGCTGAGCCGCCCCTAGGGTTTAGGGTTCGAATATATCTTTTAATGTGTGAGAAAACGCTGGTATTTATAGATTCTAAGGTCGGTTTGGCTGAGTCGGTCGAAGGACGGACGTTCACTCAGCTGGACGCTCGTCCGGCCATCAATATCAACTTCGAATCGGGCCGAGTCATGATCAGACGCCCGTCCTTCTTTAATTTGGATGCTCTTCCACTAAATATCTCAAAACTCAGAATCAAATTCTTTATCCTGGACGCTCGTCCAATATGCCAAACGCTCGTCCACTGGACGGGACTTAGGACGTGCGTTCACTTGATCAAAAATCGATTTTCTCATCTTTATCTCTTTTTCATCAGTTAAATCCGACATTTATCTTCATTGAATCATCTTTTGAGCCGCAATTATGCATCTACAAGTCATTAAAAACATCGCAAAATGTAGTAATATCCAAATAAACATAAAATCATCAATAAAACACATAAATTAACCAATTTTGCGATTAAACCGTTTAAAAACTCATTTGATCAATAATTCAATTAAACACTTAATTTCTAGGCAAATTATATGAATATGGAGGGAATTACTATAAAATATAACGTTATAAATCGCATAAAATCACCCTTAACAGACTGCAACAGCTTCAGTAACTCAGTCTCTTTAACTGCTCCTTGGGATCAAATCCTCCAGCAGCTATCACAAACGCAACTCCTCTCAGATGGCTCTGATTCAGTTGCTTGATTTATGTGAATTGAATTCACCAACTTGTTGATCAATCTCAATGCTTGATGTTTGATTTGTAGCTCTTAGATTTGAGTTGATCACTGGATATTTCCTTTTAGCACAGATAGAAGATTTTTCACTTTGACAGAGTTTCTGCTCAGATTTTATGATTGATATCTCTTTTTTTTGTTTTTCTGTTAGTTCCTTCTATTTATAGCCTTGATTATTCTTGATTTGAATTTCCGTCCGTTGGCCATATTAATGAGGGGAATAATCCTTGATTTAATTCTTGATTCCCCTTTAATAATATTCTCCTTGCTTTTAGTGATCGGGTTTTTCTTCCAACGTTTACCAGAAAATCCGTCCTTGATTGATCCTCTATTAATTGTACAATTAATGTTGATCTTCTGTATCTTCTTCATATTTCAATAATCTGATCGAGTAAGGTTTACTCAGCCGTTCTCTGAACGGTCAAGTGATCCACCTGACTTTGTCGTTTAGATCTTCCTTTACTGCTTTGTCTTCACTCAGCTGAAAGTCAGTTTACTTTGCCGACTCACTGTTTCCTTTATTCTTTAAGTTCAAAGGAGAATCCTTGTACTTCACTGATTCTTGTTTTGTGTGAGATCAGTGTACACCATATTTAAACATTGATCTTCATTACTTAAAACATGACTTAGACTTATCCAAGGTCATCACAGACTTCCTTGGTTATAAGTCAGACCATAATGTCTTCATTGCTTATCTGCTGGTGCTTGGCTAGCTTCATTCTGCCGAATGTCTGTTTTACTTTGCCGTCCTACCAACTAGTACAATACTTGTCTGACTCAACTTATACATCATGTCAGACTCTAAGTAAAGACTTATACAAAGAATTCTAACTTATTTCAGGCTTGCTATAACAGCTAGTATGGCCATCATCAAAACATAATAAAATGTTCCTAACATAATTCGAATAATTTACTCATTAAACATCTGTATAACAAGTCTACTGATATTCATAAATTTTCAGCTGACTACTAGTCTGCTGTGTTATAATAACACATCTGCTGACTGCTTCTCATCTAACTTTTATTATGAAGTTAGAGTACACCATTTGAATTATAACTAAGTTCCAATCACCATTTTACTTTAATGAAACTTAGACCTTCGACACAAAGTATATGTGATCAGTTTAGGTCATCACAGACTTCCTTAAATTATGATCCCATATCCTTGACTCTAAATACTTAGTTTGATTCCTTAGCCTTCATTACTGAGTTTGAACCCTCGGCCTTCTACCACCAGCAGGTTCCTAGACTCTACTGTCCTAGATACCCTACTGACCTAGATAGGTCTGCTGACAAGTCAGCTGACCTCTTTACAGTGCTTGTTTGTTCAAGAATATACAAAGTTCAAACTCTAATAAACCTATACATTTGATCTAGACATCTTTTTGTCTTTGCTCTATAATAGCTAGTCTGGCACTCATCATTAAAACTTAAAATATGTCCAAAAATTTCCCCCTTTTTAGTGATGATGCCAATACCCTCCTTACATCAAAGCAAAAGGATAAAAACACAAAAACAGAACAAACTTTCATTCATATATTCATTGATGTTCAACTTGTTCAAAAATTATTACAACTAAGATCTGCATAAAGATAAGGAAATAAGTAAGTGTGCTGATCTAGTTTCTATCTCCTTCTTGCTCTTTCTTGTTCTTCCTTTCTTTTCTATTGGTAAACTCTGAGTTCTCTTTGAAAATCCACCATCCAATGATTTTCAGTGCTTGAGAAGTCAATCCAAGTATGCAGTGCTTTCCACCATTTCCAGGCTTCATTCAAAGTTAACCGGATTCCTTGCCAATTAAAACCTCCTCCCATGTAGCATGTCTTGAATTCTTCTAAGTTCAACTTTGCTTTCTCTTCAGTAGATGTTTGTTGTCTATCACCAGATCTTTCAGCATGTCCTCCTCTACCAGGTTGACTTTTCCTATTCATTTTCAAGGATTTGATCCTTATTTCCCACAATTTTAAGCTCAGAAAGGTATTAAGACCTTCCTGAATAGTCATATCATGGTAGGGTTTTCTTCTTGCTCCATAAGCAGCTTTTAATTCCTTGAGCAGATCATCAGTAAGTTGTACTCTGCCGGTGCAGGTTCTCTGAATTGACTGATATCTGCCTCAAATCTCTTCTGGTTGTAAATCTTTGCTGCTTCTTTTACTTCTGTTGTACTTCCTTCCCCCTTGTTGGCATCATCAATAAAACGATTAAGGAGGCCTAGAACACTCGCCTGTGTAGTGACCATATTACTCAGCTGTCCTTCCATAATCTCTATCCTTGTGTCAACTACAGTAACCCTTCCTTCAATGGTCTGTTCCAGCAGATTGATCCTCTCAGTCAGTTTAGGATCAGGTACAGCAGGTTGAGGTGCCTCATCAGGTTTAGCCAACTTGTCAATCTTAGTGTGTAGACCTAAGATTTGCTCAGAGGCAAACTTATGATCCTTTGTTGTGTCTTGCATAACAATCATCATATCCCTCAATAGATCATTAACAGAAAATTGAAGATGAGTTAAGTTTGAAGCTGTTGTCTCAGTTGTCCTCCCTCTGTTTTCAACTAGATTGACAATATCTTCAAATCTTTGTTCTTGTCTGTTCAGTTGAGCTCTTAGTTGGAGTATATCATCTCTGACAGCCTTCAACTCATCCAAAATGTGTGCTGGGATTGCACCAACCATACCTCCAGCCATCTGTCCAGCAGAACTTCTAGCAGGTTCTTCTACATTGTCATATGCTCTTGGAATTCTGACAACAATAGCCCTTGTCCTATCCCATTCATGGGGTTCAAAACCTTCTTCATCTTCAAAAATCTCCTCAAGTACAGGTTCTTGTACAAGTTGAGGCTTTTGTACAACTTCCAAAACAGGTTCCTCATCAAGTATAGGGACTTGTGCTTGTTGGGGCTCTCCTTCTCTTTCTTCCTCAGGCATCTAAAACTCTTCATCACTAAAATTATAGTCAAGCAGCTGCTCCTCATCAACAGCAGTCTGCTGACCATCTTTGCCTTCAGCAACCTTTCTTCAGCAGCCTGTTCTACAGCAGCCTCCAAACAATGCATAGAGGATTCCTCCAATCCCAATATTAAGTCCAACCTTTGTCCCAACGCTGTCTGATCCTCAGTGATTGGAACCACCAGTTCTGACCTGTGTTCAGTTGTTGTCTGTACCTCAGCCGACTGAACCTCCATCTCTACAGTAGTGTCCACAAAGACATTCATGTTTTCTTCTTGCACACCACCAATTGCAGCTATCTCTCCAAGAATTTCAGAGGCTTGTGCTAAAACTTCATTGGTGTCCACACTATCCTGATACTGAATTGAATCTTCAGAGCTATCCTTAGATTGTTCAACAATTACAACATCAGAAATAATGGTCAACAAAGCATCTTCAAGTGATGTTGCTACAGCAAGCCGTGTCTCCAACTCTTCATTGTAAGCAGCTTCCAGCTCCTCATTCAAGTTATCAGTCTATTGTCCCTCAGTAGACTTGTCACCTTTAGCAGACTATTCTGTTACTTGCTCAGTAGACCCCTGTCCAGTCTCTTCAATAGGTCTTTGCATTGTAGAACCACTGGATTCCCCTGGATGCATAGGATGATCATCATCAGAATCAGATGAATCATCTGGTGTATATTTGGGATCTCTGAACATGATACTTCTTTTTGTTTCTCATTTTATATGATTTCCAGCAAACTTACACCTAGCTCAGAAGTATCAATCAATCCAAGTAAACTCTCTACTCCCAGCTGGTCAAATGCCCATTCTTCAAAACCACTCATTGGTTCTACTGCTGGTTTCTACTGGTTCTTCTCCTTTCTCTCAAAAGGCGTTGAAGGCTTTATAGGAACAGGTTGTTCAACTTGTTGACTTCCAAAAGTCTCAACAAGATGATTCAAAGTTTCTTCAGCAGATACAAACACTTCAGTGGACTCTCCAGTTTGCAAATTTGTATCTACTAATTCCATCTACACCACATTAGCTTCCCCCTGAGTTATAAGTTCTTTAGTAGGGACAACTAGAGATTCACCTTCCCCCTGAGTTGTTGTATTAACAGCAGGGTCTTGGACAGATTCAATAAGTTCTTCAGCAGGTTGCTCAACAACAACCTCAGTAGCCTCCATAGCAGGCTCAACAACCTCTGTAGCCACCACAACAGGCTCAACAACCTCTGTAGGTACTTTAACATCTTATTCTACTGTTTCTTCTCTTTGAGTTTCAAGAACTCTCAGTCCTTTGCCCTTTCCATGTATTTTCTTCTTCACAAATTGCTTTCTTCTCTTAGCAGGTTGTTCCTTTTCCAACTGCTCTTTGCTAGCAGCCTTCCTCTTCCTTGAATCTTCTTTGAGTTGTTCCTTAAGCACATCTGCAACATTTTTCTGTGCAACTTTAGTAGGCTCAGCAGCCTCAACATCAACTTGAACTTCAGTAGGTTCAACTGTGTCTACTGATTGCTGCCTTGTCATCTTAGGCTTCAACAGTTCAGTGATTTTTCTTGTATCAGTAGCCTTCCTCTTTTCTACTGATTTCTTTGGTGCGGCAGGTTGCACATCATTTCTGGCTTTTGTCCTCTATTCCTGCTCACCATCACTTTCTATTTCTTCATCCACTTCTTTATCATCATCTAATCCATGGATATGATAATTGATTTATGGCTTGTACCTTGTCTTGTTAATCTTTGATGGTGCAACTTCAGCAATATTCAGATGATTCAGCAGAGCCTGAACCATTAAACCCATTGGTTTTGTCTTAGACTTCCTTGTACCATCTCTATCTTCTGAAACCACTTTCTTCATGTACTGAACAAAGAAGCCAACCCAATCAAACTTTTTGCTCCTTGCAATGATTATCATCAGATCTATCTTTGATCCAGAAAGTGTATCAAGACTTCCAACATAACCCAAAACATTCTTGGCAATCAGTTTGCTCAGTAGGTTATATTCCAAAGAAATATTCTTCACATTTATATTCAAAGCTGTTGCAGCAGACTTGTTTGTCTTTATAGATTCCACAAATTCTAATCTGGGTAACTCCATCAATTCTGGATTTGTAGGAGTTCTATTCCCGGTCCAAATCCAAAAGCTTCTCTCAGCAGGTCTGAGGTGATTTCAATCTCTTGTGCATTGACTGTTGTGGTAAATGCTTCTCTGTTTTCTTTTATCACCATGTTCCTCCAGAAGTTATTAACATTGACATATGATATACTTTCCAATCTGAGATCTGCCACATTGATCTTGTTTTTCTTGATTGCATCAGTGCCTTCACAAATGAGTTGCAATTGTTCCCACAATTCCTTGGCAGTCTTGCAATCTTTCACCTTTATGTACATATTGCTATCCAAGGTTCTGTAAATGATATCAATAGCAATGTTGTTCATGTTTGCTCTCTTCCTATCTTCAGCACACCATTCACTTTTTGGTTTTGGAATAGTTTGATTATGACCATCAACAATTATAACTTTGGTGATCTCCAACGGTCCTTCAGTCAGCACATCCATCATCTCATCATGTGTTGCTGCTAGATAGGCCCGTATACGACGCTTATACTCCCAGATTAGGAGTCTTACCCGCTGATACTCTTATTCGAGCTCTCTTATTGAATTGCTCATTGAATGAGCTCTTGGAATTGGAATAAGTTCGGCACTTAACCATTCAGTGACTTTGGCACTGGACGTTCCCAAAATGGGTACTATCGGTCTAGAGAGCACATCAACATTGTCCTAGCATACTGGTTGATGTCCATAATGCAAAGCTTTGAAAATCAGAAACATGAAAAAGTTTTCAAAGAATTTTCAGAAGCACAACAAGTAGGATTACTTCAGAACAGAAGCTCTGCACTGATACCAATTGTTGGTCCCATGAAAAGGCTTTGGTTAAGTTTAGAATGGGGTTGAATAAACTTAACCCTTAAAAACTTTTTGGAGTTTTACAAACTCAGTAGGGTTAATAGCCTACTGACCACTCAGCAGTCTACTGAATACTTGGTAGTCTACTGACTATTAAATCTCTTGAATTTGTTGCAGCGAAATAAACAAAAATAAAGCCTTGTTACTTATTGTTATAATATGATACTAAGTATTGGATACTCAGTAGTGCAGGTTGTGTGATTCAGTAGCTATATTAGACAGTTGATGTGATGATAAATAAGGTGCAGAAATTAAATGCAGAAAGTAAAGTAGGCAAGTTTTTATAGTGGTTCCAGGTGGTGTAATCCTGTCAGTCCACTCTTCTCCTGTGATGTTCGAGGAAATTCACTAGAGACTTTTGGAGTTGCAGTTACAAAAATCCCTAAGGTGTTTGTCCTGGACCAATAACTATGGCTTCACAAACTAAAAACTAGAAACATGTAGGATTGCTGCTTCAAAGTCTTCCACTGGTCCTTCAGGGTAGGATTGCCTCTTCACCCGCTCCACCACACAAACAACAGTTCTTGACACCCAAAAGTGCTTCTCTGTCTTCAGTAGGCTTCTTTGTAAAAGAAGGGTTGAATCAAGAAAATGATTCTGCTTTCAATAGACTTCTGACCAGGATGAATGAATCAGTAGCCTGAGTTTTTCAAGTGTGTAAACTGGATAAGTCTTGATTTGTATAACACACTTGAAGAAAAACTAGATCAGTAACTTGATAGTTCAATATAGCTCAGCAGGGTCAGATTGCACTTGACAAAATTCTTGCTTAAAAACTCGATTTCTTCTTGATTCCTCTTTTTGCAATATGAATCAGGGGTCCTATATTTATAGGTGAAAATTCTCTGATTTGAATTTGAATTTGAATGATAACCGTTAGAGAATTATCTGAATATTCCTGAAAATACCGCTGTTGTACCTTCTGACACTGTCAGTGTCCTTCTGACAGTCCAGTCTGTCAACCAATGGTTTAATTCCATTTGATATGGCTCTCAAATTTCTTACAACATCCCTTTCATCTTGACCATTGATTGAGTAGTTAATCCAAGGCTTGTAGTTCATCCTTATCCATTTAATCTTCCAGAAAAACTTGGATTAATTCGAATAATTTACTCAGCAAACATCTGTATAACAAGTCTGTTGATATTCTCAGCTGACTACTAGTCTGATGTGTTATAATAACACATCTGCTGGCTGCTTCTCATCAAACTTTTTATGATGAAGTTAGAGTACACCATTTGAATTCTAACTAAGTTCCAATCACCATTTTACTTTAATGAAACTTAGACCATCTACACAAGGTATATGTGATCAATTTAGGTCATCACCGACTTCCTTAAATTCTGATCCCATATCCTTGACTTTAAATACTAAGTTTGATTCCTTAGCCTTCATTAATGAGTTTGAACCCTTAGCCTTCATTACTGAGTTTGAACCCTCAACCTTTTACCACCAGCAGGTTCATAGACTCTACTATCCTAGATACCTTACTGACCTAGATAGGTCTGCTAACAAGTCAGCTGACCTCTTTACAGTGTTTGTTTGATCAAGCCTATACAAATATCAAACTCTAATAAACCTATACATTTGATCTAGACATCTTTTTGCCTTTGCTCTTTAACAGCTAGTCTGGCACTCATCATTAAAACTTAAAATATGTCCAAAAGGGTTGCTGCCATTTGAATATCTGGGATTATGGGTAGGGCAGAATATGAAGAAAAAGGCTGCATGTGAGGGTATTCTTCAAAAATGCAAGAAAAAGTTGAGCAATTGGAAATGGGCATCATTATCGGATTGAGGGAAATTGACTCTTATTAAAGCTGTGTTGAACGCTCTTTCGCTTTTCTTCTTCTCCGTCTACAGGCCTCCTGAAAGTGTGCTAAAATCTCTGGATAGTGTGAGGTCTTTTTTTTTTTTGGGTAGGGTTTGGGTCTAAAAAAAAATAGCTTGGGTTTCTTGGCCAAAAATTCAGGCCCTTTTGGCTTTGGGTGGTATTGGGGTGGGTAGTCTTAAGGTTCAAAATTTATCGTTACTTGGTAAATGGTGGTGGCGGTTTTGGGCGGAACCAGGTGCTTTTTGGAGAAAGGTGTTAGTTTCTATATATGGATTGGACGGGGTTTGGGATTTGAGTCTTTTTAGAATGGGGGCGGGAAGGGTTTGGAAGGGTATTGTTGGTGGTATAAATAGTATTGGAAGATATGCAGTGAATCTTTTGGGGTCTGTTCGATGGGATGTAGGGGATGGTAGGTTGGTGAGGTTTTGGCATGATAAGTGGATTGGTGGGAACCTTTGAATTTTCTTTTCTCGGCTTTTTAATTTATCCTTGTCTAAAGATGATCTTGTCTCAAGTATGTTGGTTAGGGATATTAGTCGTTGGATGATTGAATGGAGATGGAGGAGGAGGCTGAGGTCTAAAGAGGAGGTTGATCATAGGAGGTTGGAGCTTTTGTTTAACGATTTCGATTTGACTGCAGGTATCAAGGACAAAATTCGTTGGAATCTGAGTGGCAGTGGGATTTTTTCCACGGCCATATTAAAAAGCATCTTGAACTAGAAGTGTTTAAAGATGTTTTTTTTATGTGGAGTTTATCTTTGGTGGAACAAATTTTTGCCGGCAAAGGTGAAATTTTTTACGAGGAAAGCGGGTTTAAAGAGGATCCCAACATAACAAAATCTCCTATCTCGTGGTGTCTATGTTCAAGACTCCTTATGCTCTCTTTGTTACAAGTTTGATGAATCGGTGAATCTTCTTTTCTTTGCGTGCGATGTGTCCCTTTTGATTTGGCAACATGTATTCAGGTGGCGGAAGATTTCTGGACCATTTGTGTGTTCTTTCGTGGATTTGTGCAATTTAAAACCTTGGGCATTATCACATTCTTCGGAGCTCTGTTTGTGGAATGCGATTGTGGGAATTACATCTTCGATGATCTGTATCTTTCAGAATAAAGTTATCTTCCATTCATGTGACATTGACCCAGAGATGGTTTTTAGAGAGGTTCAAATGATGTCTTTTTCATGGCTTTCTCACAACAAATGCTTGAAGAAGGTATCTTGGGATTGTTGGAAAGCAAACCCAATGAAAGTTGTGGTATAGTTTTGAGTTATTGTGTTGTTTTTTTTTATATTGGTGTTTTACTTGATTCACATGGTTGGGTAGCGATCTTTGGAACATTGTAGGATGAATTGTGGTCATTGATATCTCTGTTTATTTTTTTTATTTTCTTTTGACATTTCCAGCTACTTGTTGGCTTTGTCTTAGTATTAATATACATATTATCAGCTGTTCAAAAAAGAAAGAACAATATTTTAATATTATTTTCTTTTCTTTTGTTAGTTTTGAGGTTCGAATGTTAAGAAGAAAAAAAAACCAGATGTTGTATTTGCTTTGAAAGGCTAAGAATAATATTATGTTTGTTTCGTTCTCCAGAAAAAATATATAATGTATAGTTGTTTGGTGTTATTGTGTAGTGTTATATTATTTTTCGGAAAATATGAATATACAATTTGTTAGACAATGAATTTTGTGGCTAATATTATGTTGACACTTAACTTGAATTGTTGTTTTGTTAATGAGCTTAAATAAGTTTAAATGAATATGAACAAGCTATGATTAAGCTTCTGATGCGTTTAGTTCCGGAAACGAATGGATACTTCCAGAAAAGTTAAAGTTCGGGACCGTCGGAAGAGCATGATTGGCTTGTGCTTTGATGGTTTAGTATCCATAAATATCTGTGTAATTGCTAAGTCTTGTCCGCGTCTAGTGGTCTAGGAGAGAGAGTAGTAGTTGTGATGGAGCCTTACTTGAAAAAACTTAGGTGTCTAGTTAACAATTAATAAAATACGTACTTGTGTAGTAAAAGACTAAACATCATGCTATTCTTGGTAAGACGCAAGTTTATATCGTGATGTGGGCGGTCGGATAAAGTGAATAATTCTGTAACTCCACCAGAATAGACTCCAGGTGCGGAAGAATTTCGCTAATGAACAACTCTGTAAGTCTACTAGAATAGACTCCAGGTGCGGAGGGACTTCACCGATCGTGTACACTATCGGGGCTACCCCTTGACTATCGGTGTGATCCACTGATAGCTTGCACAGTAATATCTCATTGTGGATATACACCATGCGTAGTGCCCTTGAATGCATATGTAACAAAAATAGGCTAAGTTAGAAACCAATAGTCAGGACATGTTGATGAGAATGAAGCGAACCCTAGAGTTGACTCGGTCTCAGAAAGATAACTTAATTAATAATTGTGAACCTTAATTGTTCAATAACTTCTACCTTTTACTAAGTACTTTTGTACTTTCCCCTTTGCATATTTGTGTGTTTTCTTTGGGGAAGAAGATGTGCAGGTTGAGCCAGTTATGACGACTTTAAGGATGATATATGATGATGCTTAGCCATATTGTGCTGGATGCTTTTATACATTCATAGCTACGTTGTGTTTCCTTTCAAGACTTATTGTACTTTCTTTTCTAAGCTATGTGGTAAGATAAGTTTGGTTCCTTTGTAAGATATCGTAAAAAGTAAACTTTTTGTTGTTGTAAGTTTTCTTTCTATCTTTTAAGTCGGATGGCGTTGTAACTCTTGTAGCTTTTATGGTTTTACCCGAGTCTTTTAGGCTTCCGTTTGCTTTATTTTGATACGACGACATAGATGATTGCGTATAATATTAGATTTATTTAATGTTATACGCTTCGAATGTTCTCTTTCAGATAAGGGCTCGGTATCCGGGAGCAGGGCGTTCTAGTTGGTATCAGAGCGAAGCGTCCTAGGCTTCCTTCCTTAAGATAAGATCTTTTTAGACCACTTATAACCGTTCTGATCCTTCCTGATACTTCAGAATGGTAGGTAATCTTAGAGATACTCGTGTTGGTAAGTTTGGAACTGGAAGTTTTAGGGCTCAGCAAGAAGCGAATGGTCTGGTTCAAGACATGGGTCAGGCAGTGGTGAGTCAGTTGGAACATGTTTTTCGGTTTCAGAATCAGGTACCCCCACCTTAGTTTTAGTAAGAACAGCCTCATGGACCTCCTGGTTATGGCAACACATTTGGGTAAAGAAGTAAAGGTTGCTAGGATGTGCCTTCAAGTTGGTGGTTGTGTTGGAATCTACCGTTGGAAGAATAAAGCTATAGTTTTGGATTATACGGAATTAATATGATTCTTGGTATACATTGGCTATCTAGGGATTTTTTCAGCTTGGATTCTAAACCTAAGAAAGTTCCTTCCAGTGAAGGATGCACAAGGTAGGGTTTGGTTAGCACGGTTTCTATAAGTTCAAGTTGTGGTTGGTCAGTTTTGGTTTTGTGTACAAGAGTTTGAATGGTTTGGGAACCGGTAGAGTTTTGGTTCGTGGTTAGCAAGATCAGAATCGGTTAGTTGTTGTCAGTGGGAAACAAGTGAAGATTGGTTTTGGTTTGTGACTGAATAGAGAGTTACTAAGGAAGGTTAATAGTCTGAGCACGTTTGAGTTTCGAGGATGAAACTCCTATTAAGGGGGAGGAATATAATATCCCGACTTTTCTAAAAAGGGCAGACGTGTTATTTCACAAAAGTCCGAATATTATATTTATTTATTTATGGATTTAAGAGTTAGAAAGTAGAAAAAGAGAAAAAGTGATTTTTATTTAATGGTAATTAATAAGCAGATTTTCTTTAATGGAATAAATAGGAGTTTTTGAGGAATTAAAACTCCAATCAGTTTCAAAAATATATAAATGGAAGCATAAAATCTGATCACTTCCATCTCTGCAAAATCTTCAGGGTATCTCACAAACCGTTTGTCGGATTTCAGATTCAAGTAGAGCACCGGAATCCTTGTGAGGCGAGCTTTGTTTTGGTATCAACAATTTGGAGTTTCAGAAAGGTATGAGTTTTGCCCTAATTATGGAATCTTGAGGATTTGATCATGTTCTTGGGTTTTAAGTGATTCGATTCGTAGTTTTATCCGTTTAGAAACCTTTGATCGTATCTAAATCGTAGTTAGATAGTGATTACATAGGTTTTGGTTGAGGAGTCAAGTTTGGCGCTGTTCTGCTTGAAGAATTCTTGCTTGAATCGTTTTGATTAAAAGGTAAGAGGGTTTTCATATTGAATAATTGATGTTTTATGATGTTAAGGTAAAGTAAATGGGTGTTAGATGTGAATAGGGATGATTTATAATGTTTGATAAATCTTTGGTGCTGTTTTGGATTGATTTGATGTGAATTGGTATGTTTGTGTTTAGAATTCCTTTCATCCTTTGGTGTCGCAGAAAATTTTGTACAAGAATCTTAAAATAATTTACTGTACTAGTATATTATTATGTTCTATTATAAAATAAAATAAACAAATCTAGCTACAGTAATTATATACATATGTGGAGCTTTAAAAATGTTTGTTGAGTCCGACGGAGTAGTAGTACAATAGCTTCGCATACTAATATTTATTTTACTTCCTGATAGCCTTAGCAGAACAATATTTACTTCATAAATACAATATTTTTATTATGTAACAATTATTTTGGATGTCCTCTTGCATCCTTACAACTTAATACTATTTATTGTATAAGTTAGAAATCTCAAAAGACATCTACTAAATTGTCATGTTTAATGTAGTTCTAATTGTAATGTAGGTTACAAAGGATTCACTACCTATATATATGTATCACCTTCATAGTTGCAAAATGAAGGTGAAGAAATAAGAAAACTTCATTTTCCTTTTGTCTACATCTTTGTTCTCATAGCCTTTATTTGTCTGTTATTATTTTATAACACGTTATCAGCACGAATTGCTTTGAATTGAGCTGAGCCATGGACCTTTTGATTTCGGATGAAAAGAAGATAAGCTGCAGTTTTTGAAATGTTTGAACAAAATTTGGCTTTATAAATTGTGCAGGATCCGTTGATGGGCGGAAGGAGGTGTTGTTGTACCACACAATGATCAGGGAAGTATTTCTATGATTTTAATTTTTGTAACACAACAATATTGTTTTGATTTTATGTTTAAGTGGTTAGATTTATCACATTTCTAGTTATATAAGAATAATTTTTCATGTTTATTGATTTAGACACAATTTTTTGAATTGTATATCTCGAATCAAAAGAAAATAAGAAATATGAAACAAGTGCCTTCTCTGTGTTGCATTGTATCATTCATTTGTTGTTGTACTCTGAAGGAATAGTTCCTTGATAAGATTTGCTATATTTTTAACATGGACTTCGATGAGTGGCAAGTATAATGTAAGTGTTCAGGTATAAAGGATGTCTGGTAAGTAAGTTTCTCCACTATATTTTTACTACTATATAAAATTTTTTTATATATTTAATTCAAAAGTCCGTTCCGAAATTTTCGTATTAATATTCATATCACAAAACTTCACAGTGATTTCAAACAAATATAACCACTAAGTTAGAAGTTAGGAAGGTGTCATATATATCTCTTTCAATTCACTTTTTAGCACTAAATTCAAGTGTATGTGATTATGGTATAAGTTTTGAAGTGATAAAATATGTATATTGATATTGTTGGTTTGTTTTTATAACTAAACAATGTTGTCATGTATGTAGTATTTTTGTGCTTTTGCGTTTAGTCTAATGCATAATTTTGGCAAATAACATGTAAGAAAAATTAATATGCCTAGTAAAAAAATTTATTTATTTATTTAATGAAAAGTTTTTAGATTGGGTTGCATGATTAAATGTTACTACCCATATTCTAACATAATTTTATACGTTTACTAATAGTTGTTTTTTTTTTTCTCAGTTGATCATCATATGCCAATTCCCTCT
The DNA here is from genome assembly GCA_024500145.1 of Gentiana dahurica var. dahurica. Taxonomy (NCBI): domain Eukaryota; kingdom Viridiplantae; phylum Streptophyta; class Magnoliopsida; order Gentianales; family Gentianaceae; genus Gentiana; species Gentiana dahurica. The sequence continues at coordinate 30,573,614 of CM044902.1, forward strand.
TATAAGGTGATCAATCATTTGAGAATCATATACTACATTTCCGTATATTATCCGGATAAATCATCTACGGCACTTGGAAACTACAAATGAGTTGCAGATATTGAGATTTTCATGACAATATACTTTGTTGGTGAGAATTACCATCAAATGAAGCACATAAAGGAACCCAAAACTTGTCAAATGTGTTGCTCTCGGGTATATTGTTTTGGAGATATTTGATATGTCTTTCGATGAGGTAAAGTGTTAGAGGTATTTATTTTATTTGTTTCAATTCATTATAAATTTTATGTATGATTATACAATAAGTATTTTGATACTAGTTGCATCGATGATATCAATAAAATGATATGATATCAATCGAGAGAAAAATGATATGATCATTTGAAAATGATCAATCTTTTGAAAAACATATATGGACATGAAGACCAAAACAACCTTTGAATGGCATAAAAGTGAATATAAAATCCACCGAAATGAGACAAGAAATTTGGAAATGAAAAATGATGATTATCATATTTGTCTCATTGATAGTGCAGAAACGCACATTATATTGAGAATTAAAGCGGATATCTCAGAAGAATATATGGGAGAAGCAAATTTCAGATGCAATATATGCAAGTGGTATATAATAATATAAGGCTTCAAAATGCCATTGAAACAAAATTGTTTGAGAGGAATCACCATGCTCTCCCAAATCTCAATATTTTTATTGAGTTTTAAAGATATCTAATATCATTTACTCGTTATGAATATCATTTCCCGATTAAATGAGTATGAGCAATATGTTTTAAAATGATGACATATGTCCATTCCTAGAAAAGAATGTGACCAATATAATATGCATGAGTAATGCAATGATATGTGTACTATATTACATAAGATGCATCATATTTATACAATTCGATTTCGTGAAATGAATACGATCAAATTAAATTATATAAGATGCATAATGTTATACAAGTGCATTCTGTCAAGTGAATGTCATTAAAAAAAATTTTAAGATGTATCATTCCGTTCACCAAAATGATCGTGGAAATATATTATTCTTTTGGAGATACCAATTACCGTGGTTATAGCAAAATGAGACTACGGATGGAAAAACATTGAGATGTTAAACTCCATACGAAATTATTCAATTCCCCCGCTTGAAATATATTCCTGAAGTTTGTTGATACCCGCATAAGAGGATATCACATTGAAATGTAGAATCCGTCACGGGTTATTGCAAATATTCTGGATATTAATTGTGATAAAAGTATTGTCCGAGTTTCTCAGGTGGAAAATGAATGCAAGTAAATCATATCACGTGACAAACATTATAATATAAATGAACTTGATGTTCATATCTGAATATTCGTGATTGATTCACGTAATATACATATAGTGTTGACACAATTTACTATGTGAATTATTTTATTAACGTTTTGGTAATATAAAAATCACGAAAGACATGTCATAAAATAGCTATATAGCATATCAATATATAAGACACAATAAGCATTGTCAATCTCATGTGGGGGAGAATATGAACATTAAGTTAATTTTATTATATATCAAAACCCCCCCAGAAGAATGTGAAAAATAATGTGAATGATTCTTGAAGAATCTGAAATGACATAGTATTATGTTGATATTTATTCTATACGCATGGAGCGTATGAGATGTTTGTTTCCACAAGATATAAATCTCATAGATATGAGATAGTTAAATAAATTTTATAATCATTGGAAACAAAAGTCAAATAGCACTTGATCATGAGGTTGATATAGCAAAAACTATTGTGTTTCGAAATGTGTTAAATCGCTTGAAGCGAATGATAGAGCATCAAGTTAGAGCTCGGTGCAATTACTACATCCTTAACGAAGATCATTTCCCGGCATTAGGGGGAGATAAGAAAACCCCATTTTAAGATATAAGAATGCCGTGAAATATTATAAAGATCTTTTACGCATCATTCAGACTAAGTTGCGTAAATAGTTTAACTTGCAGTATTTAGCAAGGAACTGCCAGATGCTTTATTGAATATAAAGAGTGACTATTTATAAATGCACCAAATCAAATTTGATTGATAATAATATCTATGCGAGAAGCGTAGAAGACCGATCGGTGTAATAAATAAAAATCCGCGGAAAATAAACTTGATATTGATATTAAGTCGCTAATGAAATATCTCGAAAAGATTCGTCTTGAAGGCGAAAACCCCAAATAAATTTGCACGTGCATCAAATGATCAAATATTGGGGTTGCGAAACAATCAGATCCATATATTGATAATGATTTGGTTTATGCTAGCAATGAATATTATGGGAGAATTTTATAATATACTATCACAGTCGTCGACGACATCGTTGCCTCATAATTTGTTATTATAATCTGGATCCAGAACCCAAGTCAGTAATAGAGTGCTTGTTGGAGGGATTTTGCATCATTAAACAAAAGAAAATTTATAAACCCTAACTACCATGCAAAACTAACTCCTAACCGGCCGAATACCGGGTAATTGATAGTAGAGCGAAGTGAGTAAGGGGTCGATCCACAGGGAATTGGGATGTTGAATCTAATTTCACTAATTCCTTTCAATTGTTACTTAGGAAAAACGAATAAACGAAAGAACAAATAAAATAAACGAAAGAGCAATTAAAATAAATCTAACCTACGAAATAAAATAACACAACCTAAACTAAACTAAAGATACATGGGATCAAACAGTGCACAAACCAAGTGATTTCAATCCTAGTTCATCTCATGATTTTAATTCAAATTGTGGTTTCACCTTTACACGAGATACAAATCCCTAATTCCTTAGTGAATTTAATCTCAAGCTATGGATTCCTAATTCCTTAGTGAGTCCAATTTATCAATCTCTCATCTTCCAAATGTTGAGATCGATTTACCAAACAAAACTCGGTGTAGATTCAGGTTAACTCTCGTATTTTAGAATCTAACAACCTAGATAATTAACCAATTAATTTGTCACATAATTAATGATTAAAGATCCTATCTTTCTATGGTGATCTAGTCTACGCAACTTCCGTATGTTGTAAACGTATCAATAGCAAACTGATCTCTCGATCTAATTCACATCATAGCATCAAAATCATAGAACGATACAAAATAAATTAAAGATCATAAAAAATGAATAAGGACTGAATAAATTAAATAAATAAACTCACGTAGTTTGGTACATGATTGAATCCATGAATCGAAAATGGAAGAAAAACGACATCCTAATCTAACCCGGATCACCCGAGCACAAGGCTCGGGTGACCGGCCTTGAAGCTCTCAACTTGCGGCTGCTGCTCTCAAGAAAAGTGTATGTCCAATAATCTATGTAATTAGGGTTAGGAACGGCTGTTTAAATAGATGCTTAAGTCGGTTGAAGCAATATGGCGGTGGCGGCTGCAATTAAATCCTTTTCCAATTAGGATTTGGAGTATGTCGGCTGCTCAATGCATGAATTTAGGAATGAAACTTCTAAAATTCATATCTTGAGTTGTAGACCTCCAAAAATTATGATCCGAATGTCATAATTAAGCCCTCGGAAAACTCTACAACTTTCATTAAGGACTCTTCTTCAGAAAACGCTTTTTTGACTAGCCCGTCGTATTACGAGTCGTTTTCGGGATTTTCCACTAGTTTCAGCAACATCATCCAAACTTGTAACGCTCATATCTCGGGCCTCATAAGTCGGAATGAAGTGATTAAAAATCCTGTAGAATCCTCTCTTCAAGCCCTACAAATCTTCTCTTGAGGTCGAGAGTCAAATCAGTGTATATCATATCAAGAACTGCATCGGAAGTTCGGCTGCTTGAATGCTTCATTCCAAGCTTTATCTCCATCTTTATCCTCTTAGGTGTCAAAAACATGTATCTACATTGCATCCAAACACCACAAAAACGTAACAATATCCAAAACCTTATAAAACAATCAAATAATCGTATAAATTGATACGTTTTCATATTTAACTCTTTAAATCACCATTCACTCAATATTTCACTATAAACCTCGAATTCTATGAAAATCATACGTATATGGGGGAAATTGAGGTGAAATATATCCTTAAAAGCACTACAATTTGACCCTTAACAACTCCCCCACACTTAAACCTTGCTCGTCCCGAGCAAGACAAAACAAGAACATACTATCAAGAATCCACATAACCTGACACGAGATATAGTCAAAATCATGATAAGCTAGTATTCAGCAAATCGACCTCACTCGGTGATGTGTGTGCAGAACCTACTAAACTTCCACCGATCCTCTCTTGATATAATACATCAAGCACTAACAGTTATCCGGTCAACTAAACGAAAACTTCATTCTATCTACAGCACTTACCTAACAAAACTAATTACCAAGAACATAGTAACTAACTCACAACTAAATTCCTTTACTTAGTACCAAGAAAATACCTTTCGGGTCTCTACTGGGTTTAGATCAACTTGACTTAGAATTCCAAAAAGCGTATATTTTATATTTCCTATCGTCGCGTCTCAAAAGTATAACACACTCCCCTACATTAGAGGCAGTCACCCTGAGATCACTCAATCCCTTACTGTCCAAGGTAAACCACACTCCCCAATTGAGGCAGTATCCAAATGGACTCGAGGTGATAGTTACAAACAAAATTCCTGCAAAGAAATTCTATTCATTTATTATTTATAGATATATATATTTTTATATTTTTCAAACTCTTTGGAAACTCTCGGTCAAATATATTTCTAACACATTCAAGACTCTCAAAGTTCTCAAGAACACTAAGGTACTGAGATTCTAACTGTGAGTATAGCACAAGTTCTTAACTTTCATCAATGCTAAATAAGTGTTATCTGTATCAAGAATTAACTTTCCTTTAACTAACCGGAAACTATTCTATATTTGGCTCTTCATCTAATAGGTTCGTGAAATGAAGTTCAAGTGAGTATCGACTTACCAAATCTATTCTCAGAACATGATATGACTACTGATAACAACTAAAGGGTGCCAGATTATAAAACTAGCATGCAATTGAAATGTTACTCGGGACGAAACAAAATTTTGAAAATTTGCACTTTTCATAGAAAATTATAACTAATATGAGCAAATGAAAGTAGATACACATAAACCATCCCCTCCCCCACACTTAAATTGCAACTTGTCCTCAAGTTGTGCAGAATGAAAAAGAAAAAGAAAACTTAGCTGATTGTATGCCGAAAGGGAGCTATTCTGGAAGCATATCGATCCACCTCCAAAAATTCCCGACGAACTCAGTAGACTGTGGACCATCCACCGGAAAACTGATATCATCTGAAAACTCACAATAGCTAATGCAAATACCCTGCACACTTGACAAACATGAAATACCTCGGGGATAGGGGGAAGATAACATATAAAGCACAGGAAAGGAAGTCTAGAGAATTTTTAGATTAAGCTCATATAAAGATGGACATATACATGGAATATTACAAAATAGTAGGGCTAGGTGCAACTATATGAAAATGCATTACAATGAAATCTACGTGAAAAATCCTAAAAATAAAATAAAAACGAGGTAGTATTACGGAAACCGACAGTTAACTACACTCAAAAAGAAAAATAAACTAGGTGGTATTACGAAAACCGACAGTGACCACACTTAAGAAAAATAAAAGGAAAAATAGAAAAACAATGCAACTATATGAAATGCAACTAAATGAAATGCATTTAAATGATATGCAAAAAAGAAAATAAAATAAAAGAAAGAAAACTAGCCCACTATATGCAACCAGACATATATATAAACGTCTACCACATAATGACAGGTTACGATAAACGACAGTGCTGTCACTAGTGCCGACGCGCCTTAAGACTTATCGAAAGTGATAGACTTATGGAACCAACAGTCATCTATCTAAACAGGTATAACTCATATGGAGAAAGGATGTAGCATACGGAAAACCGACAGTAGCTACCCATATGAACTATAAAAACACAGGAAACACGTAAGTCTTAAGGTCTAACAAGATTCATCTAAGGATGGTAGCATACGTAAACGACATTAGCTACACTAACAATGAAAAAGGTTATAGCCTACGGGATCCGACAGTAACTATAACTTGCCTAGATGAATCAAGTATATCATCAATTAGATTCAATTATTTAACATGGATTCATAGATGGAAAGGTGTAAACATATAAGTTCAGGACATCTATGTAAAGATCAAATAGCCACAGAAGCTCGAATGAAAGAAATCCAAGTTAAACAAAAGCATTAAAAATGAAATCAAGAAAAACCTGGACCATGAACTGGCGTTCAGCAAAACAGACGGGCGTTCACCTGCAATTCAGCCCCGGACGAGCGTTCATCAAAACAAACGCTCGTCTGCCTTGAAAACCGACCGAACGGACGTTCAGAATACCGGACGGCCGTCTGATTCTTCAAATCAGAGCAGGATTGAAAATTCTGGAACGGACGAACGTCCCATAATTCCAAACGCTCGTTTACCTGCACGTTAGGGACTGGACGGGCGTTCACTAAAACAAACGCTCGTCCAGCACAACGAATACAAAGCAGAATGCAGGAAAAACACAGCAAAACCCCAATTATTTCTAAACAACACAGATCACAGCAGCTTATTAAAATTCAGCACAGGGAGGTTAGATCAGAAAACAACTAAACATATAACTTCACGTAAAACAAGTTGAGTAAAAAACTTTTGCACATTCTTAACCCTATGGTCATCGAAACACGGCAAAATAAAAACTCTCAACTTGGTATACGCTACTTTTATTGAAATTGAAAATAAACGTAACAAAATCGAGAACTAACAAAACTAGATTCAACATGACACCTATTCCCCGGCAACGGCGCCACTTTTGTTGGAGGGATTTTGCATCATTAAACAAAAGAAAATTTATAAACCCTAACTACCATGCAAAACTAACTCCTAACCGGCCGAATACCGGGTAATTGATAGTAGAGCGAAGTGAGTAAGGGGTCGATCCACAGGGAATTGGGATGTTGAATCTAATTTCACTAATTCCTTTCAATTGTTACTTAGGAAAAACGAATAAACGAAAGAACAAATAAAATAAACGAAAGAGCAATTAAAATAAATCTAACCTACGAAATAAAATAACACAACCTAAACTAAACTAAAGATACATGGGATCAAACAGTGCACAAACCAAGTGATTTCAATCCTAGTTCATCTCATGTTTTTAATTCAAATTGTGGTTTCACCTTTACACGAGATACAAATCCCTAATTCCTTAGTGAATTTAATCTCAAGCTATGGATTCCTAATTCCTTAGTGAGTCCAATTTATCAATCTCTCATCTTCCGAATGTTGAGATCGATTTACCAAACAAAACTCGGTGTAGATTCAGGTTAACTCTCGTATTTTAGAATCTAACAACCTAGATAATTAACCAATTAATTTGTCACATAATTAATGATTAAAGATCCTATCTTTCTATGGTGATCTAGTCTACGCAACTTCCGTATGTTGTAAACGTATCAATAGCAAACTGATCTCTCGATCTAATTCACATCATAGCATCAAAATCATAGAACGATACAAAATAAATTAAAGATCATAAAAAATGAATAAGGACTGAATAAATTAAATAAATAAACTCACGTAGTTTGGTACATGATTGAATCCATGAATCGAAAATGGAAGAAAAAACGACATCCTAATCTAACCCGGATCACCCGAGCACAAGGCTCGGGTGACCGGCCTTGAAGCTCTCAACTTGCGGCTGCTGCTCTCAAGAAAAGTGTATGTCCAATAATGTATGTAATTAGGGTTAGGAACGGCTGTTTAAATAGATGCTTAAGTCGGTTGAAGCAATATGGCGGTGGCGGCTGCAATTAAATCCTTTTCCAATTAGGATTTGGAGTATGTCGGCTGCTCAATGCATGAATTTAGGAATGAAACTTCTAAAATTCATATCTTGAGTTGTAGACCTCCAAAAATTATGATCCGAATGTCATAATTAAGCCCTCGGAAAACTCTACAACTTTCATTAAGGACTCTTCTTTAAAACGCCTTTTTGACTAGCCCGTCGTATCCCGAGTATTTTTCGGGATTTTCCACTAGTTTCAGCAACAGCATCCAAACTTGTAACGCTCATATCTCGGGCCTCAAAAGTCGGAATGAAGTGATTCAAAATCCTGTAGAATCCTCTCTTCAAGCCCTACAAATCTTCTCTTGAGGTCGAGAGTCAAATCAGTGTATATCATATCAAGAACTGCATCGGAAGTTCAGCTGCTTGAATGCTTCATTCCAAGCTTTATCTCCATCTTTATCCTCTTCCAAGTCAAAAACATGTATCTACATTGCATCCAAACACCACAAAAAATGTAACAATATCCAAAACCATATAAAACAATCAAATAATCGTATAAATTGATACGTTTTCATATTTAACTCTTTAAATCACCATTCACTCAATATTTCACTATAAACCTCGAATTCTATGAAAATCATACGTATATGGGGGAAATTGAGGTGAAATATATCCTTAAAAGCACTACAATTTGACCCTTAACAGTGCTGAAAACACATAGACTGGGTACAAATTAAATAAACAATAGAGGCTGATCTTGATTAGAATTTGGTTCTGTAATAACCAATTATTGATTTTGATCAATTGCATTCTCCCACTATGGATAACATCATGTTCCGCTACTTAATAAATCTGGCAGCAACTAAGGATTTTTATGACGTTGTGACCGTATATTTCTAGGTCATTAGACATATTTATATGAAAATGTATGATTGATTTTAGACATGAAAATCGCAACTTGTATATATTGCTGAGTTGCAAATGTCATTATATTGCTTAAAATATTTATGTTAAAGGTAAGAAAATCAATCAGTAAGTTCCCTATGAATAAGGGATATATATAAATAGCTTATGCATAATGACATGAGTTGTGTGATATTACATCCCCTATTTTTATTTAGAAGATAATGTTGATTGTGTTGCAAGTGTTGCACAAATGAGTAGTGGGTATGACAATTTTAGCCCCTACATTTAAATTGGATTCTAAAAGAGATATGACTTATAAAAGGTACGCTATAAGTGACAATCTGACATATTTGTTCACTAAGTTCATTCCAACATCTATTTTGGAGAATTATGTTTATAGTATTGGAATGCGTACATTTGAATGACTGTTGTCGTCAGGGGGAGCGACAACTTCAAAACAATCTTGATGCTTTGGTCCTGAATGAACAATGATTGTACTCTTTTTCCCTTTAACTAAGTTTTTTTCCCATAGGGTTTTCTTAGTTAAAGGTTTTTAACGAGGCAGTCAGTGCAACACATAAAAACGCATATGTCATGAACTACTTTCCTTGTCTAGTTTTTGTCCCACTGGGTTTTTCTAGCAAAGTTAATAGTACATGACATATACGTTATGCAACTTAGATAGAGCAATCAAATCAGCTCCATATTCAATGAGCTTTGTCTACTATTACAATTGCAAAGAAGATTGTTCATCTCAAATTCAGTAATATTTAGATAAGTGAGAGAGCACATGATCTTCCGAAGAGATATGCGATGAATCAAGTCAAAGTGTTGATCCGGCAGATTCAATTACACTCAAATGACGAAGAATTGTAGCAGTTCATGTTATTCGGTTGATATTTCAAAGGACGCAAGAGGAATTATACATCACACTTTTGCAGATGATTTACAAATAAAAAGGCGATGCAAAGTTGTTCAGATCAAGTGATCGATTCAATCGATTTATTCACAGAAACATATCCTTCTACTACATTCGAAGAGAAGATTTCTATTTGCTGATTCAAAGATCTCATATATCGATTTCATCAGGGAGGAGTAATAAAAGCACGAACGAATATGTACTCTTTTTCCTTACTAAGATTTTTTTTTTCTTTTCCCACTGGGTTTTTCCTTAGTAAGGTTTTAACGAGGCATATTCTTTGTGTCGTTGACATCCAAAAAGGGGGAGTATTATGTAACAATTATTTTGGATGTCCTCTTGCATCCTTACAACTTAATACTATTTATTATATAAGTTAGAAATCTCAAAAGACATCTACTAAATTGTCATGTTTAATGTAGTTCTAATTGTAATGTAGGTTACAAAGGATTCACTACCTATATATATGTATCACCTTCATAGTTGCAAAATGAAGGTGAAGAAATAAGAAAACTTCATTTTCCTTTTGTCTACATCTTTGTTCTCATAGCCTTTATTTGTCTATAATTATTTTATAACAATTTTAATATTTTTTTCTTCTTTTTTTTTTGTTAGTTCCGAGGTTTGAATGTTAAGAAGGAAAAAAGACCAGATGTTGTATTTGCTTTGAAAGGGTAAGAATAATATTATGTTTGTTTTGTTTTCTAGAAAAAATTATATAATGTATAGTTGTTTGGTGTTATTGTGTTGTGCTATTTTATTTTTCGGAAAAATATGAATATACAATTTGTTAGACAATGAATTTTGTGGCTAATATTATTTTGATGTTTAACTTGAATTGTAGTTTTGTTAATGAGCTTAAATAAGATTAAATGAATATGAACAAGCTATGATTAAACTTCTGATGCGTTTAGTTCCGGTATCGAATGGATACTTCCAGAAAAGTTGAAGTTCGGGACCGTCGGAAGAGGATGATTGGCTTGTGCTTTGAAAGATTAGTATCCATCAATGTCTGTGTAATTGCTAAGCCTTGTCCGCGTCTAGTGGTCTAGGAGAGAGATTAGTAGTTGTGAGGGAGCCTTACTTGAAAACACTTAGGTTGCTAGTTAACAATTAATAAAATACATACTTGTGTAGTAAAAGACTAAACATCATGCTATTCTTGGATCTCATGGAATACTATCATTAAAAGCAAAATACATGGGGGGTCTTGGGGTTGGGGGGCTAAGGGTTCAAAATGAAGCTTTACTTGGGAAGTGGTGGTGGAGATTTGAAGTGGAGAGTGATTCTTTATGGAAGCGTGTCATTGCTTCCATGTATGGTGAGAAATGAGGGTTTTGTATAAGTGAGGTAAGGAGGGGAAAAGGGAAAACATGGATGGGCATCATTAAGAATAGTTTTAGAATTGAGCAAAAAGGGGTGAAGCTTTTAGATTCTTTGAGGAAGTTGGGTGATGGTGGTAATATAAAATTTTGGAAGGATGTTTGGTTAGGAGAGAAATCTTTAAAAGAGTGTTATCCTAGATTGTATGCCCTTACTTGTGCAAAAAATTGCGTTGTAAAAGATAGGAGGGGCATTGGAGGGTAGGTGTGGGATTGGAGAAGGGATTTAAGGGGTAGGGAATGTGGGGAATTTATTGATTTACTTAACATTGTCTCAACTTCCATTCTAATCGATGAAGCAGGGGATAACTCATATTGGAGTCTTAACGCCAATGGTAGATTCTTGGTTGCATGTCTAAATCAGATTCTCTCAAAGACTGAGGAGGGGTCGCGAAGCCAAAAATGGTGCACGGTTTGGAATAATGCCATTCCTTCAAATATTAACATCTTTTGCTGGCGGGCTTTACCTACGCGTTCTAATATTGCTAAAAGGGGTGTGATGTCCAAGAGGTGAGTTGTCCATGGTGAAAAGCAAAGGGGAAGATGAGATTCATATTTTTTTTAATGTCATTTTGCTTTGCAGATTTGGCAATTTCTCTTTAGTTGGTGTACTATCTCAACTCCGATGCCTAGTTGGTTTGATGATCTCCTGCACTTTCATCCGTTTGCTAGGGATCAAAAGGAGAATTGGTGGTTATGAAATGCTATTGTTAAAGTGACACTTTGGACATCTTGGACTAGGCGCAATTCGCCCGTCTTTAACTCCAAACATTGTACAACCAAGGAGGTGTTTGAGGAATGTTATGTCAAAAGTTTTGAATGAGTAACCGGTACGAAAAGAAATTTGTACATTGAGTGGAACTGTTGGAAGAGTAATCCTTTTAACTATCACACCGTGTAGTTGTGTAGTTTGATTCGGTTCGATGATTTCTAAATTGTATTGTGTTTTTGGGCTTTTTTGGATTATTGTCTAGTGCCTTACTAGACCAAATAAAATTATCTTTTGCCGTTAAAAATAAGGCACCAGTTTATATAGTGATGTGTGGGCTGTCGGATAAAGTGAATAATTCCGTAAGTCTACCAGAATAGACTCTAGGTGCGTAAGGACTTTGCAAATGAACAACTATGTAAGTCTACCAGAATAGACTCCAGGTGCGGAGGGACTTCACCGATCGTGTACACTATTGGGGCTACCCCGTGACTATCGGTGTGAACAACAGATAGGTTGCACAGTAATATCTCGTTGTGGATATACACCATGCGTATAAGGATTATCCGATCCATGTCGAAGAAAGAAAAACCTGGGCTTCCAATTCCCGTGAGATGAAGGTCCCCGAGACACGAACTCATGGCGATTGGTACGCCTCTGAAACGTGTACCACATTTTATCCGGCAGCGCAGCGATCTTGTACCACCACCGGAATAGAGGAATGGTAAAACCGATACCTGACACTCGGCAGGAAATCAAAAAACCCATCAGAGTCCGGATCGCATTTGGGCCCAGCTGAGATATGCCGATCTCGTAATGGTGAAGAACAGCCATGACCGCCGGACAGAGAGGGAACCTCAACCCACTCGACAATTGGGCCTCATAGACCGTACAGAACCCTTCTGGGGGCTCATCGGCAAACTGATGGCGGCCGGAAGGAAGCTGAACCACCAGGTGAGGGTCAGAAAGCCCATACCTCCGCCGCAGTTGGTTGTGATCATCCATGCTAAGACAGGAGATACACCCCTTAGGCCCTTTTCCGTCCATTCTGGTGGACAATTTCTTGGGTTCCCTGATAGTGCCTAAGGGCTCCTCAGGATTAGGGGGTAGGGGTTGATCGGAGGAGGCAGATATTTGTGTTTGATCACCGGAACGGGACTCCTCTATCCTATCGGAGATTGTTGTACTACTAGACATGGACAGATTTGAGCAAATGCGGTAGAAAGAAGAAGGAAAAAGAAAGATAAAGTTGCTTACTTGTTTTTCTGGGGTTGAAGAAGAGAATGAATGGCAGTAGGAAGCACCGTCTGGACTCATCTCCCTCTTTATGCGTTTACGTTGCCGAATAATAAGTGAAAAGACGTGTTTAGGGGGGTTACCAGCAGTTATAACCCCCTAGATATCGCAAGAATCAAGGACGACGTAATTAATGGCAGAAGACGAAACGTTAGTGCGCTCTGACGTCACAATGAACGGCCACGATTGGATAGGGAGACAGGTGGCATACGAAGCGGTTACACCATTTCCCGCCCAAGATTTAGTCCAACTCGAAGATGATTTCAAATTGGCAGATCTAACCTCGGACAACGGAAGTCGCCTCTCTCAGGTCTGGGGGGCTTATGACGATACCGGGTTACGCACCTCGATATATCATCATCGAGTGGGCCTCATGGGTTAAATATTTACCAAGGCACAGGAGCCAGATAAGGCATACAAGTGGGACTATCGACTTGGGAACCATAACACGCATGTCGATCCTCGAACCTAGAGCATGACTAAGGATTCGTGGTCACGACTATCGACTTACGGGCAGTGCAGGACGAGAGTTCCAGTAGTCGGTCATCCCAGGTCGGGTAGACCGATATCAAGAACGGAGTCCACACCAGCTACGTTGGCCCATTATCCACAGGATAACTTGGGCAAGGGGTAAAGCCCAATGAAGGGTAAATGTGACAATAGCTACAAGCCGACTCATATTAGGGTTAGGTCATGCATTGTCCTTATAAATACAACGTTCCAGGAACTACGTAAGGCTTGATTCCTGGAATAATAACAGGATACGTAGGCACTCTAAGAATCCCACTTAGACTCAGCCGCAAATATACAAAACCCCTTCTTTGTTCTTGGTATTAAGGTTCTTGAGTATTCATCAATAACATAAGGAAAAGCCCGGATCTTTAAGGTGACATAATTTGTCATCGTCAACGTCCAAAAACAGAGAAGCCCCCTTCTTCCTCTTCTTCATCCAGCCCCCTTCCTTCAACCAATTTCTTCCAAAAAAAAAATAATAATAAATCTCCTCCGCCCCTGCAACTTCCTCCGGAAAATCGCAGAGATTGAAGACGAAAGCTCGGTTCAAGAATCAATCGAAAATTCATCATACTCGGTGTTTCCAACTACTCAATAAGTTGAAGATTAAATTCATCCATTGAAGAAACCTTGGTGTTTTGCACAGGTGAGGTGTGTATGCATTTCTTCCGATACTTTCAGTCCATTTTTTCCCCTTTTCAGTAAGGTTTAAATTTTCGATTTTCGGTTGATGTTTTTGTTTTTTGATAATTGGATATGAGCCTATATTATGATTTTAGTTGTTGAAGAACCAAACTTGCTGTGATTTAATAACAGAGCTTCCGGGAAAGAAGTAATAATGCTTATATATTATGAATTCAGTTGTTACCAAATTTAACTATGGTGCCGTTTTGATGTTGTTTCTACTAAAATCCTAATAGTTCTAAAATTTTATGGTTGTAGTTGTTATCGAGTCGAATTTTCGCCGTGGTTTCACCCATCTTTTGCTCAAGGCAATGATGGATGTATATATGGTTTCATGCTGTTAAGATCAAGCGCTTACCGTTGTACTAAAACCAATTGGTGTCAGTAAAGGCGCAACTTTATTTCTTATACATTAAGAGTGTGGGCAGTCTGTCCCAACAGAAATCTTGAGCCTTCCGAATGTGTTTTTTTTGTTTTTTGTTTTTTGAGCACCAGATGTTTTTGCATTGGATGTTTTTATTGACCTGGATTATAAATGTGTTCCGATCAAGTTGATTTGTACTGTTTTTGCGGAAGGTTGAACATAAGAGATGTTACCAGTTGTCAGGTGGAAAATGACGTTTTAGAGGAATGGTTTGTGAATCATGATGGTGGTGATATTGAATTGTCTATCAAGAACACATTGCCACACCTATTTTTCATATGAAAAAGGATCTTTGTATATTCACTAGCAAAAACCTTGCACAAAATAAGGAGCAAACAAGTTTGCAACAAAAAAAAAAACAAAGGAGCCAAGGCACAGCTAAACTAGGGGTTTGGAAACTATTTACATCTTGATTCCGGACAAAATCTTGCCAACAAGATTGTTGACAGTGGAGCTGGTTGTAATCCTCATCAGAAACATTATTGTTCCTCCAGTTCCTCGTTGTAATAATGGTTTCAAAGAAGACGAGCAGTCGTCAATTTAGGATAAGTTTTGGTCGAATCCGGTCGCTAATACTCTCTCATCATGAATGAAATTACACCAATCATTTCAATCAAGAAATAGGTGCCACGTTTGTTTTATCTTTGGACAATCTCTAACGACATGAAGGGATGTATCTTCATTACATCGACAATTGGGATGCAGAGGGAATCAAGAAAGCCACGTTGTCAAAGCAGTAGTGATATCTTCAACCTGTTGAGTTTACACTGTCAGACCAATAAGTGGTGCTTATAGAGACCTTTAGTGTCACAAACATTCATCCAGATGAATGCTATGAACACAAAATTGTACAAAGCCCTATGTAGCTAACCCAAACATTGTACACCGATGAAGGCTTTCGACTCTTTAAAATTGTGTTAACAGTTTGCCTCCATCATTGCCTTGAGCAAAAGATGGAAGAAATGACGAAGCAAATTCGACTCTAATAACTAAAATCATAATATTTTAGCTCTATTACGACTTTTCCACAAACAACAACAAAACGAAAGCAAAGTTCGAATTGGTAGCAACTAAAATCATACATATATATTAGCATGAAACCATATATGCATCCATCATTGCCTTGAGCAAAAGATGGGTGAAACCACGGCGAAAATTCGACTCGATAACAACTACAACCATAAAATTTTAGAACTATTAGGATTTTAGTAGAAACAACATCAAAACGACACCATAGTTAAATTTGGTAACAACTGAATTCATAATATATAAGCATTATTACTTCTTTCCCGGAAGCTCTGTTATTAAATCACAGCAAGTTTGGTTCTTCAACAACTAAAATCATAATATAGGCTCATATCCAATATCAAAAAACAAAAACATCTACCGAAAATCGAAAATTTAAACCTTACTGAAAAAGGGGGGAAATGGACTGAAAGTCTCGGAAGGAATGCCTACACAGTACACACCTCACCTGTGCAAAACACCAAGGTTTCTTCAATGGATGAATTTAATCTTCAACTTATTGAGTAGTTGGAAACACCGAGTATGATGAATCTTCTATTGATTCTTGAACCAAGCTTTCGTCTTCAATCTCTATGATTTTCCAGAGGAAGTTGCAGGGGCGGAGGAGATTTATTTAAATTTTTTTTTTTGGAAGAAATTGGTTGAAGGAAGGGGGCTGGATGAAGAAGAGGAAGAAGGGGCTTCTCTGTTTTTGGACGTAAACCATGGAAATGGCTGGGAATTTAGGTTGCAATTTGCAAATATGAGGGATAATACCAAAATTCAACGGGCCCGTGGTAATTACCACGCTGCGTCTCAATTTTCCACGTGGCTTTCATTTATTTTTTTTCCTCCATGTCACATGGAAATTCAACTTTTGGCCCATTTTGCACTTCCACGGGCGTCTGTTCAATTTCACGTGACTTGGTGGAAATTTTCCACGATCTCGTGGAACAGGCACAGGGAACTCAAAAAAAAATGTCAGGTCTGAACAGACCTGACATGAAATATGGGTCGCTACAGTGACCTGAATGTATATTTTCTCGCTACTTTACCCTTATTACGTCTGCTCTTACAACAAGAGTAATGCTGATCGGGAGATAAGGCTTTTGATTGGTGATGTTTGGATGATATAGAGAAAGATGATTGGAGGACAAATATAGAAGAGTTGTAAGGATAAATTGTGTGTGATGTGATATTGTAATGGTGATGTTTGGCTATGTTTTTCTAGAGACAATGTTCTATATGGTTGTCAAAAACTAGAGAATGTCATAGATAATGCCCATAAAAACTTCTCTGTTTCTTGCCTGTTATTTTGCTTTTTGGTCAATTGAGTATTCTATCTCACAAGAAAAGAAAAGAATTTCTCCAAAACTATGTCACTAGGATTGCTCTTAGAAGTTTAGATATTCAGGTCTTCTCGCTTTATTTGTATTTATCTTCTTTTATTATTTTAATTATTAAATCATTTGGATTTACTAAAAAATTGTCAAAATGACATAAATATCCTCAATTATAGTAACGGGTTTTTACACTTATAGACATAATTCAGTGGCCTTAAGGAAGAATCTTTAACTTTCAGCCAAATATTTTGATTGTAATATCCCGAATTTTAAGAAAAGGCAGATGTGTTAAATTGTAAAATTCAAATATTTTATTTATTAATTATAGATTAAAAGAATTATAATATATATATATATATATATATATATATATATATATATATATATATATATATATTGGGAATTAAGTAGCAATTAATGGGGAATGAATCAAAAGTAACTCATTGGGAGTTATTGTTGGAAGATTAAACCTCCCACTAAGCACACAATTGTAATGAATCAAAAGTAACTCATTGGGAGTTATTGTTGGAAGATTAAACCTCCCACTAAGCACACAATTGTCAGAAAGACAATTTTCCCTTGGCCAGTCGAAGTTTGAGAGCAAAGTGAGGGTAAAGAGACTTCTCCAAAATTCTCACAAGTGTTGCAATGGATTTCAGAACGGAGTAGTGTTTCGGAATCAACAGGAGAAGAGGAACGTTTTGGTACGGAAAAGTTGAAGTTTTGAGAAAGGTTAGTTTTGCCTAGTTTGAAATCATCAAGTTTTTGTTGAAATAGTGACCTAAACCCAATCGGGTTGGACCGGATCCGACCGGGTCGGATCATTTCTACTATTTCTTTATGATTATACATATATAATAAATGGCTTTTCTGTTGTCATATATTTGTTCTTTTAAAGAACCAATTATGAATTGTTATAAGATAACGTCATTAGTATTAAACAGTGGTATAGTATCCATGATAGGCGATTATGTTTGATGAGATCTCTAATCACTTTAATAAGTTTGATACTTAAATGTCTCTAGGCTGATATACTATTAAACAGGGCATTAATAGTATGTACAGACTAGCACGTATTAGACGTCTTCTGTCTTTAAGGGCAGGGGTAGATCTCGTCTATCGAAGTGTGGAGACACTTGGACTGTACGCGGACGTGTATTAGAGAATGCGTACGTTAGACTGACCCACTTACACTGTTAAGTGTCACACTATGTGACGGTTGTGTATTTATACTTATGACCGGATTCTACATGGCATCACGGTGTGGATTGTCATGCTTTGACACTATTGAGGTTTCCCCTAACCATGGGGCGATCATGCGATAGTGATTGGGTGTGATACTGAAGCATGCGGAGTATACATGTTAGGTTGTCTGAGAATCGCGTACCCCAAGAGTAAGGGTGAATATCCGAAAGGGCCTTCCCATAAGGAATGTCTAGTTCTCGTGAATCTTTGCAAAGTGGGAGTAAGAGATTTATTCTGAGAGAGCTTGATATCCAGATTATGGGATACGATCGAGATACAATTGTATGGATATTAATACCGCGATAGGATTCTATTCACGCTAACCGAGCACATGAAAGGTAGTAGTCATTGCGTATTGACTCTTCCGATGATTGGGGGTCATGGACGTGTTGCTAGATGCTATCCGTGATCGTTAGATGTGAAGGGCATTTTCGTAATTGCGCCTTATGTCTACGGCCAACTTATTCAGGAGCCTATCGGGTCACACACATATGAACATCGAGTCGGATTAAAATGTGGTTATAGTTGATAACCAAATAAGGAAAGTTTTATCTCAATACTATAAAGGTTATAGTGGTAAATTAATATGGTGGTATTTATTTATTATGAATAAATATAATACAAGATATTAATTATATTAATTAAATAAATATTTTATATATATATATATATATATATATATATATATATATATATATATATATATATATATATATATATATATATATATTATATAAAATAAATTTGTGTGTGTATGACACACATGAATTGGCTAATAATGTGGCGCAAGTTTTGTATTTGGATACATTTGGATTGTGCAATTTAATTAATAAGATTACCATAATTTTAATATTGGATATTAATTGATTTTAGAAAAATAGATTTATGGTAATAAGATAAAGATAGTCAATATTAGATATTGACAATATCTTGGAAATATTTAATATAAGATATTAAATTAAATAAGGTAAATCAATCTAAAGGATTTTCCTTGTTTTATTAGGAAAATGTTTTATTTCTCTCCACTCTACCCAAGACTTGTTCCCCAAGGATTTTGAGGATGCTTGGGGCGCCACGTCTCTTATAAATAGGGAGGGGTTGACTAGCTCTTTTGTACACCATAATTCCAAGAGCTAATTGTTCTTGTGAAAAATAAGAGAGCTTCTTAGAGAGAGGTTGTAGAGAGAGAAAATGTCGACCTAGCAGTCGAGTTTTTAGTAGCAATCTTTGGCAGGATTCCGGCGAGATGCTCGTGTGGATTACTAGTAGAGGCCAGACGCTTGGACGGATCGCGCACATCTACTCCTACCAGACGGTCAAAGCGTCGATCTTTTAGATCAATCAAGGTAATATTACCGTCCCCTCTCTTATGTGTTTATTGTTTAAACGAAGACGATCCTGGTTCGGGAAATCAATTTTTTTAAATTCCACTGCGCTACTCGATTGATTTCCTAACAATTTTGTTGTTCTAAATCTCTTGATTCGTAGTCTTGTTTGTGTAGAAGCTTTGATCATTAATTAATTCAAGTTTAATGATTTCTCAAAGATAGGTATTTGGTTGAGGAAATAGGAGTGCTGCAGTTTTCATGGAGTTGTGCTTTGGTTTTGCTTGCTAAGAAGGTAAGAGGCTCTTCCTAATGAATAATTATAGCTTTGTAATGTTAAGGTTGAGTCTTAGTGTTGTTTGGTGATAGAATCCATGCCTATACGTTGTTCTGGTTGTATGATGTGTTATGGTATGCTAAAGTGATGTTTTTATGTTGTTTTTGCAGTCAATTTGATGTTGATCATGCTTGAAATTGGTTAGAAATCGTGAAAGTGCATAAAAGCATGTTTTAGGGTTGTTTTATGGTTATATCGCACGCATAAGTCGTGTAGCGCTCGCTATAAATGGAATCAGAATGCTGGGAAATTTACAGGGCTATTTTGGCGTGTGCATAGGGTACGTCGCGCGCGCGAAACTTGTCCAGAAAGCAGACTGGGGATTCAGAGAGTTTTTAGCGCGCGCATGGGGGGCGGACGGTAAGGGGGCATATGCCCTTCTTAATTTTATGAAATATCTACATTACCCCTATCTATTAAGAAGCATATGATAATAAGTATTAAATTGTATATTAGAATAACTACTCAGCATGCAGTGCAGTTGGTAGAGTTTATAGGCATATTTGTTAGTGTTGCAAGTTTGATTCCTGCTTAAGGCATTAGTTTTAATACAATATTTTTCCCATATTCTTGTTCTTTATTTTTCTTCCTTCAAATAGCTCTTAATTCTTATTAATACATTCCTCGTTTTAATATACATTTCTCTTCTAATATATCGTCTCTTTCCTAAATTATCTTTCTTCATTTCATTTATTTCAATATTTTTGGATTTTTAGCAAATTGAACAAACTTAATATTCATTTTCTCTGTTTTTGTATATAAAAAGAAAGTGAAGATAAGAGATAAAAGAGGCAGGAAGAAATGTTGATAATAAAACAACAAAAACCATCGTACAACATGCGATCCAATATCAGAAAAGACGACAATTTTCGTAATTGTATCCTTGTGAACGTTATTTTTCAAACATTTTCTCTAAGAAATTTATACAAAAATTCCGCCCCCTTAGGCCGATTCCTGCCTCCGCCCCAGGCTGTAGCGTGCGCCAAAATGTTGTTTTTGCTATGTTGTGTGTTATTGAGCCCCGAACTAGTTTTGAATGTTGTTTCTTTATATAATAACATTAAATGAACATGAACAATCCTTGATTAAGCTTCTGATGCGTTTAGTTCCGGAACCGAATGGATTCTTCATAATAGTTGAATTTCAGGACCATCGGAAGAGCATGATAGGCTTGTGCTTTGATGAATTAGTATTCATCAATGTCTGTGCAGGTGTTAGTATATTGTGTCTAGATTGTCTGAAGAAATGGAATGAAAGGAGTGAGGGAGCTTTGCTTGAAAACACTTAGGTTACTAGTTAACAATTAATAACATACGTACTTGTGTAGTTAAAAGACTAAACATCATGTCATTCTTGGTAAGGCACAAGTTTATATCGCGATGTGTGGGCGGTCAGCAAAAGTGAATAACTCCATAAGTCTACCAGAATAGACTCCTGGTGCGGAGGGACTTCGCCGAGCGTGTACACTTTCGTGGCTAGCCCGTGGCAATTGGTGTGATCCACTAATAGGTTGCAAACGACACTTCGTGCTAAGTAGCACCATGCGTAGTGCCCTTGTTGGTCCCTTGAAAAGGCTTTGGTTAAGTTTTAAGGGGGGTGAATAAACTTAACACTTAAAACTTTTGGAGTTAACAAACTCAGCAAGTTCAATAGCCTGCTGACTGTTGATTTTACTGAATTTGTTGCAGCAGAATATATTCAAGTTAATCCTTATTACTTGTTGTTAAATATGATACCAAGTATTAGATACTCAGTAGTGTGAGTGTGTGATTCAGTTGCTAGTTTCAGTAGGTTGATGTGCTTAATATACTAAATGCAGAAATTAAGTAAGCAATTTTTATAGTGGTTCTAGGTGGTGTAATCCTATCAGTCCACTCTTCTCATGTGATGTTGGAGGTAATTCACTAGAGATCTTTGAGGTTGCAGTTACAAAAATGCCTAAGTTGTCTGTCCTTCACCAATAACTATGGCTTCACAAACTGAACACTTGGAACATGTAGGATTGCTGCTCCAAAGTCTTCCACTGGTCCTTGAAGGGTAGGATTGCCTCTTCACCAGCTCCACCACAAACAACAGTTATTGACACTTAAGTGCTTCTCTGTCTTTAGCAGGTTTCTTGTAAAAGAAAGTTTGAATCATGTAAGTGATTCAGCTTTCAACAGCTTCATGAAATGATCAGCAGCTTGATGTCTTCAAGTGTGTGTACTTGTTGTAACTTGATAGCAGGTTACGCTTGAAGAATTTACTAGATCAGTATCTTTAAGCTTAGTAATGTCAGCAGGGTGATATCTTGATAAGAATCTGATAGCTCAAGATTGACTGTTTTTCTTCTTCAAATTCATCTTTATTTCTGTATCAGGGGTCTTCTATTTATAGGTTATAATCCTTGTGACTTATGTTTGAAATTCAAAACATAGCCGTTTCAGATTTGTCCCCATCTTGACTTGCATTCTGTCCCTGTACATAGTACTAACACTGTCAGTTTACTTTTTGACAGTTTTCAGACTGTCCACCCTTGGACTTGTACCCATTGGATAAACCTCGGTTTCTTTCCAACGTTCTTTTAATCTTGACCATTGATTTGTTGACAAAATCAAGAGTTGTTATCTGTCATTTTCCTTGTAATCTTCCAATGTAACCTTTGATTAAATCGAAATATGCATTCAGCAGGTTTCTGTGTATGTAAGTCTGCTGAAATGCTTATCAGTCAGATGTCTGAAGTTTGCTGTGTTTATAAAATACTTCAGCTGACTGTCTTTTATCTAACTTTTAATTATGAAGTTAGATTACACCAATTTGAACATAACTAAGTTCCAATCACCACTTAACTTATGGAACTTAGACCTTGTACACAAGGTATATGTAATCAGTTTAGGTCATCACAGACATCCCTAAATTTTGATTCCATATCCTTGACTTTAAATACTAAGTTTGATCCCTAAGCCTTCAATAATTGAGTTTAAGCCCTCAGCCTTCAGTCTTCAGCAGGTTCCTAAACTAGTCTACTGACTCAGGTACCTTACTGACCTAGACAGGTCTGCTGATGAAAGTCAGCTGACCTATTACAATGCTTGTTTGATCAAAACCTATACAAAGATCAAACTCTAATAAGCCTATACATTTAATCTAAACACCTTTTCGCCTTTGCACTATAATAGCTAGTCTGACACTCATCACTAAAACTTAAAATATGTCCAACAATTTCCCCCTTTTTGGTGAGGATGCCAATACCCTCCTTACAGCAAAGCAAAAAGGATAAATCAAAAAACAAAAAATGCAGAACAAGTTCAGTCAATTTTCATTATAATCATATTTGTTCATCATTATTACAAACTAGATTCAGCAAAAGATAAAGAATAATGTAAGTCTGCTGAACTAGTTCCTCCTTTCTCTTTCTTGTCTCTCTCTTTCTTGTTGCTCTTGATATTCCCTTATGTCTCTGACCATGTCTCTCATCCATTGATTTTCAATAAGGGAAAAATCAATATGAGGATTCACTTCCTTCCACCATTTCCATGCCTCTGGTAGAGTTAGATTGATTTGGTGTACTCTGAATCCTAAACGCATGTACAATTGCTTGAACTCTTCCAATGACTCTCTTGCTGATGTAGTAGGTAGACTTCTTCCACCTCTTCCACCTCTACCACCTCTGTGTGAAGCTCTTAAAGATTTAACTCTATCTTCCCAGAAATTAAGTCCTAAAAAGGAATTTAGCCCCTCATGGAAACCCTTGTCATGGTAAGGTCTCCTCTTATTGTAGTATTGCTTCTTGTATTCTTTGAAGAGGTCATCAATCAGCTGAAGTCTACCAGGTGCAGGTTCTCTGAATGCATTTGTATCAGCCTCCCATTTCTTTTGAGCAAAAATTCTTGCAGCCTCTTTTGCTACTGTTGTCTGGCTCTCTTCCCCCTTATTGACATCATCAAAAAAACGAGAAAGCAGGCCATGAACAATTGAACACTCTCCTGTGTGATTACTAAATTATTCAGTTGACCTTCCATAATTTCAGTTCTGGTGTCAACTGCAGTGATCCTTCCTTCCATTGTTTGCTCCAGTAGAGTTATCCTCTCAATGATCTTAGGAACTAATGTAGCAGGTTGAGATGTTCCAGCAGGGTCAGGTACAGCAGACTTGGGTGCCTCAGCAAGCTTATCAAGCTTCTTGTGAATGGAGGCAAATTGTTATTTCATGAACTAATCCTTGAGTGTATTATTGCCTTGTTTTATGCCTCTCACATCTTTGGTTAGATCAGCAAGAGCAAACTGAGTGAATGTGATATTGGAAGCAATTGTTTCAGTAGTCCTCCCTCTGTTTTCCACCAGGTTCATCAAATCTTCAAATCTTTGCTCTTGTCTGTCAAGTTGAGTTCTTAACTGTGTAATGTCATGTCTGACTGCCCTCAACTCATCCAATACATGTGCTGGTACTGCACCAGCCACACCTCCAGCCATATATCCAGCAGCATCTTCAGCAGGCTCTTCAACATTGTATTGTGCCCTCTGTCTGCTGACAACCATGGCCCAACTCCTATCCCTTCCAGCTGGGTCGGGACCTTCTTCAACTATAGCACCAAAAATATCTTCCAGAATAGGTTCTTCTTCAAACAATGGCACATATGCCTGTTGAGGTTCAGCAGTAACAAGTTCTTCCTCAGGCACTTAGAACTCCTCATCACTGAAGTCATAGTCCAGCAGCTGTTCATCCTCATTAACAGCAGTCTACTGACTATCCTTTCCATCACTAGCCTTTACTCCAGTAGGCTCTACTTCAGTAACCTGTTCTTCAACAATTGCAGGGGTTTCCTCCAAACCCATTGTGAGTTCCAACCTTTGTCCAGGTGCTGTCTGTTCCTCAGCAACCTGTACCTCCAGTTCTGACCTTTGTTTAGGTGTTGTTTGTTCCTCAGCAGCCTGAACCTCCTCAAGAAGTAGGGGTGATCCTTCAAAACCCATCACCATGTCCAATCTCCATCCTATCATTGTTTGTTCCTCAGTGAGTAGGACCCTCTCTTCCACAGAAATAAAAGGAAAAATAGCTATATTTTCCTCTAGAGATCCTCTAACATCAGTAATTTTCTGTAGAGTATCATCAGTTTTAGATAAGGTGTCATGAGTATCAATCTATTTATGATACTGAGCTGAATCTTCAGAATTGATATCAGGCTCACTGTGTTCAATAATCTTCTCCTTATCCAAATTTTCAGTCTGCTAATCATCAAGATTCACATCAGACTCCACAACCAAGAATGTATCAGATGTACCAACCAACCTGTTATCTCCAAGATTTATTCCATCATTGATTAGAACCTCCAAATCATCTATAGTTAGATCTTCCAGATCTTCATCCATTTGATCATTTTGCTGGCCCTCAGCAGACTTGGCAGCACTAGTAGATTGTTCTACTCTTGTTTAGTGGATAATGCAGTTCCACTGGCTTCTCCTTGATGTGTAGGATGATCATCATCAGAATCAGATGATGATGAATCATCACTATCTGGTGCATCCTTAGGAGCCTTAAACATGATACCTCCTTCTTTATTTTCTTCTTCAATGAGTTCCATCAACCTCATTTCTAGCAAGGAAGTATTAACCAGGTCAAGTAGGTTTTCCACCTCTAACTTTTCAAAAGCCCATTCTTCAAAATCTGTCATTGGCTCAGCAGCTGATTTTTGTTTCTTATAATATCCAAACTTCCATTGAAAGTAATCAGCAACCAGCTTAAGCTTGGGATCAACATATCCTTCTTTTCTTTTCTTCTCCTTCCTCTCAAAAGGAATTGAAGGCTTTCTAGGTGCTGTTTGTTCAACTTGTTGTCCTCCAAGGGTCTCAACAAGCAGATTCAATGTTTCCTCAGCAGATGCAACCAAGTCAGTAGGTACCTCAGATTGTACATTTGTACCTACCACCTCCAATTGTTCCACACTTGGTTCCCCCTGACTTGTATGTGTAAAGCAGGGTCAGCAACCATGTGTTCTTCCCCCTGAGTTGTAGCATCCACAGCAGGGTCAGGAATAGGTTCGACAACTTCTACAGCAGGCTAGGTACAACAGTCTGCTGTGGTTCTTCGCTGTGTTGCTCAACAACAACACCAGCATCAGCAATAGGCTCAACAACCTCTTCTTCTACTTTCCTTTGATCCTCTAGAATCCTCAATTCTTTCCCTTTTCCATGTTTCTTTTTCTTCACAATTTCCTTCATTCTCTTTGAAGGTTGTTCAGTTGCACTCTCAGCAGCTTTCCTTTTTCTTCTATCTTCCTTCTGTTGCTCTTTTAAGATTTCAGCAGTAGATTTTTTCTTTGCGATTTCAGCAGGTTCAGCAGCCTCAGCTTCAGCTGGAACCTCAGTAGATTCTGCAGGGTCTACTGATTTCTGCCTTGTCTTCTTAGGCTTATGCAGCTCAGTAATCTTTCTAGTGTCAGTAGCCTTTCTTTTCTCAACAACTTTCTTAGGTGCAGCAGATTTAGTAGCTTGTTCGGTCTGCTCACCACCAGCATCATCATCTCCACCATTGTCACTCCCAGTCATTTCTGTATCCAACTCTTCATCATCATCCAAACCAGGGATGAGATAGCTGATCTCCTTCTTATATCTGGACTTGTTGAGTTTCTCAGGTGCAACATTAGCAATCCTGAAATGAGTCAGCAGGGCCTTAATCATCAAACCCAAGGGAAAAGTCTTGGACTTCCTGGTCCCTTATCTGTCCTTTGTTATCACCTTCTTCATGTATTGGACAAAGAAACCAGCCCAATCAAACTTCATGCTTTTACAAATGATGATCAATAAATCAATCTTAGGTCCTGACAGTGTGTCAAGGCTTCCACTGAATCCCAAGATGTTCTTTGCTATAATCTTACTCAGCAGATTATACTCCATCCTTATATGCTTCACATTGATGCTCAGTGATAATTTGATGGTATTGTTGGTCTTTATTTTATCGACAAAATCCAATCTTGACAGCCCAATTTCTTCAGGATTGGTTGGAGCATTATTTCCAGGTCCAAAACCAAATTCTTCCCTCAGCAGGTTTGAGGAAACTTCAATCTCTTGGCCATTTACTATGGTAGTAAATGCCTCTCTATTATCTCTTATCACAATGTTTCTCCAGAAGTTTACAACATTCGTGTAGGAGATGCTTTCCAATCTCAAATTAAGAACATCTTCCAGTCCTTTGTATCGTCTGATTCTTCTACCAATATTGATAGCCAACTCGGTTTTGTTAGCATCAACAACAAATCCTCTGACACTTTGGCTTGTTCGAATGTGAATATCATCCTTGTCCGCCATTAGAGATGAAAAAGATGAAGAAGAAGGTTTTCAAATCTATGTTCACACAATGTAATTGCAGAGAAATATCGATCTGAGAGTTGTATGTAATGTCTCTGTGTATATATCTGTATATATAGAGAAAGTAGTGGATGGTAACTGTCAGATAAAGTGTTGTACGTGCACTGTAGCATTAACCACGATTAAAGTTGGAATAAATGAGATTTTGCCACGTGTCCCACTAGTTGAATCCATGATAGTTGTAACCGTTGGATATTTGTAACTGCGGTTATAAAGGATAGGAATAATATCCAATTACTGTTGACTTCATTTAAGTTTGACTATTTTGTAACGTATAGTTCAGCAGCCTTGGTGTTCAGTAGACTTGGATCAGCAGTCTGCTGATAAAGAATGACTCAGCAGCCTGCTGACAAAGTAGCTCTGCTGATCTTCAATTCCTCTTGTTTTGTCCAACTTATAATACAAGATGAAATTTAACACCAATGACTGATCTGTCAAGTGAGCTCACCCAACAGGACAAAGACCAATCCCCTTGGCAACTTCATTTGCTCAATTGTCCAAAATAAATAAGTACATGGAATTGTTGATACCAATGACTAGTCTGCTAAGTGAGCTCACCCAACATAGCAAAGAATAATCCCCTTGGTGAATTCTAGTACATTGCTGATCAAAGGTGTATCAGTCAACTTTTATAATTCCATGTTCAGTCCTTAACTTAGCAAATCTTTCACTATCCAATGGTTTAGTAAAAATATCAGCAAGTTGATCTTCAGTAGGGATATAAAGAACCACCACATCTTTCTTTTCAACATGATCTATTATAAAGTGATGTCTCACATCAATATTCTTGGTTCTTGAGTGCAAAACAGGATTTTTTGTAATTGCAATTGCACTTGTGTTGTCACACATTATAGGGATTTCTCTTTCTTCAATTCTATAATCCCTTAACTGTTGTCTTAACCATAAAATTTGTGCACAACAACTTCCAGCAGCTATATATTCAGCTTCAGCAGTAGAAGTTGATATTGAATTCTGTTTCTTGCTAAACCAGGAAACCAGTCTATTTCCCATCAACTGACAGGTTCCTGTGGTGCTTTTTCTATCAATCTTGCAACCAACATAATCAGAATCTGAGTAGGATATAACCTTAAAGCTTCTATCTTTTGAATACCATATCCCTACTCCCAAAGTCTCTTTTAGATACTTGAGAATCCCTTTGACTGTAGCTAGATGACTTTCTTTTGGTTTAGATTGAAATCTTGCACAAACACCTACATCAAAGGATATGTCAGGTCTGCTGGCAGTAAGGTACAAAAGACTGCCTATCATCCTTCTGTATAAGGTCTGATCAACATCTTTGCCTTCCTTGTCTTCATCCAATCTAATGTTTGTACTCATAGGAGTTGATACCTTGGTGCTATTTTCCATACCAAATTTCTTCAGTAGCTCCTTGGTATACTTGGTTTGATGAATGAAGATTCCATCTTTCATTTGTTTGACTTGTAATCCCAAGAAATAGTTCATTTCTCCCATCATACTCATTTGGAATTTACTTTTCATCAGATTAGCAAACTTTTCACATAGCAATTCATTTTCAGAGCCAAAAATTATGTCATCAACATAAATCTGTACCAGCAGGGTGCTGTCTCCTTCATTGATTCTGAAAAGAGTCTTGTCAATGGTTCCTTTGGTAAAACCATTGTCCACCAAGAATTGAGATAGGGTCTCATACCATGCTCTTGGTGCTTGTTTCAAACCATAAAGTGCTTTATTGAGTCTGTACACTTTATCTTCTTGATCTTTAACTTCAAAACCAGGAGGTTGCTGAACATAAACCTCTTCTTCCAGAATGCCATTCAGAAATGCACTCTTGACATCCATCTGGTATACTTTGAAGTTTTTGTAAGCAGCATATGCCAAGAATAATCTTATAGCTTCCAATCTTGCAACTGGGGCATATGTCTCATCAAAATCTATTCCTTCTGCTTGAGAATAGCCTTTTGCTACTAGTCTGGCCTTATTCCTCACAATGGTACCAGATTCATCCAATTTGTTTCTGTATACCCATTTTGTTCCAATTATATTTGCATGATTTGGCCTTTCCACTAGTATCCAAACTTGATTTATTTCAAATTCATTCAATTCCTCTTGCATAGCAATTATCCAATCTGGATCTAATATTGCTTCTTCAACAACTTTAGGCTCCATTTGAGATAGAAAACAAGTAAACATGGCTTCTAATTGTCTTCTAGTTCTCACACCTTGCTGAATTTTCCAATAACTTTCTCAGCAGGGTGATCCCTTAACCATTGTAGATTTTGGTTAGTTTGATTTTCAGGAATATCATCTTCAGTAGGTTCTGCTGTTGCTTCAGCAAGGGGTTCAGCAGATCCTTGAACTGCCTCAATTGTTGCACCAGTAGTGTTACCAGCAGGGTGTTCAGCAGGGGCAGAGTCCGAAATTTTTAAGTCATTTATCCTTTCCAAAACATCAACACATTCTGGATCACTGACTTGTTGATTCTCAACAGGTTCTGAAGCTTCATCTTCCATTCTAGTGAACTTAGGTTCATCAAATACAACATGTATTATTTCTTCATGTTTCATTGTTCTTTCATTCAGTACCCTGAATGCCTTGCTGACAGAAGAATATCCCAAAAAGATTCCTTCATCTGATTTTGGTTGGAAAGTCTTCAGTTGCTTCTTATGATTTAATATAAAACATTTGCTTCCAAATGGATGGAAATATGATATATTAGGTTTCCTTCCATTCCAAATCTCATAAGGTGTCTTCAACATCTTCTTGTTCACTGAGGTCCTATTTTGTGTATAGCATGCTTTATTGACTGCTTCAGCCCAATATCTTTCAGGAAACAGAGATTCACAAATCATGGTCCTTCCTACTTCTTTCAAAGTCATGTTTCTTCTCTCAGCAACCCCATTTTGCTGAGGTGTACCAGCAGCAGCCAATTGATGCAGCACACCATTCTGCTCACAGTATTCTCTTTTACTTTATTGAGAAATTCAATACCCTTGTCTGATCTGATTTTCACTACTGTAAAACTTTTCTCATTTTGCAATCTCTTCAAAAGTTCAGGCATCTTTTGAAGTGTTTCACTTTTCTTGTTCATGAATACTACCCAAGTGTATCTTGAATAATCATCCACAACTACTAGAGTGTACTTCTTTCCTGTCACACTTGTTGGTGTTACTGGTCCAAATAGATCCATGTGCATCAGCTCCAAAACTCTTTTTGTTGATTGCTTAGTCTTTGACTTGAAGCTTGATTTTGTTTGTTTACCTTGCTGACAAACATCACATATAGCATCCTTTTTGAATGTGATCTCAGGTAAACCAATCACTAGTTTCTTCTTCACCAACTGATTGATATCATCAAAATTTAGATGATTCAACTTTTTATGCCATAACCAATTAAGTTCTGACTTGGTATGCACAATCAGGCATGTTTCTGGAACAGCAGGAGACCAATCCACAAACTACATGTTTTTTTGTCTTTTTCCAGCCAGCACAACTTTATCACCTCTTTCACTAATGACAATACATGTGCCTTTGTCAAAAGTGACCTTGTAACCCATGTCACAAAACTGTCCAGTGCTCAGTAGGTTGTAGTCCAGTCCTTCCATAAATGCAACATTCCTGATAGTTAATCCATTTCTCACAAGTGTGCCATATCCTCTTGTGTATCCTGGTGTGTTCTTGTTGCCAAAATTCACTCTTGGACCATCCTTTGCCACATAGTTTGTCAAACAGTGCTTATTCTTTGTCTTATGTCTGGAACATCCACTGTCAAAGTACCAGACACCCAACAAAACAAAGTTAATGTATTTTAGGTACCCAAAACTGTTTGGGTCCATAGTGGTCAGTGGTAAGCATGACCCTTGGCAAATTTCCATAAGGTCTTCTTTGAAAAGTGTTATACTTTTGTTCATACATGTTCTACACTTCTATAAGGTCTAACATTTGGTTGTGTAGGACTCACATATGCTTTCTAGCCTATTGGTATGTAATGCTGTTTGGAGTGCTTTCTATTGTTAGAGGCATTAGCATAACCATAGGTTTGCTGTCTGTTAGGAACAACCCTGTAATATGGAGTCTGCTGAGGTCTTATATAAGTCCTCTGCTGAGTCCTCTGCTGAGGTTTTACCCTAGCAGTATGGTTATATCTATTGTTTCTAGCAGTAGGTGCATGAATATTCCAATCATCATCAATAGGGAATAATCTACCTTTCCCCCTGAGATAAGTATCCCTAGAATGATTGGCATTTTTAGGTTTAGGATTCTTATCCTTGGAATATTTCTGATTTTTCCCTTTTGTGGTCCAGCAGACTTGGTAGCAGGTCTGCTATCAGTAGGTCTAGAAGGTGCAGCAGTCCTACTTTTGGATTTATTCCTTTTGTTAGGTATTGTTGACCCTTTTGACTTCTGATTTTGCTTCCATGAATTCTTCTCAGTGGGCTTCACTGCCTCAGCAATCTTTTTGGAAGTTGGATCTTGTGCAGGCACAAACTTAGGACCAATTCTGGTACTAGGTTCAGTAACCTTACTGGATCCACTCTTATTAGATTGTTGAGTTCCAAATCCAAGGCCTGTTCTATCACCATAAGGCTTTCCAGATTTGAATGCAGTATTGGAACTAGAATGTTCAGCAGATTCAGCAGCTACTGAATGTATAGCAGGATTATGCTGATTCTGTCCAACCTCTTTTTCCATTCCCTTGAGAATTCTTAATTCAGCTCTTAATCTTTCAACTTCTTCTTGAAGAGCTTCTTTTTCAGCCATCACAATCTCATAACCAGATTGTATTATCCTCAGTGGATTAAGGATGGCATCCAAAGTTTCTTCATTGTCATAATTTTTAGGATTTGAACCACAAGTTGATTCACAATCACTTTCAGCAGGAGTGTTTATAGATACTGATACGTATCAATGGAATCGCCACCTTTGAGTCCCGGAAATAGCCTATTTGAACCACCGAGCCAGATAAAGGCCCGTGACCACGGCACCGGCGAGGCCAACCAACCAAGTCGAGGTCGCTCTTCCCGAACCCCGCCCCGAGCACTGCTGGACCAGGGGGCCGGACTGTGACCTTGGACAAAAGATCCTTAAGAGGCCGCACAGGACTTGATGAGGTAGCAGGGAGCAAGAGCAAGGCAGGACAATAAAGTTGGCGATCCATGCGATCCTAAGAGGTCGCCGCCAAGATATCTTACCCACTAGCAGTCCAGATATTTAAGTTTGCTTAGCTGTTAAGTAAAATTAGTGACTAAGCTGCCATGTAACACCTGCCTTACTTAGCTCCTAAGCCTCCTCCTCCTATAAATGGAAGGCTTGTGTAACCTAAAAAATATATTCCTAATACAAAGCAGGCCAAAGCTCTGCAAAAACACTATCTCTCTCACCCTCCTCCTATCGCCGCCATACACCACCGGCCAGCTTACATTTTAACATACACAAATAAGATAGATATCCACTAAAGTCACACCGCTGAGCTACCGTGATGATTTCAACCTCGTCAGTTGGCTCCGTTACCGGAAAGAATGCAATAACACGCTCTCTATCTCATTCATAAAAGTCATCCAAAAGTGCTGACGTACAGCAGATTGAAGGAATCTCACATCTGCCGGTCCGAAGTATCCGGCTGCCCTCTCACATTTGTTCACTTCGAAAGAAAGAGGTAACCTTACCAAGAAAACCCCCAAACCGCCTTTGTTTTCTTCCTATAGTGAAGAGAACTGTCAAAATGTGACCTTTTCTACCTCCAAAACATATAAGTCGACTTACCAGAAAAACCCTCACCCATATAAAGAACGCTACTGAAAAAAGGCCATACACGTTTCTAAGATTATTACGTGCAAATCATCACTACTTTTCCCTTGAAAAACCATATTTCCAGACGCCACGTCACCCGATCTGTCACTATCAAAAAGATCTCTGATTTAAACCACAGGCAAATCTCACTTCCAAGCCAAATCAGTTCACCACCTCGACAATGGCAGGAAGCAAGGGGCAGCTGACGCCCCAAACCCCTGCAAAGGGGGGCACAGAGTATCAGGCTCGCGGAGAGGTTGTAGGAGTGACACTCGACAACTTTCCCGTTGAGGGCGAAGGGTCGCAAAGAGGGGCCCTACCCCTGGCGACGCCTGGAATGTCATCAATCAAAAAACTAAATCAAAGGAGGCTATCACTGCTCTGGATGGGGCTCGCAAAGAACCGGCCAGGTCGCAGCAAAGCCGAAGGTCGATCCCCGAAACAAGACCAGGTTTCCAGGAAGACCCTGAGGTCGTGGAAATGTGGGAGTACGCGAGGTATGCAGAAACCATGTACCTGACTAACTCTCGCCTGGTGGCAAAGGGTCAAGCCCCAATGTTGATCCGACCCCCAAATCCTCCCGGAAATGAAATCACCCAAGCGGCCCTAGACAAGGGCCGCCAGAGTCAGATCCAGGGGTTGAGGTTGAAGAAAGTGTTCAGTCATCAGGTCGCAAAGGACAGAGGAAAGAGATCGCACAAACCTCAACCCCGCCTGGCCATGATAATCAGAAATGAAGAACGGTAGACATAGGATCAGCTTTTAAAAGGTTAGGAGATAAGGACAAGGCCCCAGCCCTAAGTCGTCTCAGCCTTCCAGGAGGAGAAATACCCCACCACCGATAAGAAAGAAATGCGCAGGACGCTCGCGTGATTATAAGGTAAAAAAGAGCCCGTCAAGAGGGATCGCAGGATCATGCGGAATAAGAGTGCAGGTTGGACCGGGCTGATGTGCAAACCCAGTCACGGCCCAGGTTCGACCCTTTCTTGGCGGAACAAATGGAGATAATGAAAAAAGAGCTCGCAGAGCTAAAAAAGTCGAGGCCCACCGAGAAAGTCACCCCAATTTCAGGGATCGATGTGCTCGCCAAAAGAATCACCGAAACATTGCCCACTAGCAAAGAAAAGGTTAGCTACCCCAGTTATAATTACTACAATGGGAACTCTTGTCCGAACGACTGGCTCACCGCCTTCCAAGGCCGCATCACATTAGCAACTCAAAATAAGTCCGCCTGGTGCATCGCCTTAGTCGGTAGCATGCAGGACAGGGCTGCTTCCTGGGTACGCGGGCTTCCTCATGGCTCAGTTGAAATTTAGGAAGATCTATCGGAAAAGTTCGTCAAAGAGTTTGAATCGGCGAGCAGGCCGAAGAAAACCATTGAGGATCTGTACGAGGTTCGCATGGGGGGATATGA
The DNA here is from genome assembly GCA_024500145.1 of Gentiana dahurica var. dahurica. NCBI lineage: Eukaryota > Viridiplantae > Streptophyta > Magnoliopsida > Gentianales > Gentianaceae > Gentiana > Gentiana dahurica. The sequence goes on from CM044902.1 coordinate 30,608,039, forward strand.
GTCCGGAAAGGAATATTATGAGTGGTTCATCAGAGTATATGATCAGACTAGAAACATCCCAGACGATGCGGTCATAACGTGTTTTCTCACCGGGATCGCTAAAGGTCCGATGAAGACAGAATTTAACCTACGACCCCCCAAAGAGGGCCTTAGGGAAATGCTGGAAAAGGCCAGAATGATGGGAGTTAGCGAAGCACCGTCCTCTGGAAGAGCAAAACCTAAAACGGAGCAGCATTCTCAGAAAGAGGATCGCGTGGACGATCGCAAGAAAGAAAAGGGCCGAGACGCGAACCATGATCGCGAGGTCAAGAAACCATATAAATTTAACGAGGATAACTTCACGCCTCTTAACACGAAAGCATCCCAGATACTGTTTGAGATCCACGAGCATTTCGATAAACCCAAGCCCATGAGGGGCGATCCCGAAAGTCGTGATAAGTCAAAATACTGTGACTATCATAAGGATCACGGTCATATTACTGATGAATGCTTCACCCTAAGAAGGGAAATAGAGAGGCTAATCCGTGAGGGACCAGCGACTAAGTATAAGCGCGAAGGAAATACCGGCTATAGCCAGGGGCGTCAACCCCGCATTTATCAAAAAGAGGTTCAAGTCATCCACGGGAATATCCCCAGTAACAGCCAGCTGAAATCCCAGATACATCAAATCAACACACGCGGTTTTGAAAAATAGATAGTGTTGGGGGAAAATGAGAAAGGAATCATGTTTACGAAAAGCGAGCTAACCACAGTTGACGGCCCTATAGAGATACCCCTCATTCTAAAAGTCAGGGTAAACGATAAACATGAGGTCAACAGAGTGATGGTCGACACCGGGGCTGGCCGCGACGTCATTTATTTCGACTGTTTAAAACAGATCGGATTCGGAGAGGCCAAATTAAAACCCTACCTCGGAGTGCTTGAGGGCTTTACCAACGATACAGTACGGGTCAAAGGCACAATCGACCTCAACATCACTTTGGGCGACTATGAGCCCTGCCGAACTGAGGTAGTCACTTTCTTAGTCATCGACCTCCCCTCCTACTATAACATGATTTTGGGGATTCCGGCTATGAGAAAATTTTAGATGGTGGTGTCTGTTCCACATCAACGGGTCGAGTTCAATGTAAAAGATGAAATTGGGGTCTCCACTAGCTGACCCGGATTTTTTCTCGAGTATATGACCAAGAACAGGGTCGATTCCAAACGACCTAGAGTGGAGGGGTTCAATATGGCTGAGGACCAAATAGCCACGATAAAAGAAGTCCCAGAAGGGGCCATAGAGGTTGAAACATTGCAAGTCCGAGATGAGCCTGACTTCACTGCTGAAGACGAGCTGGTCGAGGTCATCATAAATAGCAGGTACCCCAATCAGAAAATAAAGATAGGGTCACAAACAACCTAGAAAGAAAGGGAATGACTGATCGAGCTTCTAAAAGAAAACCTGGACGCCTTCGCCTGGGAGGTAACCGATATGAGAGGTGTGGAGTCAGAGGTCGTACTACACTATCTAAGCGTCGACCCCCACTTCAGGCCGATCCAACAAAGAGCGCGCCAATTCTCCACAGAAAAGGAAGTTGCGATAAAAAGTGAAGTCGAAAAACTCTTAGCAGCAGGCATAATCAAGGAGTTTCAATATCCCACTTGGTTAGCAAACGTGGTAATGGTGAAAAAAACAACGGCAAGTAGTGGATGTGCGTTGACTTCACTGATTTAAACAAGGCTTGCCCCAAAGATCCTTATGCGCTGCCATGAATCGATAAAATGGTAGACGGGATCGTAGGTTTCGAAACGCTGAGTTTTCTGGACTCATATTCAGGCTATCACCAGGTCAAGATGGCAGACGAGGACAAAGAGCTGACGACCTTTAGGGCCGCCGGTGGACTCTATTACCATAAGATGATGCCATTCGGTTTAAAGAAAGCGGGTTCAACATATCAAAGGATGGTGAACAGAGTTTTTAACACGCAAATAAGCAAGAATATGAAGGTCTATATTGATGATATGGTTGTGAAATCAAGTCGCCAAGATCACCTGGAGGACCTTCGTGAAACCTTCACAAATGTAAGAAAGCACTCGATGAAGCTAAACCCCACGAAATGCACTTTTGGGGTCCAGGCAGGAAAAGTTTTGGGCTTCCAGGTAAGTCGGAGAGGGATCGAAGTGAACCCCGAGAAAATTGAAGCTCTGATAAACATGAGCGAGCCAACAAGCGTCAAGGAGGTACAAAGGCTAAATGGAAGAGTAATAGCCTTGGGAAGGTTTATCTCAAAATATGCCGAGAAAAGCCTACCCTTCTTCAAAATCCTAAGGGGAAATAAAACCTTCTCATTGACTGGGGAATGCTCGCAGGCTTTCAAAGAGCTCAAGGCCTACCTCTCAAGCCCGCCATTGCTAACTAGTCCAGTGGTCGGAGATGTTTTGCTACTATACTTAGCTGCCTCGGATCGGGCTGTGGCCGCCGCTCTTATCAAGGAGGAGGGCACCTTGCAGAAGCCTGTCTAGTCTGTTTCTTAGGCTCTAAGCCCAGTAGAGAGTCGCTATTTTAATATTGAAAAATTAGCTTACTGCGTTGTCATAGCCGCCCGAAAATTAAGGGCTTACTTTTCATCGCATACTATTATAGTACTATCGGACATACCACTGCGCCAAGTCCTCCACAGGCCAGACTTGTCAGGTCGCTTGCTGTGGTGGGCCATCGAGCTCACTGAATTCGACATTCGATACGAGCCTCGAAAAGCTATCAAAGCTCGGGCATTGTCCGACTTTATCGCAGAAACAAGCTTCAACGAAGAAATCCGGGAGTAGGCGAACGCAAAACATGGCCACGACAAAATGACAACCACAGTGGACGAGCCTCAACGGCCAAGTCACTGTTGGCAACTCTATGTCGATGGCGTTGCTAGCCTTAAAGGTTGCGGTGCAGGGATTATCTTACTAGAGCCAAGCACCTCGGATGAAATAGAGAAGGCCCTAAGATTTGATTTCACTGCGTCAAACAACCAAGCAGAATATGAGGCAGTCAATGCAGGACTCGTGCTCGCCAGGGCCATGAAAGTCGAAAATGTGCTGGTTTTCTGCGATTCACAGTTGGTGGTCAATCAAGTGACCGGGTCGTTCGGCATCCATTGTGAAATCTTGCAAAAATATATTAATCTCGTCAAAAAACTCAAGAGCGGCATCAAATACTGAAAATTCATCAACATCCCTAGAGAGGACAATCACATAGCAGATTACTTGTCCAAACTAACTAGCGACGACGAAATAAGCAATCTGTCAATCATGGTGGAACATCTGTCAGGACCCGCTATCAACAGGATCGAAGTAATGGACTTCCGACCCACTAACCCTTGTTGGATTGACATCACGAGGGCCTATATTGACTCTGGAAAACTCCCCAATGATCCTATGGAGGCTAAGGCCCTGATCAGAAGAGCCTCAAGATACACAATTTTAGACAACATTTTGTATCGGCGATCGTTCTCTAAACCTTTACTAAGGTGCGTGCGACCTGAAGAAGTCGATGGAATCCTCGCATAGCTACATGAAGGGATGTGTGACGGCCACCCAGCTAGCCACACTCTTGCTCAGAAAGTTTTATTGGCTGGAGACTACTTGCCGAAGCTTGCAGAGGACGCCAAGACATACGCTAAGGCGTGCGACGTATGTCAAAAATTTGCGGATATTCCCAGGCTACCATCAGTTGAGCAAAGCATTGTCGTTGCCGCCTGGCCTTTTGACATATGGGCCGTCGACCTCGTTGGACCATTAAAAAAGGGTCGCTCCGGGTGTGAATATATGGTGGTCGCCGTTGACTATTTCACCAAGTGGATCGAAGCCAAAGCCTTGGTAAAGATCAACACCAGAGACATAATCTATTTTCTACTCGATCAAGTGTGGACTAGATTTGGCATCCCCAGAGTGATAGTATCGGATCACGGGCCGCAGTTCAGGGAAGAGTTCGACACATTTTGCAGAGAAAATAATGTAAAACATTGGCAATCATCAGTATGTTATCCGCAAGGAAATTGACATGCCGAGAACGCAAACAAACAGGTACTGAGCGCGCTAAAAAAGAGTTTGGGCGAAAAGGCGGGTAAATGGCAAGATCACCTCCCCGCGGCCTTCTGGGCGCTCAGAACATCGCGAAAAACAACTACATGGGAAACTCCTTTTGCTTTGACCTATGGATCAAAAGCTATGGCCCCGGTAGAAATGGCCCTACCAAGTCTAAGGGTCGCCCATTTCAACGAGGCTGACAACCCGCTAACTAGGGAGCTCGATCATGATTTAGCAGAGGAACGGCGGATCGACTCGTATGGCCGTTTTCTCAATTGCAAACAGGCTGCCAAACGTCACCACGATAAACACATTCGCAATCATCACTTCGCCGTGGGAGATTATGTTTTGCGAAAAAGACAGGCCACTGGCCACGAGGCCAAGAAAGGAAAACTATCGGAAAGCTGGGAGTGCCCAGTAAGGATCGCTCAAGTAGTGAAGAAAGGGACTTATGTGTTAAGTGATAATCAAGGTCGCAAATACAACCGGCCTTGGCACGTAGACAATTTGAAAAAATATTATATGTAAGCTGTCCATCTACTACGTACGAGCAGAGTATGCGAAGAATGGAATCAAAATAAAGAAACATCTTCATTAATGAAAAGGGGTACAATTGTTTCTAGCAAACCCGCGGCCTACAACGCCCTTCGATTTAACCAAAAACAAGGGGGCCGCAGGGTGAAATTTTAAAACTACATACGGCTATATTTAGGCGAACCCACAACGGTCCAACGAGTGCGTCGGCACCTTAGCTAAACTACACAGCCTAGCTATCAGTGAGGTAAAAGGGATGTGACAGTCAGGATTCATTGAGATCCCAAAGTTAACTGCCTCGCGGTGAATCATGACCCCCCCAATCAATGTCAACCTGGGGGTCGCGAATAGCATGAAAAAGGAAAGCTTCAGCCTCACTAACAACCTCGAACTCCATGGACGGGAGAGCATGTGAGTTGATAAACCTTTTCCACTCACGGTTGCTGCAAGACTATTCAGACACAGATCCTAGTATGCGAGGCCGTTGAGAATCTGGGAAGAGCTCGCGGATTGCCCGATGTAAACGAACATGTCTACTGGCCTCATCACCAAGGTCCCAGGCAACCTCATAATGAGCAAAGGGATCGATAGCAGGTATGAGAAGGTCCCCATTGATAGCCTCCGGGGTAAAAGTGACCGAGATGCCCCGAAGGGTAACACATCTAGCAATTCCTTCGGAGGCAACTTCAGATAAGATGGAGTGAAATTCCCTTACCATTGTAAGATTGGAAGGTGTCGAATGTGACTAGACAAAATCTATCCACCCAGAAAGCCGCACCCGGAGCAAAGAGCCATCACCCTCGACCTTGCTCTCATTTAAGCCCCTCTCCCTCGCAAGCTTGACCATATCAATGTAACGCCAGAAACGATCTTTGGCGGTAAGAGAGGCAGTATGAAAGAAAGGGGAAACATCACGTACCGGACGGGCTTCAAACACCCGGACTGCACTACCCTCTCTGAGTTGAAAAGACATGAATAGCACAATAAAGATTTGTTCAAGAAATGAGTGAGAGGGAGCCAGGATTGCACCCTTTCTTTATAGCAGAAACAAGCAAAGTAAACGGCCACGATCAACAAGATCCCATGGTCAACATTCACGCGGTTTATCCAAAATTCGAAATTCAAAGGTGCATTTAGCGCTTGTCAGTTATCTGCGTAAAATTCTAGGCTACATTGACTGCGCATGCAGCATTGGTCAAAGATATCGTTGATCTGGCTTAAACTGGGTGTCCAATCTTACCGGCAGTGTACCGGGTCAAATTGTAGTCTAGTCTGGTGAATCAAGGTCGTATCCCTCAGGGAAATGAAAAAATAATTCAAAATGTAGTTAAACACCAATTAGCTGTTATTATCTCGATCTAAGTCGCAATCCTTACCATATAGAGTGATTGAAATGATACTATAAATAATTAGATATATAGATAGTATATATATATATTTATATACCAATATATTAATAAAGATAGTTATATATAATAACTAACCAAGACAATATTATTGAACCATGATCTCTTTTAGTTCAATGGATGTGATTGAACTTCCTGTTTTAAGGTGTAATTGATTATGTGAAACGGTATACTCCTCAGCTAACAATTTCCCCTCATACGAGTGTACGAATTTTTTCTATGCCTCCTCCTTGGTAAAACCTTGATTAAACCTAATGATTTGACATGATAATCTCTCGAGTATAAATATTCTGTCCCTGGATAAGAAAGAGGGTTCCGTTTGTCAGACGGCCAATTTTACCTTCCAGTCTTTCTACCCTTTTCTCATATCCTAACGTCTCTGGTCAGTTCATGATTAGGTTATGTCTCTGTCCATACTGGTTAATTACGTCAATACGGGCTGTCAATTAGTCCAAGTAGAAAAAGATTCATCATATTCAATTTTTAATCAAATTTTAACATAGTCATCATCCATTTCCCTAAAAGATCAAAATAGCTCAATTACATGCCTTGGCTAGTTGTATAATTAGCCTATAGTCATTATTAATACTAATATATAGATAATTATATAAATAAAAAACATAATAACATTAGAATATTACCGATTACAGTTGTTGAGTTTGGGCTTTTATCCTCTGAATGTAACAACAGCTATGAAATCAACAATCTTCGATAATTACTCTAAACATTACAACTATACTATAACTACTTTTTATGGCAGAATGCCTACTGAAATAATATTTACAGAGATAAGATAATATATATATATATATATATATATATATATATATATATATATATATATATATATATATATATATATATATATATATAGATAGAGATATATATATTGGTACGGTTTTTTCTTCATAAATGAGGGCTATTTATAGGCAAAGTTTTACGATCCGGCGGGCGATCGATCTGCGCGGATTAACGGAAATTGAGTACTTCATCACGCATGTGGAGTAACATGATTTTAATCATCACATAATCCGGCGTGAACCGACTTATTCCGCCTGCGCCGGTTTTGACAAATATCAGCCACATGATCAGATTTATATATATTTTTGATTCTGATTCTTCTACTTTGTATCACATAATACCTGCATAATTCAAAAACAACAAAACCACAGGTAAATCTGATAACAAAAGTTATAAATTATATTACGATATTTATTTGCAACTATTAGATTTTTTTATGAATTATATTAATGCTTTTTAAGATATTTAGATAAAATTATTAATAATATGTTATAAAATGTTATAAACTTTAGTTATAAAGTTGACATATATCAACTACTCCCCACTTAGCTTTTGATCGTCCTCGAGCAAAATAAGCGATAATTTATAAAATTACATTGAAAATAATAATGTAATTGTTTAGATTAGGTTACTAATTCAGTAAAGTACTCCGTCAATATTATTACCATATTATTTTTGTCTTTCTTAAAAAATAAAAAGTGTGTATAGCTTATAAAGTTAATTATCAAACATTATTTAGATGAAATTTTCCATGCTTTACTTAATAAATATAAAATATTTTTAGAAATACTTTCAATCGCCACTAATGAGTATCCGGAATCAAAGACTAGGTCAAGTAGTTGGCAAAGTGGCTTGTAATGTTCAGGCTCAGGGTATTGGCTAATCGAAAGGATAAAAAAAATCAAGAGAGGAAAGCAAGTCGTACGTACTTACACCTTCAAATTCTTGATAAAAACAACCTTGATTAGTAACATTCCGATACAGTCTAAAAAGCTTGCAAAATCGCCTCAAATGACTCTTACATAGATACAAATGGTTCCTTGTTTATTGGTTGGAACCAATTTGTCACTAAAACAAAATTTTTATATAATATATATATATATATATATATATATATATATATATATATATATATATTAGAAATATAATAATTTGGCTAAATGACCTCCAAATAACAATGTACCAATCTCAACTCGTGCCATTTTAATGTACCGATTCTTAGTTCCGATGTCGCCACCGCTATCCATAAGTACATACTATACTTGCGGGATGCCAAGGGAATGTAGACCAAATTAGGCTAAGGATCGTTTATAACGAGGTTAATAATGAATGGCTAATTTCTAGTGGGGTCTGGCCACTCTATAAGGCTGAGATGGGGACAAAAATGGAAATTATATTCGGGTAGGCCATTTGGCTATAGTTAAGTCAAAGTTATGCCAAAAATTGTCATCCCTAATCCGATTCCAGACTCATAATTTGTCTTGAAAGAATTTTTTTCTAAAACATTAATTTATAAAATTAAGTACACTTGTCTAATTCCATAAAAAAATTATTTGATAATTTTTTTTTGTTATACATACTTAGAATCGTATTAAGATAGGCATATATAATATAATTATAATATATCAAGTTTATTTTACTTATTAGCAACTTATTCTTTCCAAAAATATTACCTTGATTGTATTAATCATATATTATCATGTTTATTTCCTAAAGGATATTTAAACTAAGTGTTTAAGTGCTTGATATAATAACTTCATTTTATTTACTAACCTAACTCTACTCCCCACTGACGAATTATCATTGGCCCAATGATAAGTGAGTCTAAAAAGTTGGGTAGAAAATAAAAGGAATTTTTAATTAAGGTTATAACGAGTTTGTCTATGAATTAATCGTTTATAAAAGAGAATAATACAGAAAATCATAACATTTTTGAAAAAACAAATATTAATATTACACAAGATATGTAAATATAATTAAACAAAGTTACTACTGGAAGCAAACTTTAAGACTTAAAATAACTCAAAGAAACTAAACAACTGAAGAGTTAAAACATCTTATTTAAACCAATTAAACCCAGCAATGCTATCTCCTGACATTGCACACAAGTTAAACTACTCCTCTATTCTTCTGCTGTAGACGAACCACCTGGTACCTCTACCGGGAGTAACCCTAGATGAGGTTGACGAGAAGGAAAAACCTCATCTGATCCGGATTCTGGAACTCCAGCAAAACGTACACAGATCCTAGATATTAACCATGCATAAGGCATTGGTTGGCGAAAGTTACGTCGACCGAGCGCCAAGTTGATGGCCGTCTTGTGAATTAAGACTCCCCAATCAATAATAGCTCCGATCATAATAGCATAAAGAAGCAACATCTCATCATCAGAAACTTCTGAAAAGTCCAAAGTTGGAAAAACTCGCGAATTTATAAAATGTTTCCAAGTTCTAAGGTGAGGAAGCAAAGCTGAGGTGGACACAACACGATCACGGTTGTAATTCGGAAAGAGAATCTGAAAAGCTTTGGCACACTTATTAATAACACCATCAACAGTGTCCAAACACCATTTTGATTCGTAATGACTATTCGGGGTAGTCTGGACAAGGGGTATATGAAAAACTTGATTTATGATAAAGGGAGTGAATGGTACAATACAACCACGAATACGTACAAAACGAGTAGACTCCACAGAAATAGATTCTGACAGCGCTGCATAAAATTCTCGGACCAGCGTAACATTGACCTTGCCCCTAGGTGTACGAACGAAACGGTCCCATCCACCGCCTTCTATACGCAGAAATCCCCACTCGTTCATTTTTTGAAAGTTAAGACCTTTTTCAAGCAAAATGGGGGACTGACTAAAGTTGGATAAATAACGGTCTTGAGCCGTTTGGTTCGGATATTCATTAGGATTTGGATTAAAAAACAAAGGTTGATAATCCGGAATTTCAACATTTGGGTAAAACGGGGGAGAGTAACTGTTAACTGACGGAGAAGAATGATTGGACATTTTGTAACCTATTTTATGAGACAATATAGGGGAGAAATGAAGGTGTACCAATGTGGGACTTGGTTTGGTGCTATTTATAGTTAAAATTTCGAGCAGAAGAGGAAAAGATTTTTGTTGGCTCATAAATAGACATTCCGGCGTAAACCGGGATGTTCCGGCTCACGCGGGAAAATATTTATGGCCTGCTGAATTAATTACACTATGATCTAGGCCGGTCAGTTCGGTGATGGTCCGGCGTAAACCGGACAGTACCCGGCGTACGCCGGATTCACTGTTCACGAACAGAGTTGATTTTGTATGTAAAGGGCCAAAATAAAAAAAAAATTCCAACTCAAGCATATAAATATGTAACAACACAAAAAGAAATAAAATGTTATAAAATTTTCATCAAACAAATTACTATGATCAGGGAAAATTATAAAAAAAAAAAGTGCACTAACCACCGAGCGCAACATCAAAATAAAATAAACGTCAAAGTAAAGTGATAGTACCGAATTTATCAAAGAAATGCATATAGTTGTAATAATAAAAATGTTTCCAAAATGATAAAAGGTTAATTAGTTTATTCGAAATCTTCAAAAGACATGTCATGAGGTGGATGTGGCATGGATTGAGTCGGTACTGCCTCAAAATCCGGAGCTGAAGCTGTGGTATGAAATTGAACTTGTGCGCGCATGGTGGACATAGCAACCGAACTCTCTAAACCGAGTGAGCTAAAACCTGTAGTAACCGCTGAGACCGATGCGAATCCACCGAATCCTGAAACAGAAGCTGTGACACCTGTAAACATACCACCTGGCATACTAGCTTGGCCTGAAGATGCCTGAGTGTAAGAGTGAAAGGTAGGAGGTGGAGGAATAGGCTGGATCCAAGCAGGCAAGGTATAGGGGTTTTCCTGGCACTGAGGCAGATCATCAGAGATTTGCTCATAGGCGGGGTCTAGACCTCTCAAGAAAGCCCGCTGGCCCCGAACTCCAACTCTAATATCGTCTGCCCATTGTCTGACTCGTTCAAAACCTAACACCATATTAGCCTGACCTTGATGAATTGCACTGAGAATGGCATCAGACTGGTTATCCCTACCCTGATTGTGTACAGGCTGTCTAGAGGAGGAACCGAATAAGGGTGGAACTCGAGTACGAGGGGGTGGCTAGTGCTGCTGACGATTAGGGTTGTTATAGTCAAGCCTACCAGCAGGACGTGGAGCAAGTCTAGGACCTATTATTGGGGCATTAGAAGAGATGATTTTGTCAGCGGGTAGGGCCGGGACTCTCGCCATTTGGCACAAAGCAGTTATAAGATTTGGAAAGGGCATGTTCCTTTGTGGAGTGCAGCCATGAGCAAAATCCCAAGCCTTAGTATAGATCAACCTTCCTAGATTGACTGGAACGTCATTAACTATCGCCCAAGCAGTAACTACATCATCTCTGCCATAAGCACTAACATGCGTGGATGGACTGACATTATGGCCCAGAAACTGCTTAATGGCTCGAACATCCTTAATACAACCTCCGTACTGAAACCTATTGTCAACCCAAGTTGCAACTGGATCAAAGGCTTGTTGAGCTTCATATGCTTTTTGTTGCAGAATACCTATCTGACTCAAGTTCCAAACAGAATAAAAATCCTCTTCCTCAGGAACATCAGGTATGGCATAAAAGGCGTTGATGACTGCCGGTGTGAAAGGAACGGTAACAGATCTAAGAGAAACAAAACTCAAAGGGCCATCATCTAGAGATTCATGAGCAGAGATAACGGAATAGAACTCAGATACCATCGTGGCATTAATAGGGTCAGTACGTTCATGGGCAATTTCCATCCACCCTCTACTCTCAAATATTTCTTTCAATTCAGGTCCTAAGGTAGTAAAATCTATGCTACGCTCTAGTAACACTGCACACTTCGCAAAATATCTATCATAAGTGGCTACGGCAGCAGGGCTAGCAGTGTTTCTAAGGATATGGCTTCTTCCTCGGGTGTTAGGGGCCTAGGCTCATGCACAGGTGGTAAAACAGGTAGGTCGGATTTCCTTTTCTTAGTACCTTTTTTACGAGTAGATGATGATTCGGCCATCTATGCATGTGGTATTATCAACAACAAAATTAATTAAAACAACAACAAATTAACATTGATAATGATTAAAACGAAATGATTAATATGATAAATATAAAATAGATGATTACCTTAAGATGTGAGGGATGTAAAAAAATAATAGCTAGGTAGTCGGAAAAGATGTCAAATTCGCCGGAGTTGTTGTTGAGACGAACTTATGTCAAAAAACACAAAACTTTTTAGTTTAATGCATGTAATTATAGTGTTTTTGGTAGAAGAGGTTGTGAAAATAAAGAAATTAGAAGGGAAATGATGTAAAATTAGGGTGGGAATTAGTGGGGGAAAAAGGGAGAAGGGCGGCGACTGTGAAAGAATTTGGGGAAGAGGAAGAGAAAAGAAGAAGAAACCCGGTAGGGTTATGTGTAGTTAAATCCGGCGTAGACCGGATAAATCCGGCGTAGACCGGATAAATCCGGCCTGCGCCGGATTATTAAAATGCTTTTATTTTTTTTTTTTATAATCCTAAGTTATATCATATATATATAATTATTTATAAAAATATCATATAGTTTATAAAATTCTTTTAAAACATTTTATAATAAAAAATAAAAAATAAAAAATAAAATCAAAACTTTCGATAATTATGTCGAATCGAAGCTTCTTATCCTTAGATCCTCAAGAGTTCTTTCATATCGTTCTCTCAACCTTTCTCCAAGAAATGATGCATTTGAATTTTCTCTTTGATTTCCATCGGGATTTTCGGATAACCACCTAGTCGTTCCCTTTTTAATGACATTCAAACACTCATCCTGGGATTTGGTTGTGTTTTCTGAACATCTTCCATTGTGTTCACTTTTTCCACAGATTCTACACCTTATTAGGAACTTTGCCATCCTTTTTATTGCACTTCTTGATTGTCCATTGCATACTGCTGTCGCTCTAGCTTCGTTCAACAACTTCCTATTCGTTTTAAAAACTATACATTCTATTTTAAACGCGACATCATTATCAAGACCTAATTTTATAAGTAACAGAAAAACTCTCATTCTATCTAGAAAAGGCATCCAGTTCTTTAATGTCTATCCGGTAAAAGACAAAACTAAATAAAATGCATTTTAAAAAATAAGTAGTAAAGATTGTACCCGCAATCGGCTGAGTTTGTAGTTGATAGTAGAACTTCTCTTCCCCTTTAATCTGTTGGAGGGTCGCTAAGATACATAACCTCTCTTGTTAGAGGTATTCCTTCTTCTTCCACGAATAATTTCACTCTGTGGCCATTGGCTATAAAAGTCGTGTTCCCGTCAGTTAGTTTACTGCTCCTGACTTGTAGATCTTAGTTACATCATATGGACCTGTCCATCTTGATTTAAGCTTACCTGGAAATCACTTCAAACGTGAATTATATAAAAGTACTCGATCACCTACATGGAACTCACGATGATAGATTCTCTTGTCATGGAAAGATTTCGTGTGTTCCTTGTAAATTCGAGCATTTTCATAAGCATCGAGACGAAACTCATCCAGTTTTGTTAACTGAAGTAATCTATGGTCACCAACAGCCTTAGGATCAAAATTTAGAAATTTAATAGCCCAAAAGGCTCGGTGTTCTAATTCAACAGGGAGATGACAAGATTTACCAAAAACCAATTTATAAGGAGAACAACCAATCGGTGTTTTAAAGGCTGTTCTGTACGCCCATAATGCATCATCTAGTCTTTCTGCCCAGTTTTTACGGTTTGAATCAATAGTTTTTTCTACGATCCTTTTTATTTCTCTATTAGATACTTCTACCTGCCCACTTGTTTGCGGATGATATGGTGTACCAAGTTTATGTTTTACACCATATTTCTCAATTATTTTTGTAAATGGATGGTTGCAAAAATGTGATCCTCGGTCACTAATGATAGCCCTCGGAGTGCCAAGTCTCGTGAATATATTCTTTTTAAGGAATTTTAGCACTACTTTGGAATCATTAGTGGGAAGAGCTTCAGCCTCTACCCATTTGGATACATAATCGACCATCACTAAGATGAATTTCTTACCAAATGATGGAGGAAAATGGCCCATGAAATCAATACCCCAGACATCAAACAGTTCACACTCCAATATAGGTTGGAGAGGCATCTCGTGTTTTTTAGAAATGTTTCCCCATTTTTGGCATGATCCACAAAACCGTGCATAGTGGTGTGCATCTTTATACAGAGTAGGCCAGTAAAAACCACATTGCAAAACCTTGTAAGCGGTTTTCCACCCTCCATGGTGGCCTCCAGCCTCACGATCATGGCAAAAGGACAAGATACTTGAAATCTCATTATCGGGTATGCATTTCCTAATTATGCCATCCGAACACTTTCTGGAAAAGATCCGGTTTTTCCTAATAGTAAAATTTTAAATCATAAAAGTCTTCTTTTTCTGTTGCCATTGTTAGGAAATCTACGCGGGAACGCAGCGGAATTTAAAATTTTATTTCCTTTTAACCAGGATCGACTTCGTTTAAGCAATAAACAAACGAGTTAGTAGACGGTGGTTACCTTGGTTGATCTAAAAGATCGACGCTTTGACCGTCTAAGGAGAGTAGTTCTGCAAAGAGCCGCCCAAGTGTTCGGCCTCTACCGCTAGTCCACACGAACAGCCCACCGGAATCCCATCATGGATTGCTATTGGAAAACTCCGGTTGCTAGACCGGCCTTTTTCCCTCTCTCCAACTCTCTATAGGATGCTCTCTATTTTACACAAGAACTATTAGTTCTTGGAATTGTGTTGTACAAAAGAGCTTGACACCCACCTCTTATTTATAGTCATAGGTGGCGCCCCAAATAGAGTAGAAAGGAAGAAAACATTTTCCCAATAAAATAAGGAAAATATAATTGATTGATTTATCTCATTTATTACAATATCTCATATTAAATAAATCTAGGATATTGTCAATATCTCATATTGAATATTCCCAAGATATTGTCAATATCTTATATTGACAATATTTACCTTTTATTATATTACCATAAATCAATTTACACATATGTATATATCACATATATATAACACATATAAATCTATTAATACTCATATATATATACATGCATACTTGTATGCATGCATATACATTTGCATTTATACACACAAAACTTAGGCGCATATATATATATATATATATATATATATATATATATATATTAATATCTTATATTAATATTTGGTAATATTATTAATTAAATTGCACAATCCAAGTGTATCATATACACACACAAATTGCGCCACCTTAGCCAATAAATTGGCATCCGAATATTCTTTAATTAATATAATATTATTAATATCTTGTATTTAATTTATTCATAATAAATAAATACCACCATATTAATTTACCACTATAACCTTTATAGTCGTGAGATAAATTCTTTCCTTATTTGGTTATCATCTATAACCACATTTTAATCCGGCTAGATTTTCTTATGTGTGTGACCCGATAGGCTTCCGAATATGTTGGCCGTAGACACAAAGTGCAAATTACGAAAATGCCCTTCATGCCTAACGATCACGGGATAGCGTCTAGCAACACACCGTGACCCCCAATCATCGGAAGAGTCAAATGCAATGACTACTACCTTTCATGTGAAACAGTTACCGTGTAACTTACAATCCTATCGCTGTAATAATATCCATACGGTCGTTAGTCGAGTGTCAAAACATCAACGACCGTATCTTATAATCTGGATATCAAACTCTCTCGAAGTAACACATTTACTCCCACTTTGCAAAGATTCACGAGAGCTAGACATTCCTTATAAGAAGGCCATTTCGGATATTCGATCCCAATCATAGGATACGCGATTCCCGGACGACCAATCATGTATACTCCGCATGCTTCAATATCATACCCAATCACTACCGCATGATCGCCCCGTGGCTAGGGGAAACCTCAATAGTGTCAAAGCATGACAATCCACACCGTGATGCCATGAAGACTCCGGTCAAAAGGATAATTACACAACCGCCACATAGTGTGACACTTATCCGTGTAAGTGGGTCGGTCTAACGTACGCATTCTCTAATACACGTCCACGTACAGTCCAAGTGTCTCTACACTTCGATAGACGAGATCTATCCCTGCCCTTAAAGACAGAAGACATCTAATACGTGCTAGTCTGTTTATACTATCAATGCCCTGTTTAATAGTACATCAGCCTAGAGACATTTAAGTATCAAACTTATTAAAGTGATCAGAGATCTCATCAACCATAATCGCTTATCATGGTTTCTCTATCACAGTTTAATACTAAGGACGTTATCATATGACAATTCATAATTGGTTCTTTAAAAAGAACAGATATATGACAACATAAAAGCCATTTAATATATATGTATAAACATAAAGAAATAGTAGAAATGATCCGACCCGGTCGGATCCGGTCCAACCCGATTGGGTTTAGGACACTATTTCAACAATCTCCCACTTGGCCTAAAACCAATCACTCGCACACAAGACCTAGTTGAAACACAAGAATCTCATGCAATACTCGCAACCAGCCTTAGCCATATACGGATCGCTATCCGTGGGGACTCGGACTATCTTCATATCACGTTCCAAATGACCAAGTCAAAGGAACCGCCTCAACACACACATGAATCTCTGACGAGACCCTGGTCCTTGCTTCAAGCAATAAATCCACTTACTATATCAGCTATACAGAAAAGGTGGAAGAACCGTATAAGGTTCATGAATGAACCTTCTAGATCCATGTACTGCTCCCGCTGCGCCTCTAAGGCACTACTGTGTTTTGGCCTAGTTGTAGAATTTACAGTGACCCATATGCTAGAACATTTCCAGCTCACCGTATCACTTAATCAAAGTGATCGCAAACCCATACTGTAGCTCCCACTCGCCTTCATAAGACTCAGGATATACGTCTGTATATCTACGTTTATCTAATTCCAAGTTTCAATAAACCAGGAACTCTCCCTTAACTTGTTTAAGGATATTCTCGACATTCACCAGATTTACTTTCATACTTGCTCATGACTATTCATGGACTATGAACATCCGGCATTACCTATAAGATGGTTCCTATCGCAGTAGCGAAGGAAACCTTCCATAAGCATCATCATTCACCTTATCATTAGGACGAACGTCCTAACATAGATAGATCTTGAGAACACCGACTAGCAGTATCCCCTGTCGCGATCTATGCTAAACTTCCTTTTAGCATCACATCTATATAGGTAAACTATAATATAACAGCAGTTAAATCTATCGCTATAGATTCTTATTTCCAAAATAAGAACTACTAATCCAAGTGCTTTTGTAAAGACCTTGAACTACCAAACATTAATTGACTGTGACATGGGGTGATAATTCTCGAGAGAGATATCCAATACCTTACTCGAAAATCGTAACACACTCCCACTATCCATCTTGCACATGGGCATATCCTTCTTTTGACTAAATCAAACTCCTTTGATTATCAAACAAAGAAATTTTCTAGAGAAACTTGTTTGAGTCCACAAATGGATCTCATGGGCTTACATATCATGTTATCGTCTATGAACATCGAGCTGTCTGCCCAACGTCTTCAACACTATCATATAGTCATGATACAAAGTTATAACAAGTATCATCTGAATAGAACTGGGCTCAGCTGGCAGCATAAAGGTAATTACAAGGTTTACACCTCATACCCTTCAGCCGTCACTATAGCCTTATGGTAATCATATTACTATCCATGTCAGCCTTTCAGGGACACTCCCCTTGGGTAAGACAGACTAGGTTCATAACCTGGTTTGTCACTGATGGAATTCTTATTCAGATATTATGGCTCCTGGCCATATCTTTCAATCTTTCCTCTCAAACATTCTTTCATAAGTCGTGAGATATTCATTCTTCAAGATGAACATACCAACAGCCTTTTCAGGCTTGAGGTTATCCACAGACTTACAGAACTTTTGTGTGCACTGAGCAGTGTTTTACACCTCATCGCTATGCGGCGTCTGCTCATGTTCCAATGGTTGAATATATCTTTGTGGTTCTCAAACTCTTTTGAGATCTTATTTACTCCCACTGTCTCTTTTGGAAGTAACACTTCCTCTAGAAAATAGCATGTTTGGAGACAAACATTTTTCTCCGCGGACAGGTAAATAATATCTAGCGTACTTGCTAAGACATTCCACAAAGTTGTATATGTCGTACCAGGCTCCAAGCCTTTCTGACTTTGCCTATGACAACTTCAAATCATCGGTTAAGATAGATTCGACATTATCCTCCTCCATATCTAATATGGAATTTATTCAACCTTTATTCTTTGGAACTAGGTTAAGTATAAGGGCACTATCCCAAAACGGGTAAGGGATACATCGCATGGCTTGCGTCACACCTTTATCATATAAAGTGTTATTTCCATTTTGGGAACACAATCTAATTGCATATCCCAAAGATGGTATCCTTCAAGGGAGAATCTTATTCCCTTTCAGACGACTTCTGAAACACTCTTCAGGTATTAATTACTTCAATCCAATTGAAGATTAATTCCTAAGTAGCTCATCAATCTCATATTCGTACTAGCTCGAACTTTTTGGGCTTTCCGAATTATGCACTTCACTGAGTACACTTGACCATTTCTAAAAATAATCGTAGAGATTAACAAACAATTATTTGTGGCATTAATTGTCATAAGCCAACAAACATCGGTATGTTTAGGCTTTAGACAATTTTTCTAGAATTTATAACCTTTTCATAAAAGGGTATTTTAGTCTTCTTTGGATAAGATACGTATAACCCACATGATTCATAATCATATGGTTCAACATCATCAGAATGACGTTTAATTACACGCTTCTCTTCCAGAGAGTCGACATCTAGAACAACTACAAATATCAAGGATAACAGCCATACAAATATTTAGTTGAGATCTCATCACATATATCAACTATATAGTGATATCAATTTAGTATGTTAGATTCAGTGACCTTCCAACTTTATCGGAATAACATTTATTCTTTACAATTGAATATGTCTACTAAATCCTAACAGATAACTGAAAGTATGTTCTTCATAAGAACCGGAACATAATAACATTTATTTAGTTCCTTTATCAGTTTACTAGATCCAGAATATGGTAAGTATTACAACATTTGCTTCACCTTCCATATCTGTATTTAATCTTTCTAATTTAATCACACTCGTAAGATATCATATATCTTAGAGTTGACTTTGAACTTAGATAGATTTATCTCAACGCAATTGCCTAGAATAGAAACTTCAATAAGTTCTCTATTTGAGCACATGCCCTAACTTTCCTTTTCAATCCTTTAAGCACTTAAAAATGTTTCTTATTGTAGTCTTCATAAGACTTAAGAAAAGATCACAAGAGCTATGTCTTTGATTTCCTTTCATAAAGAAAATCTAAAGTTTATTAAATAGTTTATTTAACCTTTTAAATCGTATTTAAAACATTAACTATTTAATTAACCTTTAAGCAATGATTAAAGAAATAAGTCGATACTTAAATCTTACAATTTTGAAAACAACCTTTCCAAAATTCGATGTGGTCATTCTTATCCAACGTTTGAATTAATTGTCATCGTACGACTGAATGATCATCTTGGATCGTATCCAATATATGACTAATTCGTTGAAACTTATTTCAAATGATTTAATCATATCATGAGCTTCCGCTTTCATTAATAATTAAAGTCTCGGAGCACTGCATCAATTATGTAATCTCCTTGTCTCTAACTACTATAACGGGATTGCTCATGCCATTGCTTATTTTAAAAGGATTAAAATTACTTAACCATATTTGAGAACGTTTCTCAAAATTAATAATCATAATTTGGTTTTACTAATCGAGAATAAAACATAAATATAAAGTTTGCTAAAACTACAACATAAAAATGAAAATAAAAGAGTGTTGTTGTCTATACACGCAAAATCAAAAATGGTCTTTTGATTTATGATTTTGCTCCCACTAGTCAACTACTCCCAATTGACTTTCAAGAATCTTTCAAAAATTCTTTAGTGGCCAAGATCCCATCTGGTTACCCCGATTCCCGACGAGGGCCGATCAACCGGAATAATTCGAAAGGTATGTAACTCTTACCAATCACATCTCTATGTGACTCTTGGTGGTTGACTAGTCAACTCTTTGACAATTCACATCTTTATGTGGTAGTCAACCCCTTGCCTCTAGAATAAAACGGTCCCGACGAGGGCCAATCACCGCAATACTCTAGTCAAGTCATAACCCAATATTCGCGAGATCTCATACGATCATATCTCAATAACGACGATATACCCGTGGTAGGTCAACTCCCGACGAGGGCCGATCAGTTGGATCCGAACAAAGGCTCTTCACCGTCGCTATAATATTGGGAGACAATTTTCGACTTGATTTTTGTTGTGGAAGTATTTACGTAAATTAATTCACTTAATTAATTTTAATTACGGTCACATCAAATATATCTATCTCTATAGACATACATCCTACACATTTATCTAGATCGTGCCTAGTCATGCATCTATCGTATCATATATAATAAATACAAGCACAAAATAAATAAATGCGTAAAGTAACCGGTATGATCATGGACTTTTCCTAGGTGCGGTTTCGAATACAAACTGACGAAACCGCGGGTCACATTCTAAGGGTAGCTGCAACCGCCAATAGGAACTTTAATGCTTCATTCTCCAATGGGATCTTTATTTTCGTCTTTTTTTGGTCTCCATCTTCTGCTCCATTCTTGTTACATTTAATTCTATCTAATAAAATAAATGCACCCGCCGCAGACGGGTGGAAGCCAACGGGAATGGGATAAATGCAGAAAATAAACTAGGTCACGTTCTTCATAACGGCCTAGGACAATTTTTAAACCAACAGAAAAATTAAATCTTTCACATCTATCCTATCGGTCGAGTCCATGATCAATCGGGGTCCATATAATCATATTATATCTACTATATCTAATCCATACAATAAAATCTTATGAAAAAGATAAAATTAAAATTTAACTACTTGCGTCTTAATTAATCAATTAACATTTAATCTATTAAATAATTTTATCCAATCAATTAACTAATTAACATTTAATTAATTAAATGATTTTAATCAAAATAAAATTAACGATTAATTTTAAACCGATTTTAATTTTAATTTTAATTAATTAGAACTATTCCAAAATAAATCAAAATTAAAATTATTTCTCTTTTGTTTCTTTCCTTTTGATTCGTAATCAAAAGAGATGCCTTTGGTTTCCTAAACCAAATTTGGCTTAGGTTCGCCACTTTCCAAAATCAAAATTTTGGAAGTGACCTAGGCCTAGGCCTTTTACAAATCAAATATTTGAAAAGGACCTAGGCCTATTCCAAATCAAATATTTGGAAAGGCCAAATAATTTTGGTTTAGGCCTAGCCACTTTCCAAAATCAAAATTTTGGAAGTGGCCTAGGCCTAGGCCTTTTCCCAAATCAAATATTTGGAAAGGGCTAGGCCTATTCCAAACAAATTTTGGAAAGGCCATTATTATTTTAATGCCATGTGGCATCCCAATGACCCAAACTATTTGAACCATTGGTTAGCCACATGACACAACTAAACAAAGGGAAATTAATAATCACAACTATGAACCATATTAAATCACAAAATACACAAAACAAAACTGGGGCCACCGCATCACGCCAGCAGCCGCCGGCAGCCCGGAGGCCGCCGCCGGCGATCACACGGTGGTGGTGCCGCCGCCGATCGGCCGAGCACCACCATTGCCGCCCCTTTTTTTTCGTGTATCAATTTTACGAATTAAAAATCTTTCATCTTTTAATCACGTGATTTAAACGATAAAATTAACTACGCACAATAACATGCTTATTGCTTAAGCTCGAAGCTCTCTCCGATACCACCGTTAGGAAATCTACGCGGGAACGCAGCGGAATTTAAAATTTTATTTCCTTTTAACCAGGATCGACTTCGTTTAAGCAATAAACAAACGAGTTAGTAGACGGTGGTTACCTTGGTTGATCTAAAAGATCGACGCTTTGACCGCCTAAGGAGAGTAGTTCTGCATAGAGCCGCCCAAGTGTTCGGCCTCTACCGCTAGTCCACACGAACAGCCCGCCGGAATCCCATCATGGATTGCTATTGGAAAACTCCGGTTGCTAGACCGGCCTTTTTCCCTTCTCTCCAACTCTCTATAGGATGCTCTCCAATTTTACACAAGAACTATTAGCTCTTGGAATTATGATGTATAAAAGAGCTTGACACCCACCTTCTATTTATAATGAAAGTGGCGCCCCATATAGTGTGGAGGAGAAGAAAACCTTTTCCCAATAAAATAAGGAAAATATAATTGATTGATTTATCTCATTTATTACAATATCTCATATTAAATAAATCTAGGATATTGTCAATATCTCATATTGAATATTCCCAAGATATTGTCAATATCTTATATTGACAATATTTACCTTTTATTATATTACCATAAATCAATTTACACATGTGTATATATCACATATATATAACACATATAAATCTATTAATACCCAAATAGTCAAACATGTCAACTTGATCAATTGGATTTTACGTGTGTCAATTACACACAAAACTTAGGCGCCAATTATATATTGGATATATATATATATATATATTAATATCTTATATTAATATTTGGTAATACTATTAATTAAATTGCACAATCCAAGTGTATCATATACACACACAAATTGCGCCACCTTAGCCAATAAATTGGCATCCGGAATATTCTTTAATTAATATAATATTATTAATATATTGTATTTAATTTATTCATAATAAATAAATACCACCATATTAATTTACCACTATAACCTTTATAGTCGTGAGATAAATTCTTTCCTTAATTGGTTATCATCTATAACCACATTTTAATCCGGCTAGATGTTCTTATGTGTGTGACCCGATAGGCTTCCGAATATGTTGGCCGTAGACACAAAGTGCAAATTACGAAAATGCCCTTCATGCCTAACGATCACGGGATAGCGTCTAGCAACACACCGTGACCCCCAATCATCGAAAGAGTCAAATGCAATGACTACTACCTTTCATGTGAAACAGTTACCGTGTAACTTACAATCCTATCGCTGTAATAATATCCATACGGTCGTTAGTCGAGTGTCAAAACATCAACGACCGTATCTTATAATCTGGATATCATGCTCTCTCGAAGTAACACATTTACTCCCACTTTGCAAAGATTCACGAGAGTAAGACATTCCTTATAAGAAGGCCATTTCGGATATTCGATCCCAATCATAGGATACGCGATTCCCGGACGACCAATCATGTATACTCCGTATGCTTCAGTATCATACCCAATCACTACCGCATGATCGCCCCGTGGCTAGGGGAAACCTCAATAGTGTCAAAGCATGACAATCCACACCGTGATGCCATGAAGACTCCGGTCTTAAGGATAATTACACAACCGTCACATAGTGTGACACTTATATGTGTAAGTGGGTCAGTCTAACGTACGCATTCTCTAATACACGTCCACGTACAGTCCAAGTGTCTCTACACTTCGATAGACGAGATCTATCCCTGCCCTTAAAGACAGAAGACATCTAATACGTGCTAGTCTGTTTATACTATCAATGCCCTGTTTAATAGTACATCAGCCTAGAGACATTTAAGTATCAAACTTATCAAAGTGATTAGAGATCTCATCAACCATAATCGCCTATCATGGTTTCTCTATCACAGTTTAATACTAAGGACGTTATCATATGACAATTCATAATTGGTTCTTTAAAAGAACAGATATATGACAACATAAAAGCCATTTAATATATGTATAAACATAAAGAAATAGTAGAAATGATCCGACCCGGTCGGATCCGGTCCAACCCGATTGGGTTTAGGACACTATTTCAACAGCCATGTCCAATGAGGTGGAATATACTCACAGGTAAAGTAATTAACAAAATTACCGAACCATGGTGTGCTTTCCTTGGGTATATTACCAGCTTTAATAAATTGCATCGTTGGAGGAGCATCAATCATGAGGAGTTGTTCATCTGGAAATGAATCTTGGATCTCCTGTCTCCTTCCTTCTTCTTCGATAAACTCCATACGACTCAAATGGTCTGCTACTACATTCTCACTACCCTTTTTATCTTTAATTTCAATGTCAAATTCTTGAAGTAACAGAATCCATCTAAGAAGACTAGGCTTCGCATCCTTCTTACTTAACAAGTACTTTAATGCAGAATGATCGGTATAAACAATGACTTTAGAACCAATGAGATAAGATCGAAATTTGTCCAAAGCAAAGATTACAGCGAGTAGCTCCTATTCTGTTGTTGCATAGTTAAGCTGGGCTGTGTTTAAAGTATGGGATGCATAGTAGATTGCCTTAAGTACTTTGTTATGGCGTTGACCTAGAACAGCTCCGACTGCCAGATCACTTGCATCGCACATAAGTTCAAACGGTAAGTTCCAATCTGGTGCCACTAGTACTGGTGCAGTTATCAATCGTGTCTTCAAAGTTTTAAATGCTTCCATACATTTGTCATCAAACTTAAATGGCACTTCTTTTTCAAGCAAATGACTGAGAGGCTTCGCTATGCGGGAAAAATCTGCAATAAATCTTCTATAGAAACCAGCATGTCCAAGAAATCCTCTCAGAGTTTTCAGATTTACTGGTGGGGGTAAATTTTTAATTACTTCGACTTTTGCTTTATCTACCTCAACACCTTCTTCAGAAATTCGATGACCTAAAACAATACCATCTGATACCATTAGATGGCACTTTTCCCAATTTAAAACTAAGTTTGTGTCTTCACAGCGTTTTAGTACACGTTCTAAGTGTAAGAGACATTCTCTAAAAGAATCTCAAAAAACGCTGAAATCATCCATAAAGATTTCTAAAAACTTTTCTACCATATCTGAAAATATTGCTATCATGCATCTCTGAAACGTATCTGGTGCATTGCATAATCCAAACGGCATTCTTTTATAAGTAAAAGTCCCATATGGACAAGTGAAAGTCGTTTTCTCTCTATCTCCTACTGCAATAAATATCTGTAAATAGCCTGAATAGCCATCCAAGAAACAATAATATTTATGTCCACTTAACCGTTCCAACATCTGTACTATGAACGGAAGTGGATGGTGGTCTTTCTTAGTGTGCTCATTCAGTTTGCGAAAATCAATGCACATTCGATATCCTGTGACTTCCATTGTTTGAATCCATTCATGCTTATCGTTTTCCTTTATCGTGAATCCGCCCTTCTTTGGTACTACTTGGGTGGGATTTACCCATTCACTGTCTGATATGGGAAAGATTATCCCCATTTCCAGTAGTTTAATAACCTCTTTCTTGACTACTTTTTGCATATTCGGGTTGAGGCGGCGTTGTGGCTGGATACACGGTTTTGCTCCCTCATTCAAGATGATCTTGTGTACGTAAATCTCAGGACTTATTCCTTGAATATCTGCCACTGTCCATCCGAACGCTTTCTTATGTTGCCTCAGCATCCTCAACAATTGATCTTCCTGTGACTTAGTTAATGATGATGAAATAATAACAGGAAGTGAATTATCAGCTTCAAGAAAGGCATACTTAAGATTCGAAGGGAGAGGTTTCAATTCCAGATTCCTTGGTGGTTCTTCTACCGAAGGTTTCAATACTGGGCCATCCAGTTCTAAGTCCAAATAACGATGCCATGGTCGTTTCTCAAAAGAACTTCCTGTGTCGAGATAAAAAAAAACTTCTTTCATTTCCTGGTTATCTCCTTCATAGATAGCTAAGGCTAAACACTCTTCAAGCTTATCTTCAAAATTTTGCAATTTAGTATGATTCATATACATAGAAGATATAGTATCTATGAATGAACATGATTCCTGTGATTTGTATGGATGTTTCATAGCCTTAAAGATATTAAAAGTGACCTCATCTTCATTGACTCTTAAAATTAATTCACCTTTTTGGACATCGATAAGGGTTCTTCCTGTAGCTAGAAATGGTCGACCTAGAATAAGAGGTGCTGAAAATCCTTCTTCCATTTCCATGACTACAAAGTCGACTGGAAAGTAAAAATTATCTATCTTAACCAATACATCCTCGATGACTCCTTTAGGATGTTTAATAGATCAATCTGCCATCTGGAGAGTCATCTCAGTGTTTTTAAGCTTTCATATTCCGAGTTTCCTATAATCCTCATAAGACATAAGATTAATGCTAGCTCCGAGATCACAGAGTACCTTCTCAAACAAAAAACCCCCAATCTCACATGGGATGGTAAAACTACCGGGGTCTTTTAGTTTAGGCGGAAGCTTGTGTTGTAATACTGTGGAACATTCTTCATTAAGGCAAATGTTCTCATATTCTTCTAAACATTTTTTATTTGAGAGGATATCCTTAAGAAACTTGCCATAAGTGGGCATATTGATTAGTGCTTCAATGACAGGGATATTGATATTAAGGTGACGAAATGTATCAAGGAAACGTGCATACTTCTTATCCGTTTTCAAATTTTTAATTTGATCTCTGGGTGGGTAAGTTAAAGACTCAAGGTCAATAATTTTAGGGTTTGGAGTCATGCCTTCCTTACCTTTTTCCTTAGATGGTGATGCTTCCTTAAATGTTTGAGCATTTGGTGGTCGCCATGTGTCATGATCCTGCACTATCTTCTTTGAAATTTGTCCTAAATTCCTCTTTACTTGTTCTATTGGTTGAGTGTTGCTACTCCCTACTTGGACTGTACTATCAGTAACCTCGTCTTTCCTGACATGTTCATTGAATAAGGTCCGTATATCGCTAGCCCTAGGATTTTTCAATATTCTCGGGACTTTGATCTATTCCTCTTCTTCTCTTTCGGCTTCAACATGTTTATTATGACTTAAGAAATTATCAATGATTTCTTCTTCTTCTTTACTGAATTCTGGTTCGTCCTTGTGTTCCCAGTCCTTTTCGAATTTATCATCCAAATCATCTTCTACTTCACTGTTTCCGGAGTTTTCTACTCCGTTACTTCCACATACCCTTCCACTTCGGGTAATAACAGCATTCACCTCTCTCGGGTTTCTTTCGGTATTACTAGGTAATCCTCCCGGAGGTCTACTATTCTTTCTTTCTCCTTCCCTACTCAAGTGATCTTCCATATTTCGTACAGATGCTTCTATAGTTCTCATCCTCGTGTCATGTCCACTCATGGATGTTTTTAAAGTACTCATATCCTTAGTGACTGTACCTATAGAAGTCATCATTGTTTCCATATTCTGAGCTTGAGTAGACATCACACCCGTCATATTTTCCATTAATTTTTCCCACTTATCAACTCCTTCTATGGGATGGGTTGAGCTTTGAGTAACTGGTATACTTTCAGTGGTGTGTTGTGGGTATGATCTGGGTGGTGATTGATGGTTTTGGTTTGAAGAATTTCCCTGGTAACTTTGGTTTTGAACATTAGCATTGTACGAGCTTTTGTACTGAGTGGGATAGGGTGGTTGTCCTTGCTTACTTGGGTTTTCAGACCAATGAAAGGTAGGATGGTCTCTTCTAATGGCATTGAATGAATTTGAGTAAGCGTTATTCAAATTCCTATGTTGTTGCAAAAAACTCACTTCTTCCCTCGAATATCCTTCGGATTCTTCCATTCCATTGTCATCATTTCTCATACCATCTTTCGGATATTCATTTGATAACTTTCCTTCCGAGCTAGGATTCTTGCTTCCTTGCAAGCCATCAAACTTTCTACTAAAACTTCCGAGTTTGATGTAGATTCTCCTACAAATGCTACTTTCCTCGTGCTAGAGCCGGTTTCCCACATTCGGTTATTCTTAGAAATTTTCTCAATAGCATCGTAAAAAACTTGTGCTTCACTCATCATTAAAGAACCCCCACATGCATAATCAACATCAGGACGTGAGTCCTTTCTTAATTTACGACAGAAAAGTTGAATTTGCATGTCAAGAGAGTAACCATGATCGGGACAAGCTCTTAATAGTTTTTTAAATCTTTCCCACGCATTTCCAAGTGTTTCCTCGGATCCTTGTCTAAAATTAGCAATTTCAACCTTTAATTCCAAATTCCTACCCGGAGTAAAATATTGTTTTAAAAACTCGGTTTGAATGTCCCGCCAACTTGTCAATGAATGATGTGGGAGTGACATAAACCAGTCTCTTGCCCTTCCTTTTAGGGAAAAAGAAAACATTGACATTCTTGTCAATTCACGATGAGCACCTTGGCTTTTGGCTGTGTTACACAGTTCTTCAAAAAGATATAGGTGATGATGCGGATCTTCGTCATCCTCACCTAGGAATTGGGCTCTTGTGTCAATTAAGCCAAAAAGATGGGATTTTATTTCAAAATTATTTGCTCCATCGTTGGGTAAACGAATTGGATTGTTAGTTTCGTTCCTTCTCAAGGTCCGATCACAAATAGGTCTTGGGTTTGGTGGGTTATTATTATGATTATTCTGGTTTCGGTTCTGGTTATTCCGATTATTGGGATTCTGGTTGTTGGGATTTGGTGGTGGAGGAAGATTTTGTAATGGTGGATTAGGATTATTGAGGTTTTGTCCATGTCCTTGGGCATGAGCAAGCCCTAGTTCAGGTGGTGTTTCTTCACTGGCCTCGGCCATTTCCATACCTCGAGTTGATGAATCCTAGGGAGATCTGTCTCCAAGATGTCCTTGGCTGGTTTGACCACGTCTATTCTCTCCTCTTAACCGCCTTTCATAAGTATTTATATCAGGCTTATAAGGAGTGAGTGGGGCCTTACCGCTTCGGGTCATCGACTACAAAATGGAAAACAACACGAAAAAAATAAAATAACACGTGGCTACTTACCAATGAGGTAAGTACCAAAAAAAAACAAAAATAGAAATGAGATTAAGAAAAGTGTTGACTTATTCTCAAGAGTTTTGAACTAATGCAAGTAGTACATAGACACAATGAATTGACGTCGTTTCCCCGGCAACGGCGCCAAAAACTTGATCTGGGCTAACTGGGTGTCCAATCTTACCGGCAGTGTACCGGGTCAAATTGTAGTCTAGTCTGGTGAATCAAGGTCGTATCTCTCAGGGAAATGAAAAAATAATTCAAAATGTGGTTAAACACCAATTAGCTATTATTATCTCGATCTAAGTCGCAATCCTTACCATATAGAGTGATTGAAATGATACTATAAATAATTAGATATATAGATAGTATATATATATATATATATATATATATATATATATATATATACCAATATATTAATAAAGATAGTTATATATAAGAACTAACCAAGACAATATTATTGAACCATGATCTCTTTTAGTTCAATTGATGTGATCGAACTTCCTGTTTTAAGGTGTAATTGATTATGTGAAACGGTATACTCCTCACCTAACAATTTCCCATCATACGAGTGTACGAATTTGTTCTATGCCTCCTCCTTGGTAAAACCTTGATTAAACGTAATGATTTGACATGATAATCTCTCGAGTATAAATATTCTGTCCCTGGATAAGAAAGAGGGTTCCGTTTGTCAGACGGCCAATTTTACCTTCCAGTCTTTCTACCATTTTCTCATATCCTAACGTCTCTGGTCAGTTCATGATTAGGTTATGTCTCTGTCCCTACTGGTTAATTACGTCAATACGGGCTGTCAATTAGTCCAAGTAGAAAAAGATTCATCATATTCAATTTTTAATCAAATTTTAACATAGTCATCATCCATTTCCCTAAAAGATCAAAATAGCTCAATTACATGTCTTGGCTAATTGTATAATTAGCCTATAGTCATTATTAATACTAATATATAGATACTTATATAAATAACAAACATAATAATATTAGAATATTACCGAATATAGTTGTTGAGTTTGGGCTTTATCCTCTGAATGTAACAACAGCTATGAAATCAACAATCTTCGATAATTACTCTAAACATTACAACTATACTATAACTACTTTTTATGGCAGACTGCCTACTGAAAGAATATTTACAGAGATTAGATAAGATAATATATATATATATATATAGAGAGAGAGAGAGAGATATATATATATTGGTACGGTTTTTTTCTTCATAAATGAGGGCTATTTATAGGCTGAGTTTTCTGATCCGGCGTGCGCCGGGACTGATCCGGTCTGCGCCGGATTAACGTAAATTAAGTACTTCTGTCAGACGCATATGGAGTAACATGATTTTAATCATCACATAATCCGGCATGAACCGACTTCTTCCGGCCTGCGCCGGTTTTGACAAATATCAGCCATATGATCAGATTTATATATATTTTTGATTCCGATTCTTCTACTTTGTATCACATAATACCTGCATAATTCAAAAACAACAAAACCACAGGTAAATCTGATAACAAAAGTTATAAATTATATTACGATATTTATTTGTAACTATTAGATTTTTTATGAATTATATTAATGCTTTTTAAGATATTTAGATAAAATTATTAATAATATGTTATAAAATGTTATAAACTTTAGTTATAAAGTTGACATATATCAACCGTCAGTGAGCTGTCCAATCAACTCAGAGCCCTTATTTTTCGGCAACACGACAGTCAAGAAAGGTTAGTCCCGTCCAATCAATTCGGTTTTCAAGTTTCTGGCGAACCTTCACTCCGCCTAAAACTTAGGAGGCCCCATCTAGAAAATTTCAAACATCAAAAAACTGAGCGCAATAGGGCCCGTCTCCAGCAAGGGGGCCGCATAAAGCCTTGTAAAACCTCGCCTAGAAACCTCCAAAGAGCCTAAGGTGGAATTCTAAAAGCATAATCACCAAAAGATTATTTGCCACAAGTCCGCAGCGACCAAGGATTGTACAAGTAGCAACGGAAACTTGTTTCGCTCAAATCCCTTCAGGCCTCGCCCAAAACAAGGGGGGATAGGGAAATTTTAACGCTCCATACGCTACGCAATTAAGCAAGTACAAAGTAGGTCGCTGTTATCCTTGTTTCAAATAAAGAGGGCGCACACATACAAGATCCACAAGATACAGCAGATGAATCAAAAGAAAAATAAGATGCATAAATCAAGGGGCCAAAAACATCCACAAATCAAGTTTAACAAGCCAAACGCGGCCATAAGATCAGTGCAGAAAGTAAAAGCTAAAGTTATTACAATCATCAAAGGAAAACGTCGGAATAGTTCAAAAACATAAGCAAAGTTGAATTATTACAATATCGCAGAAAAAGTTTTGAAACAAGAGCATAAAATCATTTAAGTAGAGCCGGGAGGAGTGTCAATATACTCGTTTCCGGGTTGGTCGTTCGCTGCAGCAGGGGGATTCTTCAAAATGGAAAAATTAACAGGGTTAACTGCCGGAGGATCCCAGACCGGCTCGCCGTGCTCTATCTGACTAGTCTGAATGGTGACGATGTGATCCGTGGCGTAAGGTATATCTGGGTGAAGAGCCAACAGGTCGGGACTCCGCTGAGACATGTTAAGCCACCGGAGCATCTCCTCAAAGGTAATGCTCTCTCTGCCATGATAAGCCTAAAGGAAGCGAGCGAGGTGGTTGAAACCTTGATCAAAGCTCGCCTCCTGGTAATCAAAAAAAATCATCAGAGCGCTTAAAAGCAGCGACGGCCGCAGGACCCACTTCCTCAATAGCCTTATTTGCAACATCGAGCTGCTCTTTTAAGCTCACGATCTCCTCCTGTGCAGCCAACAACCCTTCAGTAGATTTACTAGCCTCATCTTTCAGAACTGACACCTTCTGCTTCAGCTCCACATCCAGTTTGGCGCTCTCAAGCATAGCCTTTTTCATCCGATCTAGCTCGGTCAAGGCCTCAGCGCTCTTATTTTCAGAAGCAACCCTGGCCTTATCCGAGGCCCCAAGAGCCGCTGTCATTTTCTTAAGCTCAACTTTGCGTTTCTCAGCAGCCGCAATGGCCTTGTTTATGCGAGTTCCAAGCTAAAAAAGGGGAGGAATATAAGCCCGCCAGAAAAGCAAAGTTTGAAAGAAAGAATGAAAAAATACAAGACAAATAAAAACTCACCATCGAGGCAGCGATCCCAAATTGACCCGAGAGATCTTTGAGTTCGGTGACTTCATCGCCGGCGGGGGCATCATCCCGAACCATGACGCGAGCAGTAATCCCCCTTCCAATCTCCATCTGAAGTCCGGGCGGCGAGTCCCATGCGAGGCGTCCCAAAGGAATGACATCAGCAATGGCCTCCCTAATCTGGCTCGCCTTAGTCAAGTCAAGGCCTTGGGTGAAATTAGCATCCAACCACACGGCCTCTTTTCCTTTAAAACCACGAGGCAATGTCCCTGGCGGCAGCGTCCCCATCCTCTCGGAGGCCTCTTCAACAATAACATATGGCCGCTCAGAGCCTTTTTCAGTAGGTCGCTTGTCCGAACGATCAGAACCTTTGCCAGCTCCGCCTGCAGCCTTGGCCTTCTCGGTTCTGGATCGCTTTTGGCCCTGCGGCTCTTTGGCGGGTTCCTCAGCCTGCAACCTTTTTTGGGCCCCACCAGCCTGGCTTTAGCTCGCACATATGGGTGCCGCCACTGGCTGGGTAGGGTCGAAAGTCTCATCAACAACAGAGGCGTTAACAGTGCGTGGTATCTTCCCCAGAACCTGTTTCAAGGTCGCCTGTCGAGTTTTTGCATTCTCATCAGCGATCCTCTGTCTTTGAGCCTGGCGTTCATTAGCGTCCATACCTGCAAAAGAGTTCGTTAGAAACAGCTACAAAGAAGGAACAAAATAATACAACTTACGGAGTGAAGAAATAAAAAGCGGAAAAATTACAAGGTGGTCTTCTACTTGGGTCGCCGCCACATACAGGACACTTAGAAGGAAAACACTTGCCCAAGTGGAAATCTCCTATCCAGTCAGGGTCGTATTCTTTCGGGGCCATGGCAACTATCGGCTCCGCACTACCCGGACCCGCGATACCAGCCATGCGCGCCAGGGGAAGAGCCATATCAAGAAGATCGACCCAGGCCATATTTCTCAGGGACGGATCAACCCCGTCAGACTGTATCAGCGTCATGAGCCCTTTGACAAGGCGACGTTCAGGAACCAGGGTCTCGCCGATAGAAAGGGTGGACTTTCCTTTGCTCTGTGCTGCCTTAGGGAATGGCCAACCAACTTTGGATTCCATTTTAAGCACTCGTTCTTGCCATCTATGAATCTTATTTGGTAGCAAGAACAGCAAGCGAGGTGTCTTGGTCCTCAATGATATTTGCCCCGGAAGGCCCGTCACACAGAACAAGTGGAATTTACCCAGTAGAGTAAGGGTGGGCTCTATCTTCATCGTCCGACACATCACAATGAAGGCCATAATCTGAATGACGGCCCCAATAGCAGAATCAGTAGGCAGAGCTCTCATCAGCTCGCAAATCTTAACAAAAAACGGGTCGAATGGAGGTCTGAGCCCCATATAGAAGTGATCGAAGTGAAGAATCAGGGTATCATCCGGATGGCAGGCACAAACATAATCCTTGCGATCTCTGGGTTTAAACTTATCCTCCTCCTTCGAGTAGTCAAACAAAGAAAATCTATACACACTTGTATCAATCTTATATCGGCGGCGGAGAATTTTGTTAATATCATCACTATTGCGAAGCATCACCCACTCTTCCTCCAAAGATTTCTCATACGCGGTCAAAAGAGTGAACTCCCTTAACGCCTCCGGATTATTGGGTTTCGGGTTTTTTGCTATAGCCGCCGCTTCACCAACAGTTATTGTTTTGGGATCCCTTTTCCTTTTTGGTTTCTTTGGGAGCTCCCAGACAGTCTTACGAGGCAAGGGCGCATTCTCATCCTCTCTCGATCCCATGAGCTCATGAAGAGCGGCGTCCTCGACATATGCCTCGTCACGCTCAGCGGCGCCACTGGAGCTGGGTCCGGCGGCCTGATCTTCAACGTCAGACGCCTCTTTGTCTCCGGCCTCGCTGGTACCGACCCCTTGGGCTCGAGCCATCTCCTTGCGACTTTTCTTACGTCGCGGCATTGGATCGGGGAATAGAGCATCTAAATCAAAGGGGTCGCCACCTACTTGAGCAGCGCCCCCCTCTCCGGTTATCTCACCAAGCAGGTCGTCTCCGGCGGACACATCAGGGCTATAGGGGTCGTCATCCTCTACATCCAGTGCATAGTCATATGCCTTCTGATCCCCCTCGGAGTCGCCCCCTAAAGAGTACTCTCCGTCGGACATCCTGCAAAAACAAGAGAAAAATATGGAGCTTTCAGACCTGGGAAAATGGGAATTAAGCCAGGAAGGTGATCGCACCCATCTCGACACCTTCCCCTCCGTTTTTACAGGAGAAATGGAAAGCAAATTGCAAATAAAAGGGAGGTGCAGATACGAATAAAAACACAGCCAAGAAAAGGTAAAATTTTCTGGGCTAAACCACTCCTCTCCCTTTCCCCAGGGAAAATCACACCCAAAACGAAAACACAAACTCAAAAGGCCCGCTTTTTACCTCCACAAACATCTTGAATTGGAGCACATTTCCACACAGTGGATCAAATTCACTAAAAAAAGATTGAAATTCAAGAAGGAAAACAGAGAAAGAGGTTAAGGGAAGAAGGATTTACCTGTTTTTAAGAAGAGGATAAAACAGACAGCCGCAAGAACACGTCGGAATCTTCAAACTCAAGACCGGAATCTCCAACTCCTAGCCTGAAACCGCAAACTTGCTTCAGCCACACCCAAATCCTCTCCAACAACCTCACTGGAAAACCCCTGTGAATCCCAGAAGAGCGGTTGAATAGAGAGAGGAGTTGAGGGAGAATGAAAGAACGAAAAGTGTGAAGGTTTGAAGGAGGGGAGCCTTATATAGGCAGAGGAAATATGATCGAACGGTCAATGATCCAGCTATCTAACGGCCCAAGTTTGCGCGGCCTTTTTCGGTTTTCGAAATTCAAAACCGCCATCATTAAGGCACAATCATTAAATGCCCACGTAATCAATTACTCAGCCGTTATCCGCCCACGTACTTGGGCAGTTACCCAAGCAACCTTAGTACCCACGCTATTACGGTTACCAAGGGAGCTGATGCCAGCCACGATCTGACTGTTAAACTGCCCCACTAACCCTTGGACGGATGGACTGCCTCGCCAAGAATGAGGTCGCAAAACAGACCCGAAGTTGCTTCGAGGCCGCTGGCTTCAAAAGCACGGTCCTTAGTGAACAAGTCGCATCAGACGACGAGGTCGGAAAACAGACCCGAAGTTGCTTCGAGGCCGCTGGCTTCAAAAGCACGGTCCTTAGTGAACAAGTCACATCAGACGACGAGGTCTCAAAACAGACCCGAAGGTGCTTCGAGGCCGCTGGCTTCAAAAGCACGGTCCTTAGTGAACAAGTCGCATCAGACGACGAGGTCGCAAAACAGACCCGAAGTTGCTTCTAGGCCGCTGGCTTCAAAAGCATGGTCCTTAGTGAACAAGTCGCATTAGACGACAAGGTCGCAAACACACGATATATATCCTCGAGCTCACTTTACTCCAAGCTCGACATTTTCATTAAAAATGACCAAGACATGGAGTAAGGGGCCATTGATACGTATCAATGGAATTGCCACCTTTGAGTCCTGGAAATAGCCTATCTGAACCACCGAGCCAGATAAAGGCCCGTGACCACGGCACCGGCGAGGCCAACCAACCAAGTCGAGGTCGCTGTTGCTGAACCCCGCCCCGAGCACTGCTGGACTAGGGGGCCGGACTGCGACCTTGGACAAAAGATCCTTAAGAGGCCGCACAAGACTTGACGAGGTAGCAGAGAGCAAGAGCAAGGCAGGACAATAAAGTTGGCGATCCATGTGATCCTAAGAGGTCGCCGCCAAGATATCTTACCCACTTGAAGTCCAGATATTTAAGTTTGCTTAGCTGTTAAGTAAAATTAGTGACTAAGCTGCCATGTAACACCTGTCCTTACTTAGCTCCTAAGCCTCCTCCTCCTATAAAAGGAAGGCTTGTGTAACCTAAAAGATATATTCCTAATACAAAGCAGGCCAAAGCTCTGCAAAAACACCATCTCTCTCACCCTCCTCCTATCGCCGTCGTACACCACCGGCCAGCTTACATTTTAACATACACCAATAAGCCAGATATCCACTAAAGTCACACCGCTGAGCCACCGTGATGATTTCGACCTCATCAGATACTGAATTGTATACCTCATCTGTTTCACCCATATTTGCCATTAAAGCATAATCATCCATATCAACAACAAGTGCAGTATCATCAGATTCATTTCCTTTTCTGATTCAACTTCATATCCTGATTCATCTTCAGCAATCATAGCTTTCTTGCCAGATCTTCTTTGCTGACTTTGCTCTTCAGTAGGTCTGGACAATCAGGTCTGAAATGTCCAGGCTTCTTGCAGTTGAAGCACAGATAATCAGGTTCCTTTTTCTGTTTTAGTTCAGGACAGTCAGGTTGGAAGTGTCCTGGTTTCTTGCATTGAAAACACAAGTAATCATTGTCTTTCTTGGATTCTTCCTTCTTCTTTTCACTAGATTTCTTTGTGAAATTCCTTGGAGAACCTCTTCCATTTTTCATCATTCTAATTTTCTTGCTCAGTAGGGACAATTTGCTCTTGCATCTCATCCAGTAGATCATCTTGAGCTCCTGATGTTTCTTTTTTATGTGTAGCAGCCAATGCAGTGGTCTTTGGTTCTTCCTTTTTAGTCTCAGGTACAAGTTTCTTGCTGAATTCATAAGCCTTGAGATCTGAAAATAATTTGAAGGTGTCCTCTTCATGTAGACTTCTCATTTCTTCTATTGCAGTCACCTTCATTTCCCAAACTTCTTTTGCAGGTAAGGCTTCTAAGATTTTTGAATTGATTTCTTCTTTGGAGTAGTTTACACTCAGTAGGGTGAGTTCATCCATGATGGCATTGAATCTTGATTCCATTTGTTCAATGGTTTCATTTGGTTTCATTTTGAAGTCTTGGAACTTCTTCTTTGCCACACTGATTTTGTTCTTCTTGATTGCATCAGTGCCTTCACAGATTATTGTAACTTATCCCAAAGTTCCTTTGCAGTCTTGCAATCTTTCACTTTCATGTACATATTTCTATCCAAGGATTTGTATATGATATCAATAGCAATGTTGTTGAGGTTTGCTCTTTTTCTATCTTCAACATTCCATTCTCTTTTTGGTTTTAGAATGTACTGAGTTTGACCATCTACAGTTATAGCTTTTGTGATTTCCAGTGGTCCATCAGTCAGCACATCCATCATCTCATCATGTGTTACAGCTAGAAAAGCCTACATACGACGTTTATACTCATCAAAACGATCTAAAGAACACATCAACATTTTTCTAGCATACTGGTTGTTATCCATGATGCAAAGCTTTGAAAATCAGAAACTTGAAAATGTTTTCAAAGTATTTTCACAAGCACAACAAGTAGGATTACTTTAGAACAAAAGCATTGCTCCGATACCAATTGTTGGTCCCTTGAAAAGGCTTTGGTTAAGTTTAGAGGGGGGGTGAATAAACTTAACACTTAAAACTTTTGGAGTTAACAAACTCAGAAGTTCAGTAGCCTGCTGACTGCTCAG
The DNA here is from genome assembly GCA_024500145.1 of Gentiana dahurica var. dahurica. Taxonomy (NCBI): domain Eukaryota; kingdom Viridiplantae; phylum Streptophyta; class Magnoliopsida; order Gentianales; family Gentianaceae; genus Gentiana; species Gentiana dahurica. Next base: position 30,645,404 of record CM044902.1, read on the forward strand.
TAGTCTGCTGACCACTCAGTAGTCTGCTGACTGTTGATTTTACTGAATTTGTTGCAGCGGAATATATTCAAGTTAAGCCTTATTACTTGTTGTTAAAATATGATACCAAGTATTAGATACTCAGTAGTGTGAGTGTGTGATTCAGTTGCTAGTTTCAGTAGGTTGATGTGCTTAATATACTAAATGCGTAAAGTAAATGCGTAAATTAAGTAGGCAATTTTATAGTGGTTCCAGGTGGTGTATCCTGTCAGTCCACTCTTCTCCTGTGATGTTGGAGGTAATTCACTAGAGATCTTTGAGGTTGCAGTTACAAAAATCCCTAAGTTGTCTGTCCTTCACCAATAACTATGGCTTCACAAACTGAACACTTGGAACAGGTAGGATTGCTGCTCCAAAGTCTTCCACTGGTCCTTGAAGGGTAGGATTGCCTCTTCACCAGCTCCACCACAAACAACAGTTCTTGACACTTAAGTGCTTCTCTGTCTTCAACAGGTTTCTTGTAAAAGAAAGTTTGAATCAAGTAAGTGATTCAGCTTTCAGCAGCTTGATCAGGATGAAATGATCAGCAGCTTGATGTCTTCAAGTGTGTGTACTTGTTGTTACTTGATAACAGGTTACGCTTGAAGAATTTACTAGATCAGTAGCTTTAAGCTCAGTAATGTCAGCAGGGTGATATCTTGATAAGAATCTGATAGCTCAAGATTGATTGTTTTTCTTCTTCAAATTCATCTTTATTTCTATATCAGGGGTCTTCTATTTATAGGTGAGAATCCTTGTGACTTATGTTTGAAATTCAAAACATAGCCGTTTCAGATTTGTCCCCATCTTGTCTTGCATTCTGTCTCTGTACATAGTACTGACACTGTCAGTTTACTTTTTGACAGTTTTCAGACTGTCCACCCTTTGACTTGTACACATTGGATAAACCTCTGTTTCTTTCCAACGTTCTTTTAATCTTGACCATTGATTTGTTGACAAAATCAAGAGTTGTTATCTGTCCTTTTCCTTGTAATCTTCCAATGTAACCTTTGATTAAATCGAAATGTGCATTCAGCAGGTTTCTTTGTATGTAAGTCTGCTGAAATGCTTATCAGTCAGCTGTCTGAAGTTTGTTGTGTTTATAAAATACTTTTGTTGACTGTCTTTTATCTAACTTTTAATTGTGAAGTTAGATTACACCAATTTGAACATAACTAAGTTCCAATCACCACTTAATTTATGGAACTTAGACCTTGTACACAAGGTATATGTAATCAGTTTAGTTCATCACTGAATTTCCTAAATTCTGATTCCATATCCTTGACTTTAAATACTAAGTTTGATCCATTAGCCTTCAATAACTGAGTTTGAGCCCTCAGCCTTCAGTCTTCAACAGGTTCCTAAACTAGTCTACTGACTCAGGTACCTTACTGACCTAGATAGGTCTGCTGATGAAAGTCAGATGACCTATTACAATGCTTGTTTGATCAAAACCTATATAAAGATCAAACTCTAATAAGCCTATACATTTAATCTAGACACCTTTTTGCCTTTGCTCTATAACAGCTAGTCTGACACTCATCACTAAAACTTAAAATATGTCCAACAGCCCTTGAATGCTGATGTAACAGAGATAAGCTAAACTAGAAACAAGTAGGCACGACATGTTGATGATCATGAAGTGAACCCTAGAGTTTGAGTCGGTCTCACAAAGACAACTTAATTAATAATACGAACCTTTCGTTGTAGAACTTAATTAATCAATAGCTTCTTCCTCTTTACTAAGTACCTATGTATTTACCTCCTTTGCATGTTTGTGTTGTATGCATTGTGGGGTGAGAAGATGAACAAGTTGATCACGAGCTCGATGAGAAGTTTGAGGATGATGCTTGATGATGTCTTATATGATGTTTTTATTTCACTTCCATTATATGTTGTACTAGATTTTGTTGTTTATCTTTTCGAGACAAATGTTGTACTTTTATTTATAGACTTTTGTAAGACAAGTTTGTACTTTTAAGACATCGTATTTTGTAAGCTACTCGTTCTTGTAAGTTAACTTTCTATCTTTAGTATGTTTGTAATCTATTCTTAGTAACATTTACGGTGTTTACCCGAGTCTTTTTAGCTTCCGTTTTGCTAAAATCGATACGACGTAGTGGAGGCTTACATATAATATTGAATTTTTTTAATATTATACGTGCCGAATGTTCTCTTCCGGATAAGGACTCGGTATCCGGGAGCGGGGCGTTACATTGCCCCTTTTAAGATTGTGGCAAGGATAAATGAAGTGTCCTATAATTTGCAACTCCCACCTGATTATAGGATACATCATGTTTTTCAAGTTTTTATGTTAAAAATGTATATTGGGGCTGATGTCCAATTTTCTGCTAATCTTCCAATTACCATTCAAGGGGATTAGATTGTGGTGTATCATGACAAAGTCATGAAGATCAAATCTATCAAGAGGTTCAACAAGGATGTGGTGCGATGGAAGATCAAGTGGCTGAACCTTGATGAAGACCAATCAACTTGGGAGGATGCAAACTTCATATAGTCAAAAATTCCATATTTTCCCCTTCTTTGTTGTCAAGAAAGGTCTTTAGGGGAGGGTGACATTATAAACTAGGTACCGCATATGCTATTGTAACTGCTACCGTGTATTCTTAGGCTGGTTAGGCTTTAACCTGTGTTGAGCCAACATGTATAAAGGTTAGTGTGAGTTGTATTATTGCTCACCTTTTGACATCTAGTAAAATCTCTATTTTCTCTTTCCCTGTTCCCTCTTCTCAATCCCCGATTCCCTCTCATTGATCCCCAAAATCCCCTCTTATCATAAAAACCCTTGTTAAGCTAGGTGCTTAACAGGTTTCTAAGTTTTCTTTAATGCTTTTGTATATCAATGTATGATATCACTACAATGTAAGACTAACGTATTCAGTTGTCATGATTATACAATGCCAACAAAATCTTTTTTTGATTTGACTTTTAAAGAGACAATGAGTCGTTAAAGTTTGTGTTAGTTTAAAAAAAAGTGGCTTCTATCGGTACCACGAATTTGCTTCCGCACCACGATTACTTCCGGCACCCTATAAATTGTTTTTGGGACCACATTGAATATTTTTATTATTTTTTACTTTAACACCATGCGAAAAATGACTTATACCGAAAATTTTAAAAAATACAATTGCTAATAAAATTGGACCAATTTAATCGTTTATCTATTACAATAATCATCATCAACACCGTCCATCTCCACCACCATCTTTTTCATCTCCCCCACCTTCCATAATCAAACACCTCCCACCATCATCTCCCTCTTACACACCAAAATCACCATTAACACCCGCCACCAACGGCCACAATTTAACACCAAAACCACCATCAGCCACCTTTCCTCCTCCCTCAACAACCACCAACACCGCCACAACTACCACCACCCACCACCCAAAACATCAACTATCGTTATTTTTTCAGCCACCAACAACCATTAACACCAGCCACCACCACCTGCCATCCAAAACATCAACTTTCACCATTTTTTCAGCCACCAATAGCCATGAACACCGACCACCACCACTCACCACCCAAAAGATCAATTTTCGCCATTTTTCAGACCGGGGAGGTCTTTCCCTTAAAAAAAAACAAAAAAAACAGATATGTGGGGGATGGGAGCGGCGATTTAAATATCAAATTTTGTCATTTTTTCATCGTCTCTATTCCCTTACATATTCTGGAATGTTCGCCGAGCTAGATGAAAGTATATGCAATAAAGCGATTTACTCTCTCTGGTTCATATGGAAATCCAGATGTAATGCCATTTTTGAAGGAGAAGATATCTATGTATCGCGAATCCTTACCCAAGCAGCTACACTAGCTGCTGAGGTAAATGAGCAACTCACAAAAAATGAAAATCAGCCAACACCTTCTTGGCCTGCCACTTGGACGAAACATGCACCCGGATTTATTAAGGTTAATTTTGATGCTTCAATTGTGGAGAACAAACTATCAGTCGGAGGTATAATACGCAACTGTGAAGGTAACATTATAGCATCTTTTTCTTACCATCTTGGAGGATGCAACAATGTCCTATGGGGAGAGGCTTTAGCTCTCTACCACGCCTTGACGGTAGCATTGGCTCATGGTTGCAATCACTGTATTTTCGAAGGAGGCTGCTTGTTACTTATCCAACGGCTCAGATCACCAACAGATGACTTATCTGAGCTCGGAGGAATCTTAAAAGCGTGCGAAGAGTTATTTGTTTTGTTTAGTTCTATCACCTTTTCATTTGTCAAGAGAACTGGCAATATACCAGCTCATCTTTTAGCCCGTTATGGCTTTGATTCGCTTTCGTTCAAGGATTAGGATAATCATCCACCTTCTGATGTAATTGATGTTTTCGCAATTGACAGCGCTTAATAAATACCAATTCTTTCTTAAAAGAAAAAAATTAAATGAAAAATAATATAAAAATGATTTCGATCGAAAAAAAAAAAAAAAAAAAAAACTGTTTTTCTCAAGGTCAACCTCGTCATTTCGAACCATCTACGAATTCCCACTTGCATTTGTAGGCTGTTTCTGAAGCACATAGAAACACAGAGGAGGAGAGGAAAGGAAGTTGGTTGAGAACAGAACACGATGCCTATTCCATTCCATCGTCTCTATTCCCTTTCCATTTCCATTTCCCTGCATCAATTCCTCAGCTTTACCATTTTTTTTTGTTTTGTTAAATATTAGTAGTAATCCTTTCCGAATTATTATTCAAGAAATTCGCATGGAGGCCTTGAAGGAACCTTCACTTCTCCAGCACTTTACTCTCATTTCAATCCCAAGGTCTCCTTTTCTCAATTTCCCTACTCAGAAGCTCAATTTCTCCAGAAGATTCATTTCAGAAAATCGAATTTCTGTTTCTCCCTTCTCAGTAGCTAGTTACATAGTACCACCAAATACATGTTTCCCCGTTTCACGGATTACAAATGTCAAAAGAACAGCTTTTTCAGGTTCACTTGTAGTCGATTCGAATTACGGGTGTCGATGTTTGCCGAGTAAGGCGGCTGACGGTAGTGTGAATTTGGATTCGGTGGGGGTCTTATTGAAGGGTGGTTTTGTGTTAGCGGCAATGGCTTGTGGGCTTTTCGTGGTGGGTTGTCGGAGCGCAACTGCGTTGGAGGGGGTAGTGATTCCAGGGTTGGAGAGGAGTGTAGTTGTATTGAGGAACTATTGGCCTAAGGTCATGCAGGTTCTTATGCTTTTTAAAGAGCATGGTTTGATTTTGGCGACCCTTTTGAGTTTATCTGCGTTTTTCTCCATGGCTGAAACCTCCATTACTACTCTTTGGCCTTGGAAGGTAGCAAACTGATGCCCCATTTCTTCGCTGCTGTTTTTTTTTTTTTTCTTTAAGTGCTATCACTTTGATTTGGTTGTTGGTTTTTATAATTATAATTATGCTACTATGAGGGTGCAATGTTTGGTTTGTTGGATGTCTGAGTCCATTGATATTATATCGAATTTTCATTTGGTTACATACTTATTCTGTCCTGTCTAGGGTGAACAGTGAACTAAACTTTGTTTGTGTGGGACTGTGGTGGCATAATTGGGGTATAGGTTCATGTTTATCACACAATCTTACGGTTCTGATCGATTCATCATGTGCCTGTCTTAGTTTTGTTTCAGGAGTTTAGAAGGACCAAAGAACTATCTTATTTCTCCAAGCACGTTACGTAGAACATTATACTTATGTTTTTAATCAATGTCCCTTTATGTTCTGTCAAGCCCTGTCAAATACTCCCCTGTTAAGTTTAGTAACAGACACAACAACTTCTGATTATATTGTGATTTGGTGGTAACTTAAGATAGTATCATTTGTTTTGGCTTGTCATAAGTTGCATGACCATTAAGCATAGACCTTGGTATTAACAATTGTTAGATTTGCATTTGCTGCACAAAGTCTGTCATCTTCAATGGCGAATACATTTCGTTTTGTTTGGCCTTCCTCCCTTGGTTTTGATTTAATTTGTTTTGAACTTTCTTGCAATTGAAATTGTTGAATGACTATGCTTCCAGGTTCGGGAACTGGCTGAAAAAGAATCTGAGAATGGTGTCTTTAAAATGCTCCGTAGTGATGTCACGCGATTTCTGACAACTATTCTTATCGGCACTACGTATTGCTCCATTTTTAAGCCTTCCCATCATGCATAGTTCTTCATCTTATATAATACATGAATTTTCACTTATCCATGCCCTTTTTGTGGCCTCAGTGTAGTGAATATTGCTGCAACAGCTATAGTTACTGAGGCTGCAACCGCAATGTTTGGTGAAGCTGGTGTGACTGCTGCAACTGGAGTGATGACGGTATGGATGGATGTCATTATGTTAATCAATTCAACTGAACATGCACACAAGGATTTAATCATGAAAGTCTTTTTAGGCATTTCTATTGTTGTTTTTATTTGTAAGTTGATCTGATTTTATTTTGAATTATTTTCTCTCTAGCCTTGATTTGTCCCATTCCTTTAAGAAACACGTGCTTTACATGGGTGTTTGGTGTGAGACACGTGAGTCAGGATAGTTTTGTTTGCAACATACCTCAGTTCCTCCCTCCCTTTGTTTTACAAATAAATTATATACATAGGTATATGTATTCTCGTTCAATCTTGAAAACAATACCTCAGTGCCTCTAGCTTCTTTTTGCATCTAAATATGATACCTTCATCTGTTTATTCTTTCGTTTTTAAAGTGTATGGGATATGGATTATGTAGGAAAAGATAGGAAGGGATGAAAGAAAAGAGTGAATTATATTAATAATCCTTGTCGGGTTGATAAGGGAAGCATTACATTATAAAGGGAAGCCACCAACGGCTATAAACACTGTGCGAACGGCTATGAACAGTGTAATCTGCCCAAAAGATGGCAGATTATACTTAGCCACAAGATGGCCCGAATTACACGATTAGGACACTAAGGACTAGGGATTAAACATTAATAGAGCAAAGAATAAAACCCTAGAGAGCCTATATTTTTACAGATTACATGGATTTATATTTGTCTCCATTGAGCACAAAGACTTTAATATTAGTGGCATGCCTGTTTCTGTAACCTCTTCCTCTTGTGTTCTCAATGGGCCTCGATTCCGACTTACGGCACAAACGTACAAGAAATGGAGTTGATTTTTTTTTTTCATTTTATTTTTGAACATTCTGGATCCTCTCCCCGGTGCTGTTTCAACAAATTTTATACTCATTTAGTTTGTTGATTTCTTATGTTCCATGACAATATACAAGTTAGTCGTGTAAAAAGATGCTCATTTATCTTCCTCTATAATTGCGTATTTGATGCAAAGTGGCTCCTCCTTTGGCAGATTGCTGTTTTGCTTCTCACAGAAATTACCCCAAAGAGTGTAGCTGTTCATAATGCAACAGAAGTTGCTAGGTTTGTGGTATGTTAGACATATTTCTTCCTTTGGTTGAAATTCAAAGCCATCCAAGGGTTTGGCTGATTTTTTTATTATTATTTATCTTATACAACATTATCTGAATATGCTCTAGTAAATAACTTATGACTTGTCACCAATGGCTCTAGGTCAGGCCTGTGGCATGGCTTTCTATTATATTGTACCCTGTTGGAAGAATTGTAACCTATCTTTCAATGGGAATGCTAAAACTCCTTGGTTTAAAAGGGAGAAGGTATGCCATTTCACATGTTAAATTTCTGAAATTTTGTATATCCAATGTAGGTTATAGTGGTCAAGCTAGTGGCTATTACTTGATTTAAGACATAAACGTGTTTTTATTACCATGTCAAATAATTAAAGTGGATTACGTTTGTAAAATTATCTCAAATCGCACTTATATTTGGACTATGCTATTTTCACCTCAGAACGCTGCTTCTATTGTCTTTACTTTCAGTTCCTATTCTTGATTTTCCATGAAGAAGATTGTTTGGCTTTATGCAATTGGTGGGTCTTCCTTTTTTGTTTACTAGTGAACCATATGTTACTGAAGATGAATTGAAATTGATGTTGCGTGGAGCAGAGTCAAGTGGAACAATTGAAGAGGAAGAGCAGGTACTAACTGGGACTAAGTCTTTCTTCTTTTGTAGTCCACTAGAGAAACAGCTGGCTATATACACCTCACATGAGTGCACAATTGGCTTTGTACCGTGTTTGTCAAACAAATTATTATTTAAATGATTAATTTTCTCAGGATATGATTGAAAATGTGTTGGAGATAAAAGACACACATGTAAGGGAGGTTATGACGCCTCTGGTTGATGTTGTTGCTATCGACGCCGGTGCAACACTTGTTGGTTTTCATGATTTGTGGCTGACTCATCAATACTCTAGGTAAATAGGGCTTAGTAAATGTTTCTTTCTGTGCTTGTATCCCTTTTTGATGGCTGGCTAGGAACAACTAAATTTTACAATTTTGCAGGGTGCCTGTCTTTGAAGAACGTGTGGATAACATAGTTGGTATTGCTTATGCAATGGATCTCTTGGATAGTGTGCAGAAGGTGAAAAAGTGCTGCACTATTTATTTGCAAATTTCTGCAGCTATATCTTTACCTATGCATCGATTTCTCACAGTTTGCAGAAAAATGTACTGCTTGGTTTTGAAGGGGGAATTACTTGAAAGTTCTCATGTTGGAGATATGGCTCATAAACCTGCATACTTTGTTCCTGGTAATTGACACCAAATATGTTTTGAGTTATTGCAAGTTCTATCATTTGCCTCACTGTTAATTGTAAATTTTCTCTCTTGAAACTTGTAGGCTTGCATCAACCTCGTGTGTGTACTTCACTTCATAAATCTAGCTTTCATACCTTACCGTTTTTAAAATGTGCATTTATAAAGTGTTCTTGAAGAAACTGAGACTTAAGCCTGTTGAAAATGTCGTAATTTAAGGAAGAGGCATTTATCATGACATATTCAAAAGTTGAAGCCAATGCAGGATGTCTGTTGAATAACGTGTCTGGATAGAAGTGAATGAACAGGGTATTGAGATGCATTCACATTTGGAAATGCTTATCTCCAAGGACTGGAAATGTGTTAGGTGCATAGCTTTTCTTTATATTTAACAAACTGGGTGTCATGACCTTAAACCCCTTATGCGTTCATAGTTCTAGTAATTAACATTCTGCATATTGCTTCTAGTGTTGTTGTTTTTTTTCTTTCTTTCCGAATTCATTTTCTACTTGATAGAATCAATATAAGATTTGAACTAGGTGATGTTAATTTGGCAGATTCAATGTCTGTGTGGAATCTTCTTAGAGAGTTCGAATCAGAAAGGTCCACATGGCTGTTGTTCTTAACGAGTATGGAGGAACTATTGGGGTATGCCTTTTGCACATGCAATTATCCGTTAATTTTGTTTTTTTCATTTCGTTCATGAATTCCATAAATGTAAAATCTTTGGTGGATGAAACAGATTGTAACCCTCGAAGATGTAGTTGAGGAAATTGTTGGCGAGATCTTTGATGAAAATGATTCAAGTGTAAGGCTCATTTTAAGTTTTCTGTTTGTGTTCTCGTGTTCATATGTTCCATATTCTTAGTTTTCATATGGCAGAGTTGACATTTGTCCCATTGTAGCTAGCAAGTTAATGAGTTTGAAGTGCTTTTTCTGGTATGTTTTTATTTTTTATTTTTCATTAATTTTTCAAGGAAAGGCAGGCTTTGTCTTGAAGGAAGGAAAAAAAATGTAGAGTTTTTGTTTTTCTGTTGTTACTATAATTGGTAAAAGTTTTCAATTCAAAAACAGCTTATAGTTGTTGAGGTAAAAAGTGATTATAACTAAATAAGTTTACAGAAGATAAACGGAATTCAAAAACTGAATGCTAATGAGAATGTACTTAACGTTGTAATGAGAAAGTACTTAACGTGGTATTCAAAACTTAAAGCAGAGCCTTTTGCCTCGCCTCTCTCTCTCTCTCTCTCTCCCTCCTTTCTCTCTCCTTATTCTTACTAGCAATTATATGCTAGTAGAGGAAGTGAATAATCTTAAGGTACTTTTCGTGAGACAGCCTGTGCAAATCACAGAAATTGAATGAGAGGCATATTTGAAATGCATAAAACCATTTCTGAGTCAGGTATTGAGGGGTTATTTTGTAGTTAGAAATGAAGTATTGCAAGCGTTGTGTGTATATGAACCTGCATGGCTCTATTTCAGGCTTATGAGAGAAAAAGAGGTCTCCTTCATAAAGATGGATTAGATTAGATGTAGTTGAAAATGTAGATAATATGCTTGGTTGTGCTACTTCATGAAGTTTCTTATTCTATATTTCAAGTATGTGATCTTGTATAGTTAATGTGCTGCACTTGTCTTTGTACTCCCAAACAGGAAGAGATCCAGAAAAAAACTGGTTATTTAGTAAAGAGGGCCGATGGAACGTATGATGTGGATGCTAACACGTCGATTGACCAGCTTTCTGAAGAGCTGAATATCAAAATGCCTGAGGTAACTTTCTTCCAAAGTGTTTCATTTCTTGCATCTGAATCTGACTACTTAAATTTTTTTGATCAAATGATAAGTTGTGTTAACAAACAGACTCAGCTAGGGGCCGTTTGTTAAATCTGAAGTCTGAAACTGAATATATTAACTGAATGTTTTAAGCACTGAAATTGATTAGACTGTTTGATAACTATGAATCAGAAATCATAAAAAGATTTATTTTGACAAATTTATGTACACACATATTGTTTAGTATATACAAAAAATGCTACACATTTTTATGGTTAAACATTTTTTGTTATATATTTTTATTCCAATGGATCACTTTCTACAATAGGGTGCATAAAATAGTTTAATATCGGGGATTGAGAAGTATAAAATGAGTTAAAAATATGTATAAACAACCCATTAAAAAAAGAAAAAAGAAAAGAAAAGACTAATGGTTGCTTAAAAGAAGGAATGCGTGAATAGCGTGATATTTTAAGCGATAAGTGGCTACGCAGACGCTGATTTTTTCTTTTTACAATTTAACACGTAGAATTAAGTGTCACTTAATTAATTAAGGTGTCTTAAAAATATTATCAAACACCTCTAATTTAACTACCTCTTGATTATTTCAGAATAAGTAATTAATGTGTATACCAAACAGGCCCGTAGTCTTTGAAAGAAGTCTATGACCTACTCCCTCCGTCCCACAATATAGGGTCTTTTGGCCATTTCACACAGTTTAAGAAACCTCATAAATGAGTTACCTTTTGATATTTCAAGGCAAAATATTGTATTGTTTTCTGGGACTAGCTAATAATATTGCATTGTTTAGTGTGAAAGTGAAAACAATGCATTTAATATTGTATTGGAATGCGAGAAGGCCTTATAATATGGGAAAAGTCTAAAAAGCTAAAAACTCCTATATAGCAGGACGGAAGGAGTATGTCTTATGCATTATGCAAACTGCTCCTCATGGTTTGCTTTAATAAGAGAGACTGGGTTGGAAAGTAGATTGCGTGAAATTGTGATCAATATATTGTCTGCCTACTGTGTTCATGCAACAATGCTGTCTTGTTGTTCCAGTACCACTGGCTTGGGAGTCGGTCAATGGCGAATGGAAAACTTGGGCCCCTTTTTTCCCACCATGACTTCATGTTAGGACATGTGGGATGTGGATTTTATGTATCGGTAGTGATACTACCACTATATTGTGTGTAGGTAGGATGGAGTGAGGTAAGGGGTGAGGTGCAGAGCATGGTAGAGTGGGGTGGAGGCGTAGGGTGAGGTGGGGTGGGGATGCATGGTAGGGTGGTATGGGATGGGGGTTGTAGGAGTCGGTGCGTTAATAAAAATGGTCTTTTTCATTTCTCTGCTGAAAGGAAACGAGTTTCACTCTCTTCCGACCAAACATACAGACCATAAGAGAGTTTATATAGTAGGTTGCACTATGTATTAAGGTGGCCTTTCCTCTGAAATGAGAGGTGGTTCTCGTCTTGATTGTAGAAGACTGACAGTTTCATGTTTTACCATTTAGGGCCATCAATACGAGACAGTGTCGGGGTTTGTGTGTGAAGCATTTGGATACATACCGAGGACCGGTGAAACTATAAAAGTTGTACTTGAGAGGGAAAACGATGAAGATCATGAGGAATACGCAGGATCAGAATCTGAACGTGTAGATCAAAATGGCAAGAATCAGATGTTTAAGCTTCAGGTATCGTTTGTCTCTGCTTTTGTGTATGTGTGTCTTTTCTAACTGGTTCCTCTTGCTCACTCAGATTCGACACGAGTTTTCCAGTATGTTTACTAGTATTTTGAATGCTTGAATGTTTGAATGTTTAAATGTTTAAATGTTTGATTGACTACTGTAGATACTAGCCGGAAACGCGAGAAAGGTAAGTGCAGTTAGAATTGAACAGATCAACAAAGATGATACAGCATTGGAGACTAAAGAGATCACACGTTTGGTTCCAAAGTTTATGAAAAGAAAACGGAACAATGACGATGGTGATGATGATGCAGATAGAGTTGTTGTTGACAGCAAATGGGACAACGGCGGCAATCTAGACAATGCCCACCACAATTACGACTTTTTACAGGAGACAACGACACCACAGGACCATACAAATAGTCGTCATGACGTAAAGGCAGAACTTGATGAAAATCTAGACAAAATCATAAGCTGATTGATTACTACATGGTTTTACTAATCTTGATGTGTTTGAAGCAATTTTGTAAGCCTAATTTTATTGTTTGTTTGTAGCCTGTTGGGAGTCACTTGATGATATTTTCATTCAATAATTACAAATGCATTATTATAGTGAATCAAAGCGGCTATACCCTTTTTACAATGTTACTGTTCACGATATTTAAGGATACCTAAATTGATAGGTTGTCCGGTAATTTAAAACTAGATTAATTTACCTTTTTGTCTTTTTCTAATATAGTATTCCCTCCGTTTTTTTTATATCTCACAGAGAGAAGATTCACACAGATTAAGAAAGTAATTAATATGTCTCAAATAGCGTGTTGGAAATATATTTTTGTTATTGGGGATGTAAATACTTTGTTGGTAAATATGTTTTTAGTATTGGAAATGTATTCTTTGTATTGGAGATGTAAATATTTATTGGTAAAGGAGGAAAAAGTAATAAATGATGTATTGAAAATGTACAATGACAGATAAATAAAAAAAGAGTAAATTGTGAAATGTGACGGATAGAAAAAACGGAGGGAGTACCATTTTAACTTTATAAAATATATTGGGGCAATTAAAGCAAAAACTGTATGTCTAACTAGAGTTATGAGACTTATTTTGGGACAGTTATAAATGGAATAAGTTCCAAACAAATTGGGACGCTTGGAGTATTATACAACATATCATATTGTAGCATATTGTCCACCGCAATAGCTTAAAATAGACACTTTTAGAGGCGACACAAGATTTCTTATTTAGTGGGGGAGCTGTATTCTCGGTAAAATATTGAATCGAAAGTGTTCTCAGCAAGTCGCAAAAGAAGATACTACATCCCGTCCTATGAAAAGTGTTTGATTTTTTAAAATGAATTGTCTTTTAAAAAATGTCGATTTATAAAACCAATACATTATTTAATTGACTTTTTATTATTTGATAGGGGTACACATATCCATCACTATTTAAAATACAACACATTAATTATTTTCTTAATCTGTGTGTACCACAAAAAGTGGACACTTATTATCGTCCACACGCCCCCGCGATCCCGTGGGAAGAGAGTGGATACAGATATTGACCTTGAGAGCTGAAAACCGAGGCTGTCCCAATGGCTTAGTGAGAAGATCGCGAGCTGGTCTTGAGAAGTAATGAAGGAGATAGTAAGTTTGCGAGCCTCGACGAGGTCTCGAACATGATGAAAGTCGATATCGATGTGTTTCGTGCGAGCGAGGAAGACAGGGTTACGGGCGAGATACGTAGCGCCAATATTATCACACCAGAGAGTTGGCGGAGCCGGCAGAGACACGGACATTTCACGCAAGAGACTACATAACCACCGAACCTCCGTAGCAGTATTGGAAAGTGTTTTGTATTTAGCTTCAGTGTTACTTTTGAAGACAGTGAAATTTTGCTTGGACCGCCAACTGATAAGATTATTGCCCAGGAAGATACCGTAAGCCCCAATGGAACGACAATTTTCGGAGTCGGCCGCCCAATCAGAGTCTGAATAAGCACGCAGGGAGAGAAATGAATGCCGGGAGAGTAATAGACCATCATAGATAGTATGCTTGAGATATCGAAGGATATGTTTAACAGCCATCCAATGAGCCTCAGTGGGAGAATGCATAAACTTACTAACCTTGTGAACCGCAAACGCAATGTGAGGACGAGTAAAACTGAGATACTGCAAACCTCCAACAATAGTGCGATAGAGAGACGGATCAGAGCAAGGAGGTCCGGAGTCCAGAGTAAGTTGAGTAGAGGTGGACATACGAGTTTGACAAGGCTTGGCCTTGTCCATACCAGCACGATGCAGTAGCTGAAAGATATACTTCCGCTGAGTGATATAGAGACCATCAGAATGAGGGAGAACCTCAATGCCAAGAAAATAAGAGAGTGAGCCGATTTCCTTAATCAGGAAATGACTGGCCAGTTACGTAATAACCTGCTCAACAAGGAAAGAAGAGGAGCCAGTAATAATGATATCATCAACATATATAAGGATATAGACACGAGCACCTGCACGAGAATAAATATACAGAGAAGTCGGCCTTCGAGCCAACAAAGCCAAAGAGATAGAACATCCAAAAACCGAGAAAACCAAGCATGAGGGGCCTGGCGGTGTCCATAAAGACTGCGACGCAAGCGGCAGACATAGTCAGGATAGTCAGGGTGTACAAAACCCCAAGGCTGCTACATATAAACCGGCTCAGGTAAATGCGCATGAAGGAAAGCATTCTGAATATCAACCTGTCGTAGAGTCCAACCTTGTGAAATAGCAAGAGACAATAGAAAATGAATAGTGACCGGTTTGACAACCGGAATGAAAGTATCATGAAAGTCAACACCCTTTGCCTGATGAAATCCCGTGGCAACTAGACGTGCCTTATATCGTTCCAAGCGACCATCTGCATGATGTTTAGTTTAGTAGACCCATTTATTACCCACAATATTCATATGAGGACGTTTAGAACAAGTTCATAGGTTTGACTGTGTAGAAGCACATCAATCTCCTATCTCATAGCATTACGCCAATGGTGGTTTTTGCATGCTTCAGTGTATGAAGTAGGGTCAGTGTTGGAAGCTGTGGTGACAAGGGCTTTGGGTAGAGGGTAGCAGATGTAGTCAGGCATGGACACAGGTTTTAAGGAGTTGGTTTTAGTACGTGTGATAATAGGATGAGGCGGAGGCGGTGGACTCGGTTGGTAGGAGATGGAGAGGAAGTCGAAGCTGGTAAGGAAGCCGAGTCTGGGGAGGAAGGGAGAGCCATAGGAGAGTCGGGGTGTGGGGGGAGGGTACGGTTCAGAAGATACGGGGACATCAGGAATCGTGGCAGGTAGTGGGGCGGTCGGAGAATTTGAGACCGAGACAGAGGAGGATGTCGGAGTATACGGGAAAACAGATTCATCGAATACCACATGGCGAGCAACGTAGACACGGCCACAGACAAGGTCAAGACACTTGTAACCATGGTGAGATGGGCTATAGCCAAGAAAGATACACGTGGCGGACCCGAAGTCGATTTTATGGTTATTATAAGGGTGAAGATAGGGCCAGCAGACACATCCAAAGACACATAGGAAGGAGTAATCAAGAGGCCGGTGGTAAACCATTTCGAGGAGTTTTATTGTTAAGGGCAGTGAAGGGAAGACGGTTAATAAGATAGGCGGCGGTTATGAAGTCATCTTCCCAATAAGGAAGGGGAAGATTGGACTGGCAAGTAAAGAGAGACCGACTTCAACTATTTGGCGGTGATGCCGTTCAATGGTGCCGACTTGCTCATGGGTGTGAGGGAAAAATAGGCGATGATGAATGCCGAGGGAGGTGAGAAGAGTGGACACACGACGATACTCACTACCCCAATCAGTTTGCATTGATTTCAATTTAGTGTTGAATAGGTGTTCGATCATAGCAAGAAACAAAGGAAAAACGATTTCCACATCGGATTTATTTTTCAAAGGATATAACCACAAAAGTTTTGTATAATCACCAAGAAAACTAAAATAATAATGAGATTCATAAATAGAGGTTCCGCACATGGGCCCCAAAAATCCGAATAAATCAAATCCAAAGGTGCAGTAGAAGTATAATCAGACACATATAATGGATGTTTATGACTCATAGCTAATTTACACGGGGCACACACAACATGTGGTGATTTATTAGGAACAGAAATAGAAAGACGATGCAAAACTTGACGAAGGACGGGGTATGAGCAGTGACCGAGACGTTGATGCCATGTGGTGGAGGGAGTGACAGATTTGTAGTCCAAAAACACTACTATACATTTTTCTCCTGTCCTTTTTATGATCATTGTTGAAGCACTAAATATTATGATCAAAACAGTGGTGGGAAAAAAAATACTCAAAGTTATTGATATTAGGTATTCAGGTATGAGTTTGACTCATTTACAGTTCACAGATGATGCCATCCTTTTTAACGCTTGGTAGAAGGATTTTTTTTTTCCAGAAGATTATACTTGTGCTTCGAACAAGGATAATCTCGAGAATTTTAATAGAATCTAAAAAATTTTTATCTTAGAGTGGCTGATTTTTTTTTGTTGTTATTTTTGTCCTCATTCCTCACATTACATATCTAATACAATAATTACGAAATCACATACATTAAATTTGTTTTAAATTAACAATCAGACGTAATTTTTCAATTTACATTCAAACACATCTTCAAAGCAGCAAAATGCTTTTGGATCATTGAATCACGTCCGGCAAAGTGACATGTGAAGAGAAAACATTGACTTCAACTTCCTCTAGGGAGCAGCCGATTGTGAAGTTTCAGTAAAGGGAGGGAAGTAGCCGTATCATTTTCCTTAAATCTGTCTAACCACTTCTAATTAAAAATTCACGGTACACACGTATTCAAAAACCTCTCACTTGAACTACCTTGAAAAGATGTCACTTTATAACCTGTGTTATGGGAGCCCTCCCAGCATTATTCATTGCCCATATTTGGTCTCTTTCAAATTAGTATGGATCACGTTCTGATACGATCACAAAATGCGTAATAAAATACAAATAAATTTATCAATTTCACGTGTATTTCCCACCAAATACGAATTTTTATCGTCAGCTACAACAACTACATAATCAACTTATAACAAAACCTATAAAACACAATCTAATACAAGCTTCGTATTTTACTACGAACAATCATATTGATATCAACTAAAATACAAATATATCAACTATATGTTTCTCCAACGAATGTCAATTTCTTTCTTTTAAAACAATGAATGCCTCTTTCATTATCGAACTGTAACGCCCTGTTCTCGGATACCGAGTCCTTACCCGGAAATGGAACGCTCGGCACGTATAATATAAAATAATTTCTATATTATACGTAAGCCTTTACTACGTCGTATCGAGTCTCGCAAATTACGGAAGCTAAAGGACTCGTGTGTATTTTTTTTTAGATACAAGATAGGAATAAAACTCGACATCTCAAAGATAAAAAAAAAGTCTTAAAACCACGATATAAAAATCTTACAACCGTACGACAATCAAAGGAAAGAAAGAAATACAACTTAAGTCTTTCAAGAAATTCAAAAGAAGTGCAACATGTCTTAAAAGAGAAATTCAACATAACTTGAAATAAAAAGATGATAATAGCAAAGCATAACAAATCCTCAAATGTCATCCTCGAAGTCATCGTCAAACTCCTGTTCCACCTATTCGACTTCTCAACCCCAAACACAACAAACATGCATTTGAGGTAAGTACAAAGGTACTTAGTAAGAAACAGAAGCTATTGCATTTACTAGATTACATAGATAAAGGTTTACAATTATTAAGTTATCTTTATTTGACCGACTCAATTCTAAGGTTCACTTCATGCTCATCAACACGTTGTGACTAAACGTTTCTAACTAAACTCAAGTTTGTTACACCGGCATTCGAGGGCACTACGCATGGTGCTACCCACCACGAGGTATCGTTTGCAACCTATTAGTGGATCACACCAATAGCCACGGGTTAAGACCCGATAGTGTACACGTTCGGCGAAGTCCCACTACCATTTAGCCGTTTATAGGCCAGTAGAGTTATCAACTTTATCTGACCGCCCACACATCGCGATATAGACAAGTGCCTTACCAAGAATGTTACGATGTTTAGTCTTTCACTACACACTTATGTAACTTATTAATCATTAACTAGCCTCCTAAGTGTTTTCAAGGTAAAAGCTCACTTGACAACCCTACTCCCTCATCTAAACTCTAGACACGACACCCTAGGCATATACACAGACATTGATGAATACTAATTCATCAAAGCACAAGCCATTCACACCCTTCCGACGATCTCGAACTTCAACTCTATGGAAGAGTACATCCGGTGCCGGAACTAAATGCATCAGAAGCATAATCCAGGCTTGTTCATGTTCATTTAGCTTGTTTACATCATTAATATAAGGTTAGGAACCAATCCCAACTTACTACACTCGAAAAACACGCAAAAATGGTCAAAACAGCATTTCTGGGCCATAGGCCACGGCCTACAACACAGCAGAATTCTCTGAACTCTCTGAATCAGATAGGCCACGGCCTATAAATCATAGGCCACGGCCTACGACACCTGTATAAAACTCTGAACTCTCAGCATCTGATAGGCCACGGCCTATAAATCATAGGCCGCGGCCTACGACACCTGGAGCATTTTTCTACACTTTACTGAATTCTATCCAAAACCAACCAAGTTTAACATCCATCTAAACATCATAAGAGCAGAAAAACTCTACTTTAACATCACATAGCACCAAGCACTTTCACAACCACGTTTAGACATGATTTCAACATCAAAATACTCACAAAACAAAGCCCTAGCTTCACCAAACCATAATTAACACAATAGAGAAGATTTCCTTACTTGTTTCAAGCAAAACTTCAAGGCAAACACCAAAAGTATGTAGTCCTCAAATTCCACACAACACCTATTTAATCCATAATCAATTCAAGAACTAATTAGGATCAAGGTTTCTAACTATTCGAAGCTACGAATTACACCACTTCTTTCACCAAAAACGATCAAACGTGAAGAAACTCAAATTTTAGGGCTCAATCATACCTTGATAAAAACTGGCAATCTTTGTATCAAAACGATCATTGCCTTCTTACGATGCTCCTGCTTTGGTTGAATCGGAAAACGGAGAAATAACGATTCACGAATTTGAGAAAGTCTCTTGTCTTCTACCTTTAGCCTACAAACTTAAGCTACCGGAGTCTATGTCAAGAGTTCACAATGTATTCCATGTTTCGATGTTGAAGAAATGTTTAACGAAGTTGGATGTTGAAGCCACGTTTGATCCGGAGATCCTCCAAGAAACCTCGCGTATGATGAAGAACCAGTTAAGATTCTGGATAGGAAGGAGAAGATGATCAAGCGACGGATGATCCCTTTGGTATTAGTGCAATGGAGCAACCAAACAGTAAACGAAGCAACGTGGGAAGTGGAAGACAATATGATACAGAGTTTTCAGACTTTTTGAACTTACCAGGTATGTTCAAGTTTCGAGGACGAAACTCCTCTTAAGGGGGGAGGAATGTAATATTCCGATTCTCGGGAAATGGCAGACGTGTCAATCTGCGAGAACGAAATATTATATTTATTTCTTTTATGGATTTAAGTTGTAAAGGACTCGGGTGTATCCGGGAACGGGGCGTTACACGAACTATCTCAACAAAATTAATTCTTTCACAACCCTAAAGATAAAAAATTTAAAACTCTAACAAGTTAATTACCTCAAGCATAATCATCTATTGATGTTTAAGAATAACAATTAAAAAAAAGATATTTAAACTTATTCAAACAAAATCTTAAGTGAAATGCTTAAAATTTGTTTAAAAATACAAGACCGGCATAGTTTGATTTCCCGTGCAATTTAAAAATGATGAATTTCTTAAATAATTTGCTGATATTATGATATGAGTAAGTATTTGGGTGAAGAAGAAGATATATTGGTGAAGAAGAAGAGAAAATATGAAGACCAGAATCTGCTTTTTGCATTTAAAAAGACAGGCCACGTGTAAATCTTCTTGGGCTGTGTCATTTTTCACGGGCTGTACAAACGCTCTGTTTAATTTGCTTGTCGGTCAGTTTCCGCCCTCGTGCAAATTTGAGTGGGCTCATTCAAATTTGAACGGGCTTACTCTAATTGCGTGGAAATTCTAACGAGGCAGCCTGGTTTTGGGATTATTTAAATTGAATGAGGCTAGGTAGAAGTCCATTATATTTTGAATGGGCCTGGCCCAACCCGTGACATTTCCATCGTGGTACTCTAAAAAATGTCAAGTCTGATCCGACCTGACATGAAATACCCCATACTTTGACCTGATTATATAATTTCTCTTGGTTTATCCCGATTTCGGGATTACCTCCGAATATTGATCTAACTCGACAAAGAGTCTCATCTTCTTCTACTTTGCAACCAACGTATCTTGGTTTCGGTGTCATTTATCGAAATAATAATAATAATTTTTAGAGCTTGAAAAAAAAATTATTGAAGCTTTTGACCGACAAAATGAGAAATAGAATTAAAAGAAATGTATGTGAAGAAGAAAATATGGATATTATGAGTGTGATATGTGGTATTTATTGTATGTTGTAAAAATATATCTGTTGATTCATTTTTGAGCTGTCGCAAAAATATATTCGTTGCAAAAATATATCCGTGTTGTATCAATATTTTTTTTAATTCAGCCGTTGCTGCCGTTGGGTAGCATGGAAAAAGAATAAAGCGGGAGGACAAGGGGGACAAGTAGGGGACATGGCCATGTGAGAGTGTATGCACCATTTTTTGGGCCAAAAACCTAAAAAGTTAAGGGTCTTTTTCTCCAAAAAAAAAAAAAAAATTTGTTGTCTGCACACCCACATGGCCTTGTCTCCCACTTGTCCCCACTTCTCTGCCATGGCGACCTTGAGACAAACGATGATGGGTTGATGTGCCCCCTTTCAAAAGATTTGTAACAGCGCTATATAAGGGCGCATCTTTCACACTACCTGACCTCGGATCATGGTGGTCATGCAAAGGAGAACAAATGTTCTTCTTCTTACCGAAGATTGACATGCACATCTTATCAAAACCATTTGAGAATGCTAAAGTAGGTACATCTCCACAATACCGACCCCAAGCTTGATGATCTACGCAAATTCTTTTATAAAGCTTGTATTGTAAACGCGAGAAAGGTAAGTGCAGTTAGAATTGAACAGATCAACAAAGACGATACAGCATCGGAGACTAAAGAAAACGGAACAATGGCAACGATGATGATGATGCAAATAGAGTTGTTGTTGACAACAAATGGGACAACGGCGGCAATCTAGACAATGCTCACAATTGCGACTTTTTACAGGAGACAACGACGACGACACCACAGGACCATACAAATAGTTGTCATGATGTAAAGGCAGAACTTGATGAAAATCTAGACAAAATCATAAGTTGATTGATTACTACATGGTTTTACTACTCTTGTTGTGTTTTGAAGCAATTTTGTAAGCCTGATTTTATTGTTTGTTTGTAGCCAGTTAGAAGTCAGTTGATGATATTTTCATTCAATAATTACAAATGCATTATTATAGTGAATCAAAGCGGCTATACCCTTTTTACAATGTTACTGTTCACGATATTTAAGGAGACATCAATTGATAGGTTGTCCGGTAATTTAAAACTAGATTAATTTACCTTTTTGTCTTTTTTTAATACAGTACTCCCTCCGTTTTTTTTTATATGTCGCAGAGAGAAAATTCACACAGATTAAGAAAGTAATTAATATGTCTCAAATATAGTGTTGGAAATGTATTTTTGTTATTGGGGATGTAAATACTTTGTTGGTAAATGTGTCATAGTATTGGAAATGTATTCTTTTTATTGGAGATGTAAATATTTTATTGGTAAAGGAGGAAAAAGTAATAAATGATGTATTAAAAATGTACAATGACAGATAAATAAATAAAAGAGTACATTGTGAAATATGACGGATAAAAAAAACGGAGGGAGTACCATTTTAACTTTATAAAATATATTGGGGCAATTTAGGCAATTAAAGCAAAAACTGTATGTCTAACTAGAGTTATGAGACTTATTTTGGAACAGTTATAAATGGAATAAGTTCCAAACAAATTGGGACGCTTGGAGTATTATACAACATATCATATTGTAGCATATTGTCCACCGCAATAGCTTAAAATAGACACTTTTAGAGGCGACACAAGATTTCTTATTTAGTGGGGGAGCTGTATTCTCGGTAAAATATTGAAACGAAAGTGTTCTCAGAAAGTCGCAAAAGAAGATACTACATCCCGTCCTATGAAAAGTGTTTGATTTTTTAAAATGAATTGTCTTTAAAAAAATGTCTATTTAAAAAACCAATACATTATTTAATTGACTTTTTATTATTTGATAGGGGTACACATATCAATCACTATTTAAAAAACAACACAT
Source organism: Gentiana dahurica var. dahurica (assembly GCA_024500145.1). Lineage (NCBI taxonomy): Eukaryota > Viridiplantae > Streptophyta > Magnoliopsida > Gentianales > Gentianaceae > Gentiana > Gentiana dahurica. Next base: position 30,667,965 of record CM044902.1, read on the forward strand.
TAATTATTTTCTTAATCTGTGTGTACCACAAAAAGTAGACACTTATTATCGTCCACACGCCCCCGCGATCCCGTGGGAAAAGAGTGGATACAGAGATTGACCTTGAGAGCTGAAAACCGAGGCTGTCCCAATGGCTTAGTGAGAAGATCCGCGAGCTGGTCTTGAGAAGTAATGAAGGAGATAGTAAGTTTGCGAGCCTCGACGAGGTCTCGAACATGATGAAAGTCGATATCGATGTGTTTCGTGCGAGCGAGGAAGACAGGGTTACGGGCGAGATACGTAGCGCCAATATTATCACACCAGAGAGTTGGCGGAGCCGGCAGAGACACGGACATTTCACGCAAGAGACTACATAACCACCGAACCTCCGTAGCAGTATTGGAAAGTGTTTTGTATTTAGCTTCAGTGTTACTTTTGAAGACAGTGAAATTTTGCTTGGACTCGGTTGGTAGGAGATGGAGAGGAAGTCGAAGCTGGTAAGGAAGCCGAGTCTGGGGAGGAAGGAAGAGCCATAGGAGAGTCGGGGTGTGGGGGGAGGGTACGGTTCAGAAGATACGGGGACATCAGAATCGTGGCAGGTAGTGGGGCGGTCGGAGAATCTGAGACCGAGACAGAGGAGGATGTCGGAGTATACGGGAAAACAGATTCATCGAATACCACATGGCGAGCAACGTAGACACGGCCACAGACAAGGTCAAGACACTTGTAACCATGGTGAGATGGGCTATAGCCAAGAAAGATACACGTGGCGGACCCGAAGTCGATTTTATGGTTATTGTAAGGGTGAAGATAGGGCCAGCAGACACATCCAAAGACACGTAGGAAGGAGTAATCAAGAGGCCGGTGGTAAACCATTTCGAGGAGTTTTATTGTTAAGGGCAGTGGAGGGAAGACGGTTAATAAGATAGGCGGCGGTTATGAAGTCATCTTCCCAATAAGGAAGGGGAAGATTGGACTGGCAAGTAAAGAGAGACCGACTTCAACTACTTGGCGGTGACGCCGTTCAATGGTGCCGACTTGCTCATGGGTGTGAGGGAAAAATAGGCGATGATGAATGCCGAGGGAGGTGAGAAGGGTGGACACACGACGATACTCACTACCCCAATCAGTTTGCATTGATTTCAATTTAGTGTTGAATAGGTGTTCTATCATAGCAAGAAACAAAGGAAAAACGATTTCCACATCGGATTTATTTTCAAAGGATATAACAACAAAAGTTTTGTATAATCATAAAAAAAACTAAAATAATAATGAGATTCATAAATAGAGGTTCCGCACATGGGCCCCAAAAATCCGAATAAATCAAATCCAAAGGTGCAGTAGAAGTAAAATCAGACACATATAATGGATGTTTATGACTCATAGCTAATTTACACGGGGCACACACAACATGTGGTGATTTATTAGGAACAGAAATAGAAAGACGATGCAAAACTTGACGAAGGACGGGGTATGAGCATTGACCGAAACGTTGATGCCATGTGGTGGAGGGAGTGACAGATTTGTAGTCCAAAAACACTACTATACATTTTTCTCCTGTCCTTTTTATGATCATTGTTGAAGCACTAAATATTATGATCAAAACAGTGGTGGGAAAAAAAATACTCAAAGTTATTGATATTAGGTATTCAGGTATGAGTTTGACGCATTTACAGTTCGCAGATGATGCCATCCTTTTTAACGCTTGGTAGAAGGATTTTTTTTTTCCAGAAGATTATACTTGTGCTTCGAACAAGGATAATCTCGAGAATTTTAATAGAATCTAAAAAAAATTTATCTTAGAGTGGCTGATTTTTTTTTTGTTGTTATTTTTGTCCTCATTCCTCACATTACATATCTAATACAATAATTACAAAATCACATACATTAAATTTGTTTTAAATTAACAATCAAACGTAATTTTTCAATTTACATTCAAACACATCTTCAAAGCAGCAAAATGCTTTTGGATCATTGAATCACGTCCGGCAAAGTGACATGTGAAGAGAAAACATTGACTTCAACTTCCTCTAGGGAGCAGCCGATTGTGAAGTTTCAGTAAAGGGAGGGAAGTAGCCGTATCATTTTCCTTAAATCTGTCTAACCACTTCTAATTAAAAATTCACGGTACACACGTATTCAAAAACCTCTCACTTGAACTACCTTGAAAAGATGTCACTTTATAACCTGTGTTATGGGAGCCCTCCCAGCATTATTCATTGCCCATATTTGGTCTCTTTCAATACCCACAGGTTAAGACCCGATAGTGTACACGTTGTGACTAAACGTTTCTAACTAAACTCAAGTTTGTTACACCGACATTCAAGGGCACTACGCATGGTGCTACCCACCACGAGGTATCGTTTGCAACCTATTAGTGGATCACACCAATAGCCACGAGTTAAGACCCGATAGTGTACACGTTCGGCGAAGTCCCCCTACCATTTAGCCGTTTATAGGCCAGTAGAGTTATCCACTTTATCTGACTGCCCACACATCGCGATATAGACAAGTGCCTTACCAAGAATGTTACGATGTTTAGTCTTTTACTACACACTTATGTAACTTATTAATCATTAACTAGTCTCCTAAGTGTTTTCAAGGTAAAAGCTCACTTTACAACCCTACTCCCTCATCCAAACTCTAGACACGACACCCTAGGCATATACACAGACATTGATGAATACTAATTCATCAAAGCACAAGCCATTCATACCCTTCCGACGGTCCCGAACATCAACTCTATGGAAGAGTACATCCGGTGCCGGAACTAAACGCATCAGAAGCATAATCCAGGCTTGTTCATGTTCATTTAGCTTGTTTACATCATTAATATAAGGTTAGGAACCAATCCCAACTTACTACACTCGAAAAACACGCAAAAATGGTCAAAACAGCATTTCTGGGCCATAGGCCACGGCCTGTAAATAATAGGCCACGGCCTACAACACAGCAGAATTCTCTGAACTATCTGAATCAGATAGGCCACGGCCTATAAATCATAGGCCACGGCCTACGACACCTGTATAAAACTCTGAACTCTCAGCATCTGATAGGCCACGGCCTATAAATCATAGGCCGCGGCCTACGACACCTGTAGCATTTTTCTACACTTTACCGAATCCTATCCAAAACCAACCAAGTTTAACATCCATCTAAACATCATAAGAGCAGAAAAACTCTACTTTAACATCACATAGCACCAAGCACTTGCACAACCACGTTTAGACATGATTTCAACATCAAAATACTCGCAAAACAAAGCCCTAGCTTCACCAAACCATAATTAACACAATAGAGAAGATTTCCTTACTTGTTTCAAGCAAAACTTCAAGGCAAACACCAAAAGTCTGCAGTCCTCAAATTCCACACAACACCTATTTAATCCATAATCAATTCAAGAATTAGGATCAAGGTTTCTAACTATTCGAAGCTACGAATTACACCACTTCTTTCAGCCAAAAACGATCAAACGTGAAGAAACTCAGATTTTAGGGCTAAATCATACCTTGATAAAAACTGGCAATCTTTGTATCAAAACGATCCTTGCCTTCTTACGATGCTCCTGCTTTGGATGAATCAGAAAAAGGAGAAATAACGATTCACGAATTTGAGAAAGCCTCTTGTCTTCTACCTTTAGCCTACAAAGTTAAGCTACCAGAGTCTATGTCAAGAGTTCACAATGTATTCCATGTTTCGATGTTGAAGAAGTGTTTAACAAAGTTGGATGTTGAAGCCATGTTTGATCCGGAGATCCTCCAAGAAACCTCGCGTATGATGAAGAACCAGTTAAGATTCTGGATAGGAAGGAGAAGATGATCAAGCGACGGATGATCCCTTTGGTATTAGTGCAATGGAGCAACCACACAGTAAACGAAGCAACGTGGGAAGTGGAAGACGATATGATACAGAGTTTCCAGAATTTTTGAACTTACCAGGTATGTTCAAGTTTCGAGGACGAAACTCCTCTTAAGGGGGAGGAATGTAATATTCCGATTCTCGGGAAAGGGCAGACGTGTCAATTTGCAAGAACAAAATATTATATTTATTTCTTTTATGGATTTAAGTTGTAAAGGACTCGGGTGTATCCGGGAACGGGGCGTTACACGAACTATCTCAACAAAATTGATTCATTCACAACCCTAAAGATAAAAAATTTAAAACTCTAACAAGTTAATTACCTCAAGCATAATCATCTATTGATGTTTAAGAATAACAATTAAAAAATAGATATTTAAACTTATTCAAACAAAATCTTAAGTGAAATGCTTAAAATTTGTTTAAAAATACAAGACCGGCATAGTTTGATTTCCCGTGCAATTTAAAAATGATGAATTTCTTAAATAATTTGCTGATATTATGATATGAGTAAGAATTTGGGTGAAGAAGAAGATATATTGGTGAAGAAGAAGAGAAAATATGAAGACCAGAATCTGCTTTTTGCATTTAAAGAGACAGGCCACGTGTAAATCTTCTTGGGCTGTGTCATTTTTCACGGGCTGTACAAACGCCCTGTTAAATTTGCTTGTCGGTCAGTTTCCGCCCTCGTGCAAATTTGAGTGGGCTCATTCAAATTTGAACGGGCTTACTCTAATTGCGTGGAAATTCTAACGAGGCAGCCTGGTTTTGGGATTATTTAAATTGAATGAGGCTAGGTAGATGTCCATTATATTTTGAATGGGCCTGGCCCAACCCGTGACATTTCCAACGTGGTACTCTAAAAAATGTCAAGTCTGACCCGACCTGACATGAAATACCCTATACTTTGACCTGATTATATAATTTCTCTTGGTTTATCCCGATTTCGGGATCACCTCCGAATATTGATCTAGCTCGACAAAGAGTCTCATATTCTTCTACTTTGCAACCAACGGATCTTGGTTTCGGTGTCATTTATCGAAATAATAATAATAATAATAATAATAATAATAATAATAATAATAATAATAATAATAATAATAATAATTTTTAGAGTTTGAAAAAAAAATATTGAAGCTTTTGACCGACAAAATGAGAAATAGAATTAAAAGAAATGTATGTGAAGAAGAAAATATGGACATTATGAGTGTGATATGTGGTATTTATTGTATGTTGTAAAAATATATCTGTTGATTCATTTTTGAGCTGTTGCAAAATATATTCGTTGCAAAAATATATCCGTGTTGTATCAATTTTTTTTTTTAATTCAGCTGTTGCTGCCGTTGGGTAACATGGAAAAAGAATAAAGCGGGAGGACAAGGGGGACAAGTGGGGACATGGCCATGTGAGAGTGTATGCACCCTTTTTTGGGCCAAAAACCTAAAAAGTTAAGGGTTTTTTTCTCCAAAAAAGTGTTGTCTGCACACCCACATGGTCTTGTTCCCCACTTGTCCCCACTTCTCTCCCATGGCGACCTTGAGACAAACGATGATGGGTTGATGTGCCCCCCCTTTCAAAAGATTTTTAACAGCGCTATATAAGGGGGCATCTTTCACACTACCTGACCTCGGATCATGGTCATCATGCAAAGGAGAACAAATGTTCTTCTTCTTACCGAAGATTGACATGCACATCTTATCAAAACCATTTGAGAATGCTAAAGTAGGTACATCTCCACAATACCGACCCCAAGCTTGATGATCTACGCAAATTCTTTTATAAAGCTTGTATTGAATAATCGAGTGTAAATTGCAATTACAACCTGGGTGCCAAGAAGACGGACTCTACATGAAGTTGTTTACGCTGTGTTTTTGGCGGAAGTAATTTCCAATTGGACATTGATTTTTTTATATTTTATATAGAAATGATAAGCTTTCTTGGCTCCGGTTTGAGTAGAATCTACTTGAGTTCATAAGATTATTCTCAAGTTCAATTGTTAAATAAACATTATTTTTGTAAAGTTATTGGGACGTCGTCAACTTCAAGTAGATGGATGACGTCGTTGGTAAGGGTGCTAGTTTAGATGGATCTTGCAAAATCCACACCGACTAGACCTTGGATTGGAGAGGATCAATTCTTGATCCTTAAGAAACTGTTGGATGAGATCTTAAAGATGGTAAGAAATTTCTGGTGGAAGAATAAATAACCCTGACTCCTCCTCTATGCCTTGGATCTATTGGAAAAGAATATGTCTGCCTAAAAACCAGGGAGGTCTAGGTTTCAAGGATTTGCATCTCTTCAATTTGGCACTACTTCCAAAGCAATCATGGAGATTAATCAGAAGACCCCAATCCATTGTGGCTTCTGTCCTAAAGTTCAAGTATTTTAAAAATGGGGAATTAGAGCAGGCCAAGACAAGTTCAAGACCCTCTTTTGTTTGGAGGAGCATCACAGCTGGAAAGTCCCTCCTTTATCATGGGCTTCGTTGGTCAGTTAGAGAGGGAAGGAAGATAAATGTTTGGAACCAAGCCTGGATTCCCTTGGAACCAAGCTTTAGAATTAACCAAAGATCCCCCACCCCTGAGATCCAAACCATGGATCAATTGATTACTAACTTTAGTTGGGATGAGAGGTTGTTGGAACAATGGTTCTTGCCCTATGAGGTGGAGGTATTTTGGCAGAAAAATTCCAGGTGAAATTGCATTTATTGTTGTGTGTTTTGGTTGCAAGATTGGTCGGTCATTCACGTAAACACCCCTAGCCGGGGATCCCACGTGTTCTACAAAAATCAACCTTCTAAGGTATATCGGGTTAAAATAATTGATGATGGTGGAGAGAAACCCGATTATACATACAACGAACAAACAAACAAACGAACAAATGCTTCAAGAGTTCAGCCACCTCTGTAATAGAGTTGTTTATTTGTACAGAAACCTAATAAATTACAGCATCTAAGGATAAAGCGTGGGAAATGATAACCCCACAAAGAAAGCCTGAAATGAATTCTGAAACCAAAATATACACAAAAAAATGGAGGGTTTATTTATAACCTATTCTTCCAAGGTTCTTTTCTGGACAGGACAATGATCTGAAGTCTCTGAGCCACACACACACTCTCTCTTAAGATCCAAAGACTCATGCAACCCATCAATGAGACTAAATTCGTCATTCTACTGGAAAAATTGACTGGAATGAAGGTCTGAACAGGTTCAGAGGCCAGATTCGTGAGTTGTCAATTGGTTCTATGCCCTGCTGCATATAGACCATTCCGACCCCATGATTAACAACGCTATTTGAATCGTTCTCACCTGACCTGGTCCGTTGAATTCCGCTCATTGTTGGAGGCGGCCCTGCCTGTTCATGGCTGCTCATTCTGGCAGTGGGTACATCATGATTATGCTTTCCCTCATATGTAGTTATAACTGCTTTCGGATCATGAGAAGCTCTCTCAACATGTTTCCTAACCGAGCATCCAGCACTCGTGCACTTATAGTAGCTCCTGCATTAGAACACGAATCATACATCTGTATATCACAAGATTCATGCACAGCTTGCAAAGTGAGATCAGGAGACTAGGGAAAGACGGAGATGCCCGGTATACACCGTGGGTAAGTTTAGATATTCATAGGCGGCAAACTTATCATAAGAAAGCCTAGTTCACAGTTCAATTTAGGAGCTAAAATATCAGAACACCACAAACTAGTAAACTCTTGAAAATTATCCTATAATCTTGTATTAATGGTGGCTGGTCACTGATGTGTGCTTAAACTTGAAAGTAATAAGAGATATTTTATTTTGAAGATGGTTACATCATCTGTCAGAAGAATCAAACCAGTAGATTTGAGCGTATGTTGATTACTTTTGACATGTCATTATGATAGAAAACTCAAATCAGAACAAAAATGCAAATGTATATGTTATTACACTAAGAAAAGCAAAATGACAGGCGATAAAGTGAAGTGTATGTGAGCAAATAGTGCCGGTTAACAAGACTACTCAGCGACTCACTTAAAATTGATCATGGTAATCAATGTCACAAAGGAGACAACTCAATGGCCGTTTCAAGCTCTGGACTAGATGAAGTACCCGCTATAAAATTTTGATTACATTCTGAACAACTGGGAATTTTTTCACATTTAGAACGAATAAAAGCTGTATTAATAGTATGAGTAATCAAGATTTGCCTTGAAGCTTCCAAATTTAAAGCTAATTACCAAATAATAAGAACTAAAAAAGCCTTTCTCAGTATAGCACAAAGGTCAAAACCATAACAAGGTAATGTCTGCCACTATTTAGTAATCAACTTGCAACATACCTGGGGTTTGGATTGCCTCGAACAACTTTCTGCCCATACTTGCGCCACCTATATCCATCATCAAGTATATCAATCTCACTTAATGTTTGAACGACCACACGTGGCTCACGGATTGGCTTGACAACAAAGGTTCCATCAGATGCACCATCTAATTTCCTGCTCAAAGTTTTATATCAGTACTGTATGCACAAAAACTTCGAATGGTAGACCTTTTCAAGTTGACATTACCTCTTCTTTGAAAATGGGTCGTCGTCATCAATCTCTTCATTGGCGCACTGCAACTGTAATGTTGGATCCGAGCCATCTTCATTCTCTTGTTGAGGAGACTGCGCAGGTGTACTAGCCTGTTCCATATAACTTATCTGGGTATTTCCATTGGTGTTGTCTTTGATAAGTCGCACAAATACACCAAGATAGAAATGAATTTTAGCACATCTAGTTAACATGGCAAATCAGGATTCCAAAAATTGTAAGAATGCATGAATCAGTCAGCTAGTTTACCTTCTACGACATATACAGGCGAATCCCTGTCAACTCTTTCTTCCAATCTGGACATAACAGCACCACTGGTATGTCGTCGGTTTGGTTGAGGTTTCGGATGATCATGTGTTCCCTTGTAAACAATTTCTTTTATTAAACCATCCGGGGAACGTTCAAATATTTTTTTCACCTCGCAATTAGGATAAGTACATTTGTAATAGCTTCGAGGAAATTCACTTCCTTTAACAAGTTTCTGCCCGTATTTCCGCCAATTATAGCCATCATCTGATAATTTGTCATTTGCAACAGAAGACATTGCGTCTTTATTGTTAGAAGGAAACGCTTGAGTACCACAATTCTGTTGGCCTCTATGGTTCGACAAGTCTGAAGTGAGCATGCTAGGTGCAGAAACCTCCTGTGGAAGCCGCAATTCACATTTTATGGAAGATGGTGGTGCCAATGATTGAGAAAAGTTTTCATGCAGAATGTCTTTTGTGGAATCCTTGTGCTGCAGATGAAAGCTTGATGATGCCTTCAACAAAATATTTTATATCATTAACAGTTGCCCCATCAGTGCAATACAACACATGTTGTGAACCCTTTCGAAAAATGCAGCAACTATACATGTAATATCTTATCCGAAGTTTAATTGCATTTGCATATTCAAACTACAGAATTTTGTCTATGAAGTTCCCACAACGGTTCCTTAACCAGACCTCCTCCCCCCCATCCCCCCCTCCCACCTCTCTCTCTCTCCCTTCTTGTGGTTGAGCTAGGGGTGACTTTTACTTTTCCACAAGGGAGGGGGGGAGGAGAATCATCCTACTGATTTGTTAACCATATACAATGGCAAATACAGTATTAAACACATGACAGATAATGTCGAATGACAAAATAGGATGCTGCTGAATAAGCACATCTATCATCATGACAGTCAGTCTGGTCATATAACTAATACGATCATCAAGTCCCGCCTAATGGTAGTTCTAAACATGAATAGCATTTAAATAAGATGCATATGAAAACACAAACAATATATATAACATCAAGAGTTACCATAGGCAAATGTGGTCGTGTTGCAGCACTAGGTCCAATATCAAACTGAAACTCAAACCTATCGCATTTGGTCTGATCAGAAGCAGCAACATTGGAGTAATTTTGGGCCAGTGAGGCTGCAGCAGCTTTGCCAGAGCCTTGCATCATTCTAGACAATGAAAAGGAGCCAGTTGTTGGAGAAGGTTCTGCCTGTGAATATCAGAGGAAAATTTAAGAACCACGCTCATAGCCTTTTGTTCCTCGGTCGTAATTGAATAAAACACAGATCAAAAGAAACACGTTCTTTTCTACTTCCTCCTTTTTTCGTCTATGGAGGAAGATTCAAACACTAAATATCTTATGCCCTACCCTAATAGTGCCTTTGGCACTAGACAGATAGCCTGTGACACCTAAGTTTTAATCAAAATCATGAAACTAGTTACAAACTGACAACAGATGGAAAATATACTTCCTTCCCTTGAAGAGTGTACTGTAAGAAGGAACTATATCTCGGACTGAATCTAGAGAGAGACATAGAAGTAAAGGGAAAAAAAACACTTCACACAGGATAGGTATATTTTTTAAAGTCAAATGCTTGAGGGTGGCATAGAAATACCACTCCAAGTGCTAGAATCAGAATTCAACAGCACTCAACAAAAGACTCAAAAGTCCCACAATCAAACATATTAAAATTCAAAATTGCTAATCGCCACCTGAGTGCTCAGAAATTAATCATCAACATGCATTGTGACAAAAGGATCAAACATCTGGTGGATAATTTAATTATCCCATTTCTCTAAGTAGAGTATTTAACAGTGAAAATCAATCACGCCAATTGCTTCCTATAATTTTCTGCCACAGAGATATTTTAACCTAATTAATATATTCAGCTTGAAAATAACTGTGGAAAAACCAAGCCAAATGGAGAATCAGAAGAAATAGCAGCCAAACTTAAACTACAAAATGGAAGTAAACTGAATAAGATTTCAAAGTCTTCTTTTCCAGCATCTAAACAGTGCTTTGGAGTGCTAGTATGGCTGTGATATCTGAATCTGAATCCATAACTGAATTCAGAATCAAAATCTTATGGAATCATACCTAATCAGTAACTAAAGTAGAGAATCTTCCATACACAGATTTCGAGAAAAAAGAAGAAGAAGAAAAAAGAAAAAGTTAGAAAAACAAAAAGAACAGAATCAAAAAAAAAAAAAAAAGTAACCTTGATGTTAGAGAGGAGAACAGGAGATTCAAGAAACGACGTTGGACTAAGACCAGGAGGTATTGTTAGAATGCAAGGAGACCTAGAAATGGGAAGCTGGGCAGGAGACCTTAGTTTATATCTAGCACCGACTGAATTGTCCTGAGCACTAGTAGCAGTTGCTTCACGGGTTCCAGACAAGTCGCCATTTCCATCTTCAACGTGCATAGTAGTTCCGGCATCGGAGATGGTGTTCCTAACGTCGCCTCCTTGCTCTTGAGGTGAGTTTTCCATCTTCAGGATCTTCAGAGTCGGAAGGAGGGAGAGAGAGCAGAAGTTCACACTTTGAGAGAAGAGAAAAGCTCACTTGGGAAATAAAAGGGGCGATGTTCGAGGTAGGGGTAGTCTTGTAACTTCCATTAATTTTTTTATTGATTTTCTTTTTAAGAATTTAATTGTTTTTCTGGGAAATGTGTATATACATATATATATATATATATATTTTTTTTTAAAGTGGATCTGGGTAATGTTCTATGTTGAGTAACATTTTCTTCTATATAGTATATATTAATATAAAGGTGCATCATAATAGGTACGGGAATTTTTTTTTTGTTAAAAATGGCGAATTTTATTTATTATTAATTGATATTTAGTCAAGTGAAATTGAAAATGGTAAAAAAAAAAAATAATAATAAATTATCATTTCAGTAGACGATTATGCTCTTCTTACGTGTTTTGTTTTTGTTTTTATTTTAGTAGATTTGTTTGATATTAAAAAGTTTTAATGGATAAGTTTAGTTTTAATGGATTTGTTTGATAGTGAATTTGAAGTTATTAAATGTGACAAGGGTAATTTCATCATTTTAAATATCTTATGTCATTTTCCACTATTTTTCGATCTATTTGTCATTTTTAACAATTTCTTCCTTTTTGTCTATTATAACCATTACCTAAAATAAAAAATAAAAAATTGGCAGACAAATACGACGGTGTTTATGTTTTTTTCCCCTCTAATATATATACGTTAGCAGGTAATGAGCGATTAAACATGATTTCTGGCCTTCAATAGCGCTAATTAACCACTAAAAAAAAATAAAATTGCGCTAATTAAGCAGTAAATCAGCCATTTTTCCCCCCCTTTGTCCTCTCCTTCAATGTTTATGGTTAGTTGGATAAAAGAATGTCAAATTTCTCTTGTATAATCATATTAAAAATCTATCGTGATAAAGAAATATTACTTTCGGTCCAAAATATAAATTCATTTAATTTTTTTCACATAATATTATAAAATAGTTAAATATTATTAATTTTAATGATAAAAGTTTAAAATACCATTTTCACTTTAATTAATGCAAAATTCGTGTAGTAGTAGAAAGTGAGTGGATGTATAATACATTAAGGACAAAAGAAAGAAAAATTTAATAAATACTACATTTGTAATCTAAATAAACTTATATTATGAGACAAAAGATTAATTGACTCATAATTTGAAACGGAGGTAGTAACTGATACAGTTGATATGAAAACGCATATTAAGAAGGTAAGTTAATGCTTTAATTTGAATGTCAAAATGACTAAAAGACATCTAGTCTATAATTAATATAATGTTTTGTTTATTCTTTCACTCCTTAATAAATAAGAGTAGATGTAGAAAAAACACATTAAATACCGCACTGAAAACGTAACTGCCTCTCATAAAATAGAACAAATTATTTTGACAACTGCATCATTTATTTTGAAACAAATAGAGTATTTTGTAGAGTGTATAAAGCAGAAATAATATACTCATTCTGTCTCGAAATATAAGTCGTTCTAGAGTTTTCACACTGATAATGTCGAATTATCACAGTGGCGGTAACAGTGATTCAATGTGGATTTCTGGCTATTTAGATGAGATTATGCCGGTGGTGCACGACGGCGATGATGAAAAATATGAAGATTGCTTGAAGGTGAAGTAGCGGACTCAGTGTTCGATAAATTGGCAGAGTCGGGTCTGTTGAAATAGTGTCCTAAGCCCAATCGGGTTGGACCGGATCCGACCGGGTCGGATCATTTCTACTATTTATTTATGTTTATACATATAATAAATGGTTTTTCTATTATTATATATTTGTTTATTTAACGGACCAATTACGATATTGTTATATGATAACGTCCTTAGTGTCAAACTGTGAAAGAAAAACCATGATAGTGATTATGGTTGGTGAGATCTCGATTCACTTTAAAAGGTTTGATACTTAAATGTTTCTAGTCGTATGTACTATTAAATGGGACATTAATAGTACCATTAGACTAGCACATATTAGATGTCTTCTATCTTTTTGAAGATAGGGGTAGATCTCGTCTATCAAAGTGTTGAGACACTTGGACTGTACGTTGACGTGTATTAGAGAATGCGTATGTGACCCACTTATCTTATTAAGTGTCGCACTATGTGGCGGTTGTGTAATTATCCAAAGACCGGAGTCTTCATGACATCATGGTGTGGATTGTCATACTTTGACACTAGCCATGAGACGATCATGCGGTAGTGATTGGGTGTGATACTAAAGCATGCGTAGGATTCATGTTGTTCGTCCGGAAATCGCGTACCTATTAGTTAGGGTGAATATTTGCAATGACCTTTGACGATGACAATTTATGTCACCTAATTTATCCGGGCTTCTATGAATCTAATGTTGAATATCCAAGACCCTAATGCCCTATGAACGTGGTGGTGATTGGTGTTATTTGTGGCTGAGTCTAAGAACTTGTCTTAGATTGCCTACGTATCCTGTCACTGTCCAGGAATCAAGCCTTACGTAGTTCCTGGATCGTGGTATTTATAGTGATAATGCATGCCCTAACCCTAATATTAGGTCGGATCTAGCTATTGTCACATCTACCCCTAATGGGCCTTCCCTCTTGCCTAAGTTATCACGCTGATAATGGGCCTTGGTAGCTGGTGCGGACTCTGTCCTCGACGCCGACTCATCCGACTTGCGGTGATCGATCCTGGGAACTTTATCCTACACTGCTCGACTGTCGATCGTCGTAGACTATCTCGAGCCTCGACACGCGTATCTTAGTACTTATTCATAACGTGAAGACCAACCGATAGACGACACGTGGAGGGGTGAAATCCCGTATCGTCATAAGCCCCCCCAGACTTGAGGGAGGCGAATCCCGTTGTCCGAGGTCAAATATGCCATTTTGAAATCGTTTTCGAGTTGGATCATTATTTGGGCGGGAAAAAGCACCAACGCTTCGTCTGCCACCTGTAACCCTAGCCAATCGTGGCACTGCGTCATGACGTCACGGCGCACTAACGCCTCGTCTTCCGTCAACCGTAACGTCATGCCTTGATTCTCGTGATTTGTAGGGGGATATAACTCCTTATAACTCCCTCAATCACGTCCGTTCACATCATTTGAAGATCCTTGCAAGCATAAAAGGAGAGAGAGAAGTTGGAGAAGAGCCATTTCATCGCATAAACCGCAATTCTCAAGTAAGCATTTCCCTGGTTTCTGCTCCTTCCTTTTTTTTTTTTTTTCTTTTTTGCATTCATTCATGTCTAGCAGTGCTACTGAGTCTGATAGAAGTAGTGAATCACCTTCTCATACCCCAACTTTGTTGCCCTCTGCTTCGATCATCCATTCCAACCAATTTCAGACGACCCCATAGGTGTTCTTAGGGAACCAAAGAAATTAGTGACTAGGATGGAGGGGAAAGGTCCTAAAGGTTGCATTTCTACCCTTTCCTCCGATGATATTGTCAGAATCCGGCAAAAGTTTGGCCTTGCCAGCCCCCAATTTGAAATCCAACTACCTTCCGCCAACATCAATACGCCGACGAGCCTCCGGAGGGGTTCTGCTCGGTCTACGAGGCCCAACTTTCTAGTGGGTTGAGATTTCCGTTGTGTCCGGCCGTCACAGCTGTTTTACACCATTACGAGATAAGTGTATCTCAACTAGGCCCTAACGCCATCAGGATCTTGCTGGGGTTCGTGATCGCATGTCGAGGGGCCGGGGTATGCTTCTCGATTCCCCTCTTTCGATACTACTATAAGATGGCGAGCATGCCCGACAAGATGTGGTACACCTTCCAGTGAAGGACGAATCGACACGAGTTTGTGTCCAAAGGACCTTCATCGCACGGGGACTGGAAGCCTCAATTCTTCTTTCTTCGCCATGGCCTGGACAACTCCTACATCGGACAATGGAGGTCGAGGGGGAAAAGAGACGATAAACTGGGCAAGCGTCCAGCCCCTCACGAGGCCCGTACGATGGACGGCTTTAGCTTCGAGGTGACCACCCGAGATCTGAGCCTTCTCTACGGTCTGGAACATCTAGAAGTGGCAGGACCGATACCCTACGGGAATCTTCATGCCCTCGACCAAGAGAACTGTAGGATATTTCTCTGTTTATCGTATATGTTTCTCTCTTCCGAAGTCTGTAACTTGATATTTTTGTTGATACTAACTTTATCTTCTTCTTTCGCAGTAGGAAAGTTCTCTCGGAGCTCAAGCGGCCCCTACTGCGCAAGTTGTCGAGGCTAGGGCACCTCCCACCGCTTGAGAAAGGAGTCTTGTTCAACCCGAGGTTACTCCTGCTGGTGTCGAGTCGACAGTTCCAGCTCGTTCGCCCACCCGACTCCCAGCCACCAGCGGCTTACTAGTCCACCATGGTTCGCTGCAGGACGAGGACGAAGAGGATTGGTCGACATAACTCCACATGTCGGAGGGAGCATCGAGAAAACGACTGCGCAACCTAAGAAAAGGCCAACACTTCCCGAGTTTGTGAAGGATCAACAGAGAAGGGCCTAGAAGGCCAAGGTAGGTGAAGCCTCGACCGAGGCCAAGGTCGACATGAACCTAGTTGCTGATGATTACGCGACCATGAAGGACAAAGCTCTATCTTCCGCGCTTTGGAAGTCAAGCCGCATCGTAAGTCAATTGTCTTTCTTTTTTTTTGATGATTTCTCTTGAGGCATTTGCCTTGTATTTGTTATTTGACGCCTTTCTTTTCTTTCGACAGAATAACCTCCTTGGCAGAGAGGCTACCAGACGATTGGCTAATCCAGTCGAGTCAGAAGAGGATCTGAGGAGGCAGATCCGTAAGCTGATTGAAGATAACGTCAAGAAGAGCGTTGCCATGGCCGATCTAGAGTCTCAGTATGAAACTCTTACGCGCGAGGCGAATGTCGAGGTCAATAAGCTGCAGGACGCGCTGACAGCTATTGCCGACGACTTGACCCAAGCACAAAACGAGCGGCGGGACCAGGGTAAAAGGTTAGCCGATCTGGCCGTGGACTTTGAGAAGGTGCAGCAGGAGCACAAGGCTTCATTGGCCGACGCGGCACCGGCCCGATAGGAGAGGGATACCCTAAGGGTCGACCTGGAAAAAAAGAGATATGCCTTGAGGGCCGAGTTAGACCAGGTTCCCACGCAGATCGAGACGGCCAAGACATCCACGGTCCTAGAGTACCGGAAGTCGAAGGAGCTCGATGCGGATTTGATCGTGTTGATGCACGGAGCTATGATGGGCGGCTTTACTCTGGTGGAGGATTAGGCTACGGTAGCTTATCCAGGATTCGACGTATCGGCTCTCGCAACACCGCAGTTCTATAATGCTGAGTCGAGGCGTTGTACGACCAATACAGTGAGGTGTTCCAACAAGGGGAATCTTTAGCCCAAAAGTATTGTGCTCCGACTTCCGCCGCAGTTGTTGAGTCGACTCGTACTGACGTCAAGCCAACCCCTGATGCTTCTTCTTAATTTCAATTCTTTTTGAACTTTTATTCGACCTTCTGAACTTGGTTCTTTTGATCTGTAATAACTTTTTGAACTCGGAATTTGTATGATTTGAATTTTCATGTATAATTTGCTTAATCATATTTTGGCTGGTATAGTCGACCTGACCTTACTTTGCGTTGATTTTGCTTCGATTTTGCAGTGTTTAATTTCCTTTCCTTTGTTGTTGTCTATCTTTCACGTTTCGATGTCTTTTAGCTCTCGCTTGTCGAGCCTTTGGCTCTGTTTGCCCTTTGCTTTATCGATGTCGTTTTTCCCCCCAAGTGTATTATGAACCCTTGGTTCTTATTGCACTTGTGTGTCTAGTTTGTTTGAGATCGACTTGATCACCTTAGCATTTTTTGTCACACGGACTAGTTCTGCCATAGATGTATCGTTCTCTGGGCGTGTGGTCCGACTTTGTGAACCGTCCCTCTGCCTTAGAATTTTTTGCCCGTTAGGCTCGTTTTGCTTTTCGGCTGGTCGAATTTTTTGCCTTGTAGGCTCGTTTTGCTTTTGGCTATATTGAGAGATCCGACTTGCAGACTTTCCCTTTTCGTTGTCGACTGCGTTGCCTTTGACATTTTGTATTGCGTTAGACTTGTAATGTTAAGGCTGTAAATCCTAACAAACACAAAAGCATCTCGAGGAAAGACATGTTTATTAGAATATTTATGAAATTGTCACATGGACTTATTACAAGGCATAAAAATGTAAAAACAGAAATTAATCGAGATAAAGCTTAGCTTAAACGTAATACTTCCTCAAGTTGTTGGCGTGCAATTGTCGAGGAACCGTGGTTCCATCAGCTTGTCCGAGTTGGTAGGACCCTTTGGGGTGAACCTTTAGAATCTGATACGGGCCTTCCCAATTCGGTTCCAATTTTCCAGTTGGTTCTTGTCGACTCGCTTCATTCTTTCTGAGGACTAAGTCCCCGACTTTGAAATACTTGTACTTGACCCTTGAGTTATAGTACTGCGAAATATTTTGCTTGTATCTAGCCATTCGAGCTGAAGCAATCTCCCTTCGCTCCTCGATGCTGTCCTTTTCATGTCGAAGATCGGGGTCGTTGGTTTCGATGTTGTACGCTAGAACTTGATAAGAGGAAGACCGATCTCGGCGGGAATTACCGCCTCGCATCCGTAAACCAGGGAGAAGGGCGTTTCTCCTGTCGATGAATTTGGAGCTGTCCTATACGACCATAAGATGCTCGGAAGTTGTGCTGCCCAGTCTCTCCTTTCGGCTTCTAATCTCTTCTACAGCCCTAGCTTGATCTGTCGATTAGTCTGCTCGACCTGACCGTTTGCTTGTGGGTGACCAACCGAGGTGAAGTGCTGACTGATGTGATACTCATTACACCATTCCCTGACTCTTCGATCTTCGAACTGAGTGCCATTGTCTGAGATCAAAGCCCTGGGAATTCCGTACTTGCATAAAATATTGATCCATGAGAACTTCTTAATGGTCGTTGCTCGATGTCGGTCACAGCCTTGGCCTCGACACACTTCGTGAAGTAGTCCACTGCGATGACCATGTATCTGTTGTTACCCGGAGCTCGGGGTAAAGGCCCAACTATGTCGACACCCCATTGATCAAAAGGCCAGGCTGACGAGATGGCGTTCATCTCTTGGGCCTGTTGGTGGGTGATATTATCATGAATTTGACAGGTTCTACACCTCTGAACCAGGCGATTCGCATCTCGTTGCATTGACGGCCAAAAGTATCCTGCTAGCTTGCATTTTTGGGCAAGCATCCTAGCCCCGCAATGGTTTCCACAAGCCCCTCTGTGAATTTCTTTGAGAAGATATTCCCCTTCTTCTTCTATTGCACATCTGAACCATGGCACTACAAAGGATTTTCGATAAAGGATGGAGTCAAAGAAAGCATACCGTGCTGACCAAAGTCGGATTTTGCATGCTTGTACCTTGTCGGATGGTAGAATTCCGTCCTTAAGGTAAAGGGCTATTGGATCCATCCAAGTCGCCTGTTGAATGATCGGCTGCACCTCTAGTTCCTTGTATCTTCTGTCCGTCAACAACTCGACTAAGACTTTCTTGCTCGAGACGAAGTTCGAAGCTAGCTTAGATAACACATCAGCTCTCTTGTTTTGACTTCGAGGGACCTGCTCGTTCTGAACCATTTTGAACTTAGGTATGAGGCCTTTACCACTGTTAAGTAGTTCTTCATGGTTTCTTTCTTGGCTTCATACTCCCCCTTGATATGTTTTACCACCAACTGCGAGTCGCTGTATACCAATAGATTATCGACTCCTAATTTCAAAGCAAGTCTCAGACCTGTGATCATAGCTTCATATCAGCCTCGTTGTTCGTTGCTTTGAAGTCGAACCGAAGGGCGTATAGGAATTCTTCACCTTTTGGGCTTATTAGCAGGAGTCCGGCTCCTGCCCTCTCTTTACTTGACGCCCCGTCGACTTGGAGAGTCCACAGTTCTTCTGTACTTTGCCTCTCTTGCTCGAGTTGGATGGAAATTCCTTCGGCTAAGAAATCTGCCAGGGCCTGGGCCTTAACCGCAGTTCGAGGAATGAACTCGATATCATACTGAGCCATTTCCACTACCAATTTTGCTAACAGACCCGAGGTGTCGGGCCTTGCCAAGATTTGCTTCAGTGGTTGGTCAGTAACCACCGTGATGGGACGGGATTGGAAATACGGCCTTAGTGCGTGTTCCAGACATAACGCCAACTTCTTTGCTGGTGAGTATCGGATCTCCGGCCTATGCAATGCTTTACTAACAAAATAGATAGGCACTTGGCCGTGGACCCCTTCCCGAATTAGAACTGCACTCACTGCTTCTTCATATACTGCCAAATAAACCAACAATTTCTCTCCTTCTCGATCGAGAACCGCATTGGTTGACAATACTTGAACCCACGAATACAAGCATCAAAGGCAATAAACATCCGATGAAAATGTCGAGATTCAGGATGCACCTCAAAAAATACAACAGAACCAGGATTCGTTTCACACACACTAGTAACATAACCTGGTAAACTTTTGAATGAATTTTCAACATCACCATATAATGAATCCCTAGCTTCTTTAACAGCAGACCAACAACATCATAAGAAGCTGGATTCCTATAATCAGTGGTTGTCACAAGTCACATATCTGTTGCAGAATAACTTGGGTCATCACGAACCTTAGAAACAATCAACTTCAAAAGAAGATCAGAAGTCACATGACGATCTTGGCCAAAAGATCTAGAAGATGTACCACAAGTATGAACATTGCACAATACATTTACATAAAAGAATACATTTGATTTCCATTTCGAAGCACGCACATTCCAACCACATATTGCTTCACCTTCTTCGCACAGACATCATAAATCCTCTTATTATCATTCTTTGTGTACTACTTAAAACTAGTTTCTATAGAAAGTTTCTGCAAGAAATTCCTAAATTCACCAGCACCACCAACAAAACTTTGACCTTCCCTAATTAATATATTATCCCAACCAAGAGTCAACTAATTACTATCATTCGAAGATGTACAAGACGATAACAGACAAACTTCATCATCAACATTATCCTCCAGTCCAACATAGCTACCACCATTGTAAGGAGATGCAGAACCAACCAAACCAGTGCCTACAACCTCCACATTAACGCGCTTAGCACTATAAGATTCAGCAACACAAATCATGGCCTGAACATCATCATCGGAGCTTAACAGCCACTTCGGATTATCTGGCAACAAATAATAAAGACAAATACATAAGTCCTTCAAATCCATCCACCGATTTGAAATTCTATCAACGATAGACTTGAAGGTAGTATTAGGTGTCACAGTCACAACACATGTCTCTTATTTGTAGGTGCACATAAGAATCAACATTGTAATCTTGGAGGAAAATAAACCAAACAAAATATGAATGCATGTAAGAAAATAAAGACAGTCAATGCATAACTAATAACATGTCACTGCATTGACCACATCTACTAAATAAAAATTCCAACTCAAATTACACCTCAATCACTAAAAATATTATTCAAAACAATTCTGATATGTTAATCCATCACCTAAATTGTAAATCAATAAGCTCATATATCAGTACAAAGACATTATATCTCACTACATACCAAAAGTCACTGCATAAAATCAAATTTCAATACATTTATTACAAGATTCATTCAGCAACACTGACATATATCACTATATATGCCCAATGGTGAATAAATCACATAACACATCAATGCATAAAACAACAGACTGACAATACTAATAATAAATGTCAATGAATAAAACATGTCACTGCATTAAAAGCAACAAATAAACACTCATCGACACTCAAAATAACCCTGTTTAGAATTCAATCACAGTTCATGTACACTACATTCATAGAATTACAATCACAAACATCAACTTAACATAAAAATAAGAGATGTACTCATTCCAAATCAAAGTACACTTCATATATGACAATAATCGTTCAACATAATGATCATATATTCAAAACAATGATCATATTCACTGAATCAAAAATACCACATCAGTAATATATCACTACAGAAATCAATAATTTGTGTATATCTGTTTAGTCACTGCATAAAGACAGAAACACAAACACTGGTTTCAAAAACTCAAATAGAAATCTGAGATATTCAAAACAATGATCATATATTCAAAACAATGATCATATCCACTGAATCTGAGATATCACAGCAGTACTTGATTCACAAAACACAAACAATTCACTACACATTACTAATATATCAATAAACAAATCATTACTTTGTGTTTATGTGTTTAGTGAATGCATAAACACATAAACAAAACACTGGTTCCAAAACTCAAATAGCAATCATTCGAACAAATATAAAACATCAAAATACAAGTATGGATATTGTAGTCACTAAATTAGAATCACAAAATATCAAATTAAGATCCAGCTGCAAAATATGCATAATTAATGTAAACTAAATAGAAAATCTCGAACATTACCAGAAAAATGAAGAAATCATATTATTCAACAGAAATACGATCCAAACGCCGATTTACAAAGCTCAATTAGACGAATCCAACAAATCGAAGTTGCTGAAAATGAATCACGAAGACAATGCAAGAGAAACTAGGATAGCAGAACAAAATCAGACAAAATTCTGAGCCGTAACAACTCAGTAAACGCAAATCAGTTGATGGATTATACGCACATGAATGGATGGATTAACGGTGAAATTACTGAACGAATTAAACGGAAAAACGGGAATCTGGGCACCAAAATAAAGGGAGATTCTTATCTAATATCAAAACTATGTTAAATGATGTAAAGGGCAATAGTGGAAAAACAAATGAAATGTATCCTTATAAACAAATAAGATTTAAGTTTATTCTAAATGTCTATTAAGTGTTTAAACTAGTATTTATAAACAAATATCAAAAAAAAAAGATAAAGAAAATCGAAAATACGGGGATGTCAATATGTCATAGTCATTGGGCATCATATCCTTATATATAATAAAGGAACAAGGGGTGCTTTCCTTGTTGCCTTTGGTGCTGCCATGTGTCACTACGTGATTGGCCCATACAGTTTTGCCTTTTTTTTATAAAAAAAAAAACCCTTTTTGCTTTTGTTATATCTTTGGGCTTATAGCAACGTTTGTGCGCTTTTTTTTTATTATTTTTTTTTTATTTTTATCACATCATGATTTTTCTCTTCTTACTATGCGCGTTTCATTCAATAATATTATGTTATTACTTACAAAAAAAAATTATATTATTATTATTCTATGGAATATTCTAATATAATTATTGTTATAAGTCGTTAAACTTTTGTTATCACCCGGACATAATAACTGGTATTTTACTACTATGTCGGTGTTTTTCGATTTCTTTTTTGGTTTTAAACTTAGTTTTTTCCGTTTTTTTTTCCGTAGTCTTTTGAAATCGTTTTTACGTACAGTTTGTTTCTTAGGAACATCGGGTTTCGTATTTTCGTTTGATATCACTTTGAATTTAACTTTATATATGTTTGACTAAAACGCCGGTATTGGGATTCTTATTTTGCTTTTAGTTTGTTTTTTGTGCTCCTCTTTCATAATCTTTTCAAATCGTTTTTCATGTACGTTTCGTTTCTTTATCACTTCGTGTTTTACGTATTCGTTTCGTAATTCTTTCAAATTTGCCCTTGTTTGTGTATGTTTCCGGTCACAATTATATTGTGCTTGAAAAATGTTATTTATAATTTATATATGTATGTTTTTAGTTGTGTTTTTATCGTTACTTTTAATTGTTGATTCTTATATTTTATGTGTCGTATTTTCCGCGTTTGTTTAAATGTCTTCGATATGTCATATGTCGGTATATTATCTAACTCTTTTTGTTGTTTTATATCGAACTTTCCATTATACTTTTTTAAATATTAAGTGTCTTCAAACTCTCGTTTGTCGTGTGTAACTCTATTAATCAATCGCTGTTGTATAGTTTTTTAAAGAAGTCGGTGGAAAAACTTCCTGGACGTCGTTTACGGGAACAAATCTAATTATTAAAACCGAAAGATTCGACTATAGTTTTTTTTTTTTTATAGGTTATGCGATTGCGTACAAGTTTGACACAAGTTAGTTTAATAACTACCAAAATAATTATTAAATTGTTTCTTATAGACTTTGTTAATGTTAATAGTAGTTATTAGATATAGATACACCCCATACATATAGTGACATGTACATAGTTTTATTATAATTACTACTACTTTTATATAAGATACTATATGTAATGTAATAATATAATTTACATAAGTGCAATAAAAATAAGTGTTACTTTATTGGGAAGTGATGTGTGAGGGGTGGGCTTACAATATCAAACGTGGGATGAAGGGGGGGGGGGGTTTGGATTCATATCATTGTATCTAAGCTAAATAAACACTACCCCTTCATTTAACCACCCACACAATACCCCTTCGATTTCCAACCCAGTACTCATTCCACTTGATAGATACCAATCTGGAATGGGCATGATAGATACCAATCTGGAATGGGCATGCACCGTGCATTATGCACGGTGTAACGATGTTAGTAACGACACCATCCGGTGTGCTCAATTTATTTTATTAATTAATATTATTAATCTTTTTTTAAAAGACCGTGGTGCTCAATTATTTGTGGTAAAACTTGCCAAATGAATATTATTCCGAGGAATATAATACAGCGTACCATTTTGTTTACTTGCAATAAATGTCCAAAAGGGGTAACATCATGTCTTCTTCTTTAATTATTAAATCATACAACGGGGAAAACAACTTCTGAATCCAAAACAATGTTATCAAAGCAATAGACGTGTAGGTTTAGACTATGATAATCCAAGCAAGCAAACTTTTGGACATTCTGATGTCACTTTCAGGAACAAAAAAAATGTGACAAACAGTAGGAATAAGATTTAAAACCTTTGAATACTGTTGAGATATATAAAATAGTAATGATCTATCTCTCTATCAATTTTCTTTTTTAAAAGATAAAATTCAACATGGTTTTAGAACCGTGGGTGAGATTGGTAATTCAACTAACATAAATGAAATGAATAATTAAACTTTGATTTAACTATTGTTTGAATTGTATCGAATAAAATAATGATTATGAATTGCGATGAATAAACTTAAAAAACAACAAGATAGAAGCGTAGTGGTTATCATTAGGTCATAACCTGACAGTGATAAGGGTTTTCGAATCTCACTTGAGGCGAAAAAGTGTGCGTGTGTATATCTTTCGTTTCTAGTATAAAAAACACAAATTAATTAATTCAGAAATTGTTTTTTTTGTTGTATTCCAAGAACATAGTAGGGTAAGAGAGTAATGAAATCACTATTGTTTAGTGTTAAGATCAAGCGCTTACCGTTATATAAAAACCAATTGGTGGTATTTGTTGAAAACACAGACAAGAAGCTTGCAGTTTAAGAAAGATTATAACAGAAGCAATGCAAACGTAAAGTATGACGGAATTGATAAACACAGAAACAAAGAGAACACAGTGATTTAATGTGGTTTCCGGCGTTGTGTCAACTACTCCACGGACAGAAAAGGAGATATTTTATTATGCACAGAATTATAAGGTTTTTCACAAGTGTGTGAACAACACTCTTGAAAGACACACTTTTGCATTGATTACAACATTGGTATTTATAGACACAAATCCCAAACCCTAACCGCCATAAGATCTTTGTCGGAACAGCCATAAGATCTTTGTCGGAATTGTCATAAATACCCAGTTGTGGACCCCAGCTCTAGCTGTTATCCACTAGATGAAACCCAGCTCAAAATTTACATTCCCAGATTTGTAACCAACTGCCCAGATGTTGAACTTAGCTATACTCAGCAAAACTCAGCACACCAGAACTGACTGCTGACTTCAGAAGAAACTCAGTTGCACTTCATCAAACTGATTTTCACATAACTGAATATACTAAAATGAACTGACCATCATTCTCAGTCTAAGTTTTCCAGATTAGTTCCACCAGATTATTCATCAGTTTAGAGATCAAGTCACCAAAACTGACAAATCTCCACCTTGACTTAAACTCTCATTCACAGTCAATCAGATTGCATAACCAGATGTACTTGTACCAGATGCATTCGTCAATGCCAGGATGTACAGTACCAGACTTCTCCACATAATCCACTTAGTTGATCTGCCCTCAACTGAGTATCTAGATTTCAGTTTACAAGCTTTGACTATTCAACAAGTCCAGACAGAACTGAAACTTGCTCTACTGAACTGGTTTAGTGAACATATCAGCATGATTATTCTTGGTGTTAATCTTCTTCACTAAAACCCTCTTCTCATTTCTCAAAAAATGATACCTCACATCAATATGCTTGGTTCTCTCATGATGAACCAGATCCTTAGGTAGACAAATTGCACTCAAATTGTCACAATAAATCTCAGCTTGATCTTGATGTAGCCCTAAATCACTGACTAGTCCTTTCAACCAGATACCCTCCTTGGCTGCTTCAGTAAGAGCCATAAACTCAGCTTCAGTAGTTGATAAAGCCATTGTTTCCTGAAGAGTTGCTTTCTAGCTGACAACTAAATTCCCCAATATGAAAACATAACCAGTCATTGATTTTCTACTGTCCACATCACCTGCATAATCAGTATCACAATATCATGTGATCAGTTCTTGAGTATCACCTCCATAAATGAGACCAACATCAGCTGTTCCTCTAAGGTACCTGAACATTCTTTTCACTGCTTTCCAGTGTTCCTTTCCAGGTCGAGCCATAAATCTGCTGACAACACTGACTGGCCTGAGCCAGATCAGACCTAGTGCACACCATGGCATACATCAGACTGCCAGCTGCACTAGCATAGGGAACTCTTGACATGTATTCCTGTCGGAAATAAAATTTTAGTTTTGATGATGATTCATCTTATTTAGTTATATACTTGTTTACACCCCATTGATGAAGTGTTGAAACTAACTGTTATAGTGAAAGGCTAAAAGATGTCTAGAACTGAATGTATAGGTTTTACTAGAGTCTGATAATTGTATAGGTTATATCAGACAAGCACTGTAATAGATAGAAGTGTCGTAAAACTGAAAACTGGAAATCATCTAGATAACTAGAACTTGACACAAAACTGACGATGTTCACCTAAAACATAAGTCGTAATCAGAACTGAAGAAGGTAAGTTCACTAAGGGACACATACTCGGTTGACTTATCTAGAACTGAAGGCTGAGGGAACAAACTCAGTATTTGAAGAACTGAGGGACACATACTCAGTTGTAGAAGATTGAAGAACTGAGGGTTCAGACTTAGTTGTGAAGATTTAAAACGAGAAAGTAAAGTTAGAATTCAGGTAAGTCTGTGCCTGAACTGACTTTATGGATCTTGAAGAAGACCTAAGAATCATAAAGACAATGATATCTTAGATGATTTGTTTAAGGAATGGTGTAATCTGATTAAGCCATAAAAGGTCGGATAAATAGTGTACTAAGTTTTGAAGAAGAGTAAAAACTCATTTAATTCTCTAAGTCAGTTAACAAACTGAAAACTGACATACTCAATATAAAACTGATCAGGATACTCAGTTTTATAGTCAGACATCCAAGCAACTGAAAGTACATTCGAACATTATAAAACAAAGATTTTTATTGGATGAAGAACTGACATGTCAGAACGGTCACTGACACCTGACATCTGAAAATATAGACGTTGATGTAATTCAAATTCAAGCAAGATGAACATTCGACCTCACACTATAAATAGAGAACTTGGCATTAAGGATCACATACCGAATTAGCAAGATTACAAGTGTTATTGTGCTCAAGTCTAGTTCATTCGAATTGCTAATATTATCTATGCTCAACAAGATCATATCTACATTTCTTCAAGTGTTCAAGCTACATCGATTATATCCAGATTTCGACACTTTGAAGAACCACAAGCGAGAATCAATTTTATTGATTCTCAGCCCAACTTTGATTCTTAATCAAAGGTTTAGACTGTGAAGCAATCCGGTGAAGGATTTGCCAAGGACAATTGTCATTTGCAATTGGGTAGACTGTGTTTGTGGTGGTAGCTGGTGAAGAGGCAATACAACCCTCCAAGGACCAGTGGTTCAAGAAGTTGAAGAGCAGCAATCCAACCTGTTCTTTAGTTGTTTAGATAGTGACACTAGGGATTAGTCAAGGACTATCGTTTAAGACTTTTTATAAAAGCATACCTCAAGGAGTTCTAGTGGAATTTTCCTCCTACATCACAGGAGAAGAAAGGACTGACATGATTACACCATCTGGAACCTCTATAATCTCTGTCTCATTTACTTATTTACATTATGCATTTATTTACTGCATCTAAGTTTATATTGCACATGTTCACACGCTCAGCAAACTTAAGAAACTAAGTCAACACAACATTGCATTTCATCTAAACAAACTGATAAACTCTAGTTTCATTTAAAGGCTTAACCTAATCCGCTGCCGGTTAACTCAGTTAAGGATAAGTCGGTTCGACTTTTACTCAGCTAAGTTAGCTTAACTCCACACAAGTTTAAAGCTGAACTCAATCTGCTCAAGATTCTGTTTACAGTCAGTTTTTGGGGACAAGTTTATTCACCCCCCTCTAAACTTGTGTTAGCCTCTCCAAGGGACCAATGATTCCTTCTCCTCTGTTGATTATGAAGCAAAAACTGACAAATGAACATTTGATGCCATAGGAGTATCTATTGGCTTAGTAGCTGACATGCCAAACTTCGACAAAATCTTTTGTATATAGCCCTGCTGAGATAAAAACAGTTTCTTCTGACTTCTATCTCTCCAGATCTCCATCCCCAAAATTTTCTTGGCTGCACCCAAATCCTTCATTTCAAACTCAGCACTGAGAAGGTCTTTCAGATACTGAACATCAGATTTCTTTCTTGTAGCTATCAGCATGTCATCCACATATAACACAAGATAGATGTATGATCCATCTTCCAACTGACTGTTGTAAACACAACAATCATAAGGACTTCTACTGTAACCCAACTGGATCATATAACTGTCAAACCTTTTATACCATTGTCTAGGAGCTTGCTTCAGTCCATAGAAAGACTTCTTCAACTTGCACACAAAATCTTCCTTACCAGGAACTTGGAAACCCTCTGGCTGAGTCATGTATATCCCTTTGTCTACCTCACCATGTAGAAAAGTTGTCTTCACATCTAACTGCTCAAGTTCAAGATCTTGTTGTGCCACCATTTCTAGTAACACTCTGATTGAAGTATGTCTGACTACTGGTGAGAATATCTCATCTAAGTCTACCCATTCTTTCTGACTGAACCCTCTTGCAACCTAACATGCTTTATACTTAACTCCTTCTACCTCAGTTATCCCATCTTTCTTCTTGAATATCCATTTGCAAGTAACAACTCTCCTATCAGCTGAATGTTTAACTAGATCCCAAGTCTCATTCTTCAATAATGACTCCATTTCATCTCTCATGGAAGCAAGCCATTGAGATGCTTCAGAATATGTCACTGCTTTCCTGTGAGTAGAAGGTTCAAAACCATCAACTTCTTCTGCAACTTGAAGTGCGTATCCAGCCATATCATCAAACCCATACCTCTTAGGGGTACCCCAACATTGGATCTTCTAGATTTGCTGACAGCTATACTCTATTGACCCACATTCTCAGTTTGATGCTCAACTGAAATTTGCTCAGCTGACTGGCTTGGATTCAGCTCTGGCTCAGTAACCAGATCAGATGAAAAATGACTTGGATCAGTTGATTGTTGCATTCCAACTGACTCCACCTGAAGCTCCATATCAATGTCAGTTTTCTCAGTTTCAGAACTGGTTTTAGTTTCAGTTATCCTCCTCTCTGATGAATTGAGCATAGAATTTTCATCGAAAACTATATCTCTGTGAAGATAACTCTGTTTTCTGCTGATGACCAAATTCTGTACCCCTTAACTCCATCACCATACCCCCACAAACACTCATTTCTTGGCCCTTGGTTCCAATTTCCCTTCACTGACATGATAGTAAACTATGCTTCCAAATACCCTTAGAACTGAGTAGTCATCAAGATTGCCTGACCACATCTCAACTGGTGTTTTGAGATTGATCCCTGTGTGAGGACTCTTATTGATTAAGTAGCAAGCTGTGGTTACAACCTCTGCCCAAAATCTCCTTGACAAACCATCATGAGAAAGCCTACATATTGCTCTCTCCAGAAGAGTTTGATTTAGCCTTTCAGCTACCCCGTTTTGCTGAGGAGTATTCCTGACTTTATGATGTCTGGAAATACCCTCATTTTTGCACAACTCATCAAACCCAGTCCAGCAAAATTCTAGACCATTATCTGTATGAAGCCATTTGATCTTCTTCCCCAACTGATTTTCAACTAGAGCCTTCCATTGCATGAAGCTCTTGAATGCCTCACTTTTGTGTTTCATCATCACCACCTAAGTCATCCTTGAATAGTCATCAATAAAGGACACAAAATATCTATCACCACCCAATGACTCCACCTTTGATGGCCCCCAACAATCAGAATGAATGTTATCAAGCGATGACATTGAGTTGTGTACCCCATTTGAGAGCTTGCTCTTATGAAGCTCCCCAAACACACAATGCCCACAAAAGTCCAGATTCTTGACCTTACATCCCTCAAGAAGATCTTTCTGAGAAAGAACCTGCATCCTCTTTTCATCCATGTGACCAAGTCTCATGTGCCACATTTTTGTAAGTTGTGACTGATGAATCTCAGCAGATGCCACTGTTCACAAAAATCACAACTACACTAGCAAGCGGACTAGGTCAGCCGTAGTATAGCTCAATTCGTGAGCAAGTTCGATCCCACAGGGACTTGTTCGAAAAATATGCAAGCTTAATTACAAAAAATCAAGATTACGGAGGTTGGTGGTCTTTGACCAAAATACTGCAGAAAATAAAGTAAAGATCAAGGATTATCATCTCAAGGTAAGTTTTAACCACGTTCAAGATAGTAGATCGAATCAAACTAGTTAATTATTCCCTAATAGTTTCTTATATTGATTCATACACTTTTATTATTAAAGTTCCAAGAATCGAGTCAATTACTGGTGTATTTCCCTAAAGTGGTTCATAGATCGTGTGCGGACTCTAGAACCCAATGTATAGCTAAACGTCTATTGTGTGTGGGCTAGAACAACATTAACTAAACAAGAATAAACAACTAGGAAATACCGATAATAAATACCATAAACCTCACTATGTAACCACCGTGCACGGGCTAGTTAACTAATAACGATACAATTATTTCTTGTCCAATTACTTTCTACAACCTTAGTTCGTTCGAAAGTAATTTACGAAAACATGCAAAGAAGTGGCCAGTTTCTAAACATGTAAATTAAAATGAAACAATAGAAGTAATCGAAACAATTCGTTCAGGGAAACTAAATCGTTAAGGCTTTTCCCCAATATAGACCGTTGGGTACTCTTCCAAAACAATGTTTTTCTCCAAGAACTGGCGTTTCTCATGTATGAATCAATATAAATCACTATTACGTGTAAATTAACATTATTCAGTTCGATCTACAAGTTAATTAACCTAACATACTTGTTCCAACGATAATCATCACGAATTCATAAAACATAGAAGAAAGAATCAACGTGATTACCTAAAAACATGAGACCAAACTTTTAGAAATCCATGATGAATCACCAAGCATACAAGCAAGAAAAGGCTAAAAACTCTTAAACAATGAAGAAAACAAGAACTTTTATTGATAATTTGCTACATAGTTTCTTGCTCTGAAAATCGTATGTAAACTGATGTATTACATCTTATTTATACTAAATAAACCGACCTAGGGCTAAAAAGGGTAAATATGGCAATTTTGAGGTTAAGCCAGCTCGCTGAACCGACCTATGCCCTCGGTTCAGGGTCCGGGCTGATCCTGGACATGTCTAGACATGTCTTGGGCTTGTCCTGGGCATGTCCAGAGCACCTGGGTCGCTTTACCAAGCATTCTTCTCAATTCAACGCACTGGGCTCTGCCCGGGCTTGTCCATGACTGATCCTAGACTTGTCTGGGGCATTTTGGACTGATCCATGGACATGTCTGGGGCATCTGGACTGGTTCTCAGGCTTGTCCGGGGCATGTCTAGGCTTGACTGGACATGTCTTGGGCTTGTCCAGGACTGATCTTGGACTTGTCCAACAACTCGACTTGGTTCTCCTCCCGTTCAATCTCGATTTTTCTACATGTTTCGGCTCAAATCCTCTTCGGCTCGGATTATTCCTACAAAAAAACAAAAAACGTGTAGTAATATAATTCGATATAGAAATAAGATACAAATACAAAATAATCACGATAAAACCTCATACGTAACTTCCAATCAAAGTAAACACTTTTACGCATAGTTTATCATGAATTAATCTTGTTTAAGTCCAATTTAGGGGGTAAATTGATATAGAAAATGTCATAAAGTTGATTCGCATCAACTACCCCCACTTAATCTTTGATCGTCCCGAGCAAACATCTCATTGAAACGTAATTCTCGAAAAGTCCTACACACCGAATAGTACCTACTAAAATCGAGATACAAACACAAGATGTAAATCAACTTCAATCCATAAGCAAGTCATTAAGCATCCCTATATCAAAAAACCGATGTGTGTGTGTGCGTAACTCGTCATGTCGTCGTAATTCATAAAAGATTCATATTATACCAGCCCCATGTCTCAACTTATCTTCCAAAAACTCAGTCTTCTTCTCGGAAACTCAAGGTTACAGGAAATGAGCACTATTCGTTGTTGGTCGGAAGGATTCAGAAACCGAGCGCGTTGCCCAAATTTTTTTTGTTTTGAAAGAGTCGTGCAACTGGCGACAGGAGGATCATGCAATGGTGGGTGCCTTACAAGACCTCTCATCAAAATTTACACAACTCTTTTTTTTTTCGTTTTTCCTTTTTTTTTCGTTTTTATTTTGTTTTTCAAATCCTTTTTTTTTCCCTTAACAAACGCCAAACTATGCGTCGACTTCCTTTCACCGAGTAATAAGAGAATAAAACGAGTCAATGATCAACATGTATGTTGACACTAAACTTGCATAATCCTTCATCTAATCATGAAACAACTACATTCAAAGTCATACATGCTTCAATTTTGTTCATAACCGATGTCATGACACGAAAAACGCTTAATAAAGTGCTACTTCACGAATCAAAACACATGATATGTTCGATCTTTTCATTTTGTTTGTACTAACTCGGGTGTAAAAGGCGTCGATTTTCCACTTTTAACATAATGCAAGCACCGGGGGATTCACAAAAAATCAAGTGATAAAATTATAACTACTTTACCCAAGCAAGTGTACCCTACCCCCACTTAAGAGCACACAATGTCCTCAATATGAAAGAAAAATAAAATGAAAGTCAAGACACTTATGTTGGACTTATTTCTTAAGTTTTGATGATGAGTGCCATACTAGCTGTTATAGTGCAAAGGCAAAAAGATGTCTAGATTAAGTGTATAGGTTTATTAGAGTTTGATTCATAAATAGGTTTGATCAAACAAGCACTGTAATGGTCTGCTGACTTGTATCAGCAGACTGGTCTAGGTCAGTAGGGTAGATAGGTCAATAGACTAGTCAGGAACCTGCTGAAGACTGAAGACTGAAGGCTGAGGGTTCAAACTCAGTTACAAAAGGCTAAGGGATCAAACTTAGTAATTAAAGTCAAGGATATGGAATCAGAATTTAGGCAAGTCTGTGATGACCTAAACCGATTACATATACCTTGTGTAGAAGGTCTAAGTTCCATAAGTTGGATGATGTTTGGAACTTAGTTATAATTAAAATGATGTAATCTAACTACACAAATAAAAGTTAGATAAAAGTAATCAGCTGCATTATATTTTATACAGAAATATGATGATCAGCAGACTGATTTAAACTTCAGCAGACTGATAAGCCTGCTGATATATATCTCGATTTATTCAAGATTATTTTGGAAGACTACATGGATAAGGACAGCCAACTACTTCTGACTTATCAAGAAAATCAAAGGTTGAGATTAAAAAGACGTTGGGATGATTCACATTTTTATCCATTGGATACAAGTCAAAGGGGTGGACAGACTGCACTGTCAAAAAGGAATTCTGACAGTGTCAGTCCTATGAATAGTGACAGAATGCAAATCAGATGGGACAAAAACAAGAAACGGTTACATTTGAAATTCAAATACAAGTCACATGCATTCTTGCCTATAAATAGAAGACTTTCAACTCAAGAAAAGATGATGAAAAATTTGAGATAAACTTTAAGTGATAACACTGAGCTGAAAAACACCCTGCTGAACTTGCTAAGCATAAAGCTGCTGATCTAGTGAATTTCTTCAAGTGCATTCTGTATTCAAGCTGCATCAAGACTACACACTTGAAGACTGCAAGCTGCTGATTACATCATCCTAATCAAGCTGCTGCAACTGAATCATTTACTTGATTCAATCTTTATTTCATAAAGAACCTGCTGAAGACAGTGAAGCATCTGTTGGGTGTGAAAGACTGTTGTTTGTGGTGGAGCTGGTGAAGAGGCAATCCTACCCTTCAAGGACCAGTGGAAGACTAAGGAGCAACAATCCTACATGTTCCCAGTTTTCAGTTTGTGAAGCCATAGTTATTGGTGAAGGACAAACAACTTAGGAATCTTTGTAACAGCTACTTCAAAGATCTCTAGTGAATTTCCTCCAACATCACAAGAGAAGAGTGGACTGACAGGATCACATCACCTGGAACCACTATAAAAATCTGCCTACTTACTTTCAGCATTTACTTTCTGCACTTAGTTTATATCACTCATCAACCTATTGAATCTAGCAACTGATATCACACACTTGCACTACTGAGTATTTAATACTTAGTATCATATTTAACAACAAGTAATAAGGCTTAATTTTGATATAATTCCACTGCACAAATTCAGCAAACTGAACTGTCAGTAGACTACTGTTTACCCGCAGGCTACTGAAATCTCAGCAGACTACTGAAGTATCAGCAGACTGCTGAAGTTCCAGAATTTGTTAACTCCAAAAGTTTTAAGTGTTAAGTTTATTCACCCCCCCCCCCCCCTCTAAACTTAACCAAAACCTTTTCAAGGGACCAACAACTTAGCTTTGGTAAAGGCGGTTGAGCAAATCCTCGAACACGAAGCAAATCCGAACATGAAATAATAATACTAAACCAAGAGATCCGTCTAAAATCCAAAACGAACCAAGAACCGCCAAAAACCAAGTCCAACACACTCCAAGAAACGATTAGTGCAACACGGGACATACCACCCGTGCTAGAAAAACAATGTCATAATACCGGTAGTAAGGAAACACAATAAAATATCAAAAGAAAAATTAAAGCACACCGAACAAGATTAAGCCAATATTTATTTCATTGCGATTCACCCCAAAAGCGACAGACTTACTGACTCGATAAATAAAATGGACTCATAGGGACTCCAAATAAAAATAAAAGAAAATTAGAATGACTCAAAAACGATCAAACTATCGTATAGAGTAAAAAAAAACTCGTACATCCATTGCTAAAAGCTTTTGGAACACGGCGAAAAAAAAAACCTCCACACAATAAAATAATCGTGACTCAATCTAAAAAAATAAAATCCTAGACTCGATGACTCGATCTAACTACGAAAAAAAATCTAAAAAGTAGTTCTGAGTTTAAGGTCGTCAGCTCGACCGTATGACCACTCATATCTAAGCCAAATTATCAAAGTAAAGGACCTCCTCCGATCTGTCAGAGTTAACATCCGCATAATGCTTCAACCGATGGCATTTTACCCACAAGGTCTTATCCTTACCCGGATGTTTCACTCCCACGGTTCCCAAAAGATCTACCTTCACCACTACGTATGGCTTTGAGCGGTTTTTATTTATTATTTTTAAGTTTTTATTTTATTTTATTTTATAACTAAAATAAAGCAAACAAAAATAGAATGGGGGTTAACGAAAAAGACTATAACCCGAATTTCATAACTAAGCCTACGTTACCGAAACAAAGTCCCCGTCAACGGCGCCAAAAACTTGTTCGCGAAAATCACAACTACACTAGCAAGCGGACTAGGTCAGCCATAGTATAGCTCAATTCGTGAGCAAGGTCAATCCCATAGGTACTTATGCAATATTAATTACAAAAATTCAAGATTACAGAGGTTGGTGGTCTTTGATCAAAATACTGCGGAAAATAAAGTAATGATCAAGGATTATCAACTCAATGTAAGTTTTAACCACGTTTAAGATAGTAGATCGAATCAAACTAGTTAATTATTCCCTAATAGTAACCTATATTGATTCATACACTTTTATCATTAAAGTTCCATGAATCGATCAATTCCTGGTGTATTTCTCTAAAGTGGTTCATAGATCGTGTGCGGACTCTAGAACCCAATGAATCGCTAAACGTCTACCGTGCGCGGGCTAGAACAATATTAACTAAACACGAATTAACAACTAGGAAATACCGATAATAATACCGTAAACCTCGCTATGTAACCACCGTGCACGGGCTAGTTAACTAATAACGATCTAATTATTTCTTGTCCAATTACTCTCTTCAACCTTAGTTCGTCCGAAAGTAATTTACGAAAACATGCAAAGAAGTGGCCAATTTCTAAACACGTAAATTAAAACGAAACAATAGAAGTAATCGAAACAATTCGTTCAGGGAAACTAAATCGTTAAGGCTTTTCCCCAATATAGACCGTTGGGTACTCTTCCAAAACAAAGTTTTTCCCGAGACCGGGTGTTTCTCATGTATGAATCAATATAAATCACTATTAGGTGTAAATTAACATTATTCAGTTAGATCTACAAGTTAATTAACCTAACATACTTGACCAACGATAATCATCACAAATTCCTAAAACATAGAAGAAAGAATAGACATGATTACCTAAAAACATGAGCCCAAACTTCTAGCAAACTCCTACATAATGAATCACCAAGCATACATGCAAGAAAAGGCTAAAAAAAACTCTTAAACAATGGAGAAAACAATAACTTTTATTGATAAATTTTCTACATAGTTTCTTGCTATGAAAATCATATGTATTATGATGTATTACATC
Organism: Gentiana dahurica var. dahurica; assembly: GCA_024500145.1. Taxonomy (NCBI): domain Eukaryota; kingdom Viridiplantae; phylum Streptophyta; class Magnoliopsida; order Gentianales; family Gentianaceae; genus Gentiana; species Gentiana dahurica. Next base: position 30,704,158 of record CM044902.1, read on the forward strand.
TTATTTATAGTAAATAAACCGACCTAGGGCTGAAAAGGGTAAATATGGCAGTTCTGGGGTTAAGTCGGCTCGTTGAACCGACCTATGCCCTCGGTTCATCGTCCGGGCTGATCATAGACATGTCCAGACACGTCTAGCAAAACTCAACTGACCAAAACGGACAAATTGATCTCTAAACTGATGAATAATCTGGTGGAACTAATCTGGAAAACTGATACTGAGATTGATGGTCAGTTCAGTTAAGTATATTCAGTTCTGTGAAAGTCAATTTGATGACGTGCAACTGAGTTTCTTCTGAAGTCAGCAGTCAGTTCTGGTCTGTTGATTTTTGCTGAGTATAGTTGAGTTCTACATTTGAGAAGTTGATTACAAGTCTAGGAAAGTCAGTATTGAGCTGAGTTTCATCTGATGGATAACAGCTGGAGCTGGGTCCACATCTGGGGTATTTATAACAATTCTGACTAAGATCTTTGGCAGTTAGGGTTTGGGATTTGTGTCTTTCAAGAGTGTATCTTTCACTTTGTGTGGAATACCTTGTAACTTTGTGCATAATAATATATCTCCTTTTCTGTCCGTGGAGTAGTCGGCACAACGCCGGAAACCACGTTAAATCACTGTGTTCTTCTTGTTTCTATGTTTTATCAATTCCGCCATACTTTACGTTCGCATTGCTTATGTTATAATCTTTCTTAAACTGCAAACTTCTCGTCTGTGTTTTCAACAAATTGGTATCAGAGCATCAGGTTCAAGATTCAGGAGTTGCAGATTGAACAGAGTTGATCTTCACCAAGACCGGTGACCGGTGCTAGGATTTTGTGATCAAAGGTTTGTTCTTTAATTAGAAGGATGCCGGCAATGAACATGAAGATTGATAAATTTACAGGGAGGAACAGTTTGACTTGTGGCAAATCAAGATGCGGGCCTTGTTAAAGCAACAAGGATTATGGACTTCTTTATCCGATAAAAGGGATGCCAGTTTTGCAGATTATGACAGTCTGGAGGAGAAATCACATTCAACCATCATGTTGTTCTTGTCTGATGATGTTATCACAGAAGTTGCTAAGGAAGACACCGCTGCCAAGTTATGGTTAAAGCTTGAAAGCCTGTATATGACTAAGTCATTGAACAACAAGTTGTTGCTGAAGCAGAGGCTATTCAGACTGAGGATGCATGAGGGGACTCAACTGAGAGATCATCTTGTTGAACACAATATTACTTGATCTCGTGAATATTGATGTTAAGATTAAGGATGAATATGCTGCTTTGATTTTGCTGGTTTCATTACCAACTTCCTATGAGAACTTTGTGCGATCCTTCATAGTTGGGAAGGATACAGTTGCTTTAAAGGATGTAAAGTCAGCTATACATGCCAGGGAGCTGAGACATAAGGCAGCTGGGGCAGACAATCAGGTGGCAGGATTGATAGTCAATAGCAGCAGTGGAAAAGAGCATGGTCGGTCTAGAAAGAAAATTCCAAGAAGACAAGGTCCAAAGGCTCTAAATCCACAGATATTTGCAATTACCGTAAGGAGCAGGGACATTGGAAGTCCAATTGTCCGAAGAGAAAGAAACAGCAAGAGAACAATTCTGGCACAGCTGCTGTAGCAGGTGAGCATGATTCGGATGAGGACATGGTCCTACTGCCAGGAAAGTCAGCACATCAAACCGATGTGTGGATTCTAGACTTTGGGGTCCTTTCATATTTGCCTTCACAGAGAGTGGTTCTCAAGTTATCAGCAGATAGATGGTGGTCATATATCTATGGCAAACATCAAGGTCTGTAAGGTAGTTGGGATTGGCTCGGTTTAGTTGAGGACAGATGATGGAAGATTCTATAAACTGAGTGAAGTTAGACATTATCCACAAATGACCAAAAAATTGGTATCTCTCAGTTCTTTGGACAACATGGGATTCAGTTTTAAGAGGGAAAGTGGTGTGCTGAGTGTCTATAAAAACTCAGTAGAGGTTCTCAAGGGAGTCAAGACAGGGACTCGGTATATATTACAAGGGTCAGTTGTTGCTGGTTTTGCTGCTGTGGCATCTATTGAGATTCATCAATCACAGCTAACAAAACTGTGGCACATGAGACTGGGTCAAATGGGTGAAAAAGGGATGCTGATTCTTTCTCGGAAAGATCTTCTTGGGGGATGTAAGGTCAAGAATCTAGACTTTTGTGAACATTGTGTGTTTGGGAAGCTTCATAGGAGCAAGTTCTCAAAAGGTGTACACAACACAAAGTCATCAGATATTTTGTGTCTTTTATTGATGACTATTCAAGGATGACTTGGGTGGTGATGATGAAACACAAAAGTAAGCCATTCAAGAACTTTATGCAATGGAAGGCTCTAGTTTAAATCAGTTGGGGAAGAAGATCAAGAGGCTTCGTACAAATAATGGTGTGGAATTCTGCTGGACTGAGTTTGATGATTTGTGCAGAAATTAGGGAATTGCCCGACATCACACAGTCAGGAATACTCCTCAGCAGAACTGGTAGCTAAAAGGCTAAATCAAACTCTTCTGGAGAGAGCAAGATGTATGCTTTCTCATTGGTTTGTCAAGGAGATTTTGGGTATAGGCTGTAACCACAGCTTGCTACTTAATCAATAGAAGTCCTCACATAGGGATCAGTCTCAAAACACCGGTTGAGATGTGATCAGGCAAGCTTGCTGATTACTCAGTTCTAAGGGTATTTGAAAGAACAATTTACTATAATGTCGGTGAAGGGAAATTAGAACCGAGGGCCAAGAAATGAGTGTTTGTCGGATATGGTGATGGAGAGTTATAAATAAATCCTATTATTCTTTCATTATGTATTTTTATTTATAGAATAAAATTTTTATGTCAAATTATCTGATGATATAGATGATGGGGCGAAAATAAATGTTTAGTTATTTATATTTTTTTCCTCCAGATCTGAGGGGGCGACTCCCCCCTCCCCTCCCCCTGTACATGTCATGATACTATTCGTCAATAGAGAGTTTTTTTTTTTTTCATTTCAGGAGAGACCCCCCAATTTACTACTAGCACCCTCCTTACTCCCGTCACCATAAAAAGTTACTTCTGCACCCGGTGATTTTTTATAAAGGGAACGTCAGTCACACTGGTGTCCTGACATTGGTGTTCAACAAGGAACACCAGTGTGACTGACGTTCCCTTTATAAAAAGTGTTAAAACTTAGAAACGTCGGTCCACGACTTTCCACTGGTATTCCTTGTGGCACACCAACGTCAGTGACACTGACATTGATGTGCCACAAGGAACACCAGTGTAACTGACGTTTTTTTCATCCAAAAAAATAATCAAAAAATGGATGCCGGAAGTAAAAACGAAGATGCTAATAGAACCCACCTAAAACATCTGCCTATGGTAATTACTATTTAAATCACCTTCAAACTAAAGTTGTTGAACAGGTTGAATAAATAAAAAAAATATCCAGAATAAAAGGAGTCACAAATCTGACTGAATTATTGAAAGGGTTCCAGACAGTACATATATCCTTGTACTAATCTGGCAAACATAACCAAAACTAAGGAACCAGCAACTTCTTCCAGTCATTATTAGACTGCAAAAAAGAGAAAAAAAACGCAGAAAAAAAACGAACAAACTAAACAAGAGAAAATTCGATGATCTACCATTTGAAGTCGTAGTAGTAGTACCAGTAGCACCAAATCAGTGAGAAGCAGAAAGTCGAACGCAATCGCATTTACATCTCAATCAAATCCTCTGGAAAAACACCCTAAACAATAGTTTTCTTTTAAAAAAATAAAAATAAAAAATCACGTCTCATACGAGCACCCTCTCTCTATTTCTCTGTCCTCTCTGCAACTGAATAAAAATATATGCTGAACAGTGACCATTGTTAGCTCTAAGTAATAATACGTCGCATGGAAACTGCAGCCCTCGCCCCGTCTATTTCACTCAAATCTGCTGCACCTATGATAATTATTATCCTTAAATGCTCGTGTTACCGAGTTTCCTAGGCAGCAATACCTGATCAAATCCACAAGAGAGAATTAGAATATCTTTCAACAAACGATGAGATGAAAAGTCGTATACGTAAAACTAGAGCTGGAAACATGTTCTACAGATGAGATGACAATCAAAATTAAATAAAGTCGAAATTTCATCAAACAAAGGGCCATATGGATTCAGACTTTAAGGCGGCAAACACAATTGGTAATGCATGCATTTAAAAACCATTGTCTTGTTAAAATTGCTTCTTCATTCTCTCCCATCTCTATCCTCTAACCAACCCACCACAGATAAAATTGGGTTATAAATTTCGCTTATATGCCGATCAGGCCTAGCTCAACTGGCTAGAGCTGAGGCCCTGAGACCAGAAGGTCTCAGAGTCGAATCCCTCTGGAGGCAATAATTTGAGAGTCCTCCAGCATAGTTTTCCTCTTTAGGAATGTTATATCCACAATATGTGGTTTGTTAGTCCACTATTGTGGTTGTAAATAGTTGTAGCATTCTTCCTTTCAATTGTAATTAAAATTCCGCTTGTATCTACACTTTTGTCTGTACTTTGTACTTTGTCTACTGACGTTCACTTTGGGACAGGCAGGAACCCGTCTGCAGTACCCTCCCAGTCAAAATTTTCAACTCCTCTTTTTATTGCTTCCTCCGGGCGAGAACATAATTGCAGTCCAAGCTACTCTGTTCTTGCCCCACCAATATAATGAGCACATAATTCTATCTCTTCTTTTCTTTAACATGGATGGAGGATTCAAAATGTCTGGAAAAAAAGTGGTTGGATTTGTGAAATGGAAGGGAATATGATTGTCGTATCTCTATACGAGAGATGGGAAGAAGCTTTACCTCATAAAAGGCAATTAATTCTGTGGGATCTAAATTTCTCCAAAGGACAGAGGGAGGAGATGTTTGAAGAAAATGCTTTATTGGTCCTCCAAACTTTAGATAAAAAAGCAGTGGTGTAATAGCATGCTCAATGTTCTAAAAGACGCTAGACGATAGTAGGTCGGTGAGGGGGGCGCCTAGGTTTTTTTTTTTTAATAACTAGTAACAAGGCATAAGCATTAAGCAAAGAGTCCGTCTAGACCAGCCTAGACCCCGTCCAGTACCCCACCTGCCTAGCCCAGCCCGCCTAGGGTATCACTGGGACACCTGGCAGCCGCCTAGACCGATTTTTGTAACACTGAGCGTGCTTGGTTGGTGGATCGTTAAACCCCAAAAGAAAGTGTAATGCATATCAGCTAACCACATCTGAGCTTCTGCAATTGATTTTTAGCTTTTAGATATAATTGTTTTTTTAAAGAGTGTACAATGTAGTAGCTAAAAATCATGGAAAGCAAATGGTATATATATATATATATATATATATATATATATATATATATATATATATATATATATATATATATATATATATATATTGGCTGCTTTGGTTAATAGACTTGGGCCTTCCTATTCAAGAAAAAAGAATGGAAAAGTACAGTTACAGTAAAGAAGAAACTAAAGGGGTAGAGGATAAACGACAACATGGAGATTTCAATACATGCCAAGCTTACATCCAATAAAAAAAAATGGACAGTATATTCCTATACATGCCAAAGCCGTGAGCTATAATCATCTCAGACAAGGACACGGGTTCAAGTAATCATATGTAACTAGTATTAAGTTCTAAGCAGATGGACATGGATTCAAGATATCATATGCAAGTAGTATCAAGCTTTATGCCACAGCAAGCAAAAACAGCCAACTCTAAAGGTAATAATATATGAATTTACCTGTATTGGACTGTCTATTTGCAATACTATAACCTCCAACATAACCTTCAGAATCATTAGGTGGCATGTCTGATGAATTCCCAAGTCTATAACCAAATGAACCGGAGCCAGCAACGTCAGAAGATGCAGATTGCCAGGTTGGATCGCCATAAACCGACCTACTTCGGTACAAATCACCATAAGTGCCCTCGTAACTATCGCTTGAACTTGCAAACGACGAAGTTGCAGCAACACCTGTACTATTACTTCTTCCAATTCCTCCAGATCCTAGCCCATAACTGTTATTATCTCCACCTCTGAAAACATTTCCATTTCCGAAGCTAGAACCGGTCCCACCAATAGGTGCAGAAACAGAAGAACCCCAGTTTGGTCCGTTTAATCCGAAAACTCCAAAACCAACACCATTCCCAGAGCCGAGGTACGAACCAGAGTTGGCAGAATTTAGAGAACTGTTTACACCACCCACATTTCCCCATAAGTTCCTATTTGATGAGCCCAAAAATGATTCGCCACGGCTGCTGCTTGTGTTATATCCAATAGGGGTACTGTACCTGTTTGGACTGCCACCAAAATACGGGCTCAAAACACGGCCATAACCAACATTGGTGCTAAAGTTAGAGCCTCCTCCAAAGCTGGGACTAGGAGCTGGTTCCAAATTCAAACCTATTCCGTACGCAGGAGAACCAAACTGAGAGAAACCTGAACGACCGCTAGCAATTGTATTGAATCTATCATCCACCCTAACACCATAGCCTCCTCCACCAAGTGACCCCAAGTTAAATCCTTGAGGATAATTACTCAAGAAATTGTTTACTCTATTGAAACCAAAATTGTATCCTATAAGCGGACTACGACCAGTCACCGGAGAAAGCTCTCTTGGAACTGCTCGTTTAACCTCAACCATCTTACCATTTAGCTCATGAAATGTTTTATGCAATGCCCTGTCCACAGCATCTTCTGAATCAAATGTTATAAATCCGAATCCTCGCGGCCTCTGAGTGTTATGATCATACATTACTACGACATCTGTTATATTACCAAACTGCTCAAAGTATGTCTTGAAGTCGCTTTCATTGACAGTGGAAGGTAAGCCGCCTACAAAAATCTTTCTTGAACGGCCACCGGGACTTGGCGACCCTTGAATGCTACTAGTCCTACTAGGTGTACTTTTATCATCCCTTGGAACAGCTTTCTTTGCTTCAACCTAAACATGAAACACAATAAATGCTTACAAATGATATATAAAATGCAGAATTCTTTGAATTTCCTTTTCATTACATGACTAGATTAATCAAAAGCTCTACATAGAACACAAAATTCCCAGCAAATTTTCAGCTAGAATCATATAATCTTACTGGATCTTTAATGATAAAGAAGGAAAACAAATAAAAATCGCATTTTTAAGTACTTACAGTTCGACCATCAATAACATGCTTCTCCTTAACCACTCTTCCAGCAACTACAGGATCAACAAAGACCACAAAACCGAAACCGCGAGCACGATTGGTGTTTCGATCTCTCATGATCACTGCCTCCACAACTTCTCCAAACTTGCTAAAATACTCTTTTAACCGATCCTCATCTGTATCCCAAGAAATCCCACCAACAAAAAGCTTGCCAAGATCTGATTCCATCTTTTCTGCCAAAAAGAAAAACAATAATATAAATATGAGCCACATAACTGAGATAGAATATTTCTGGAAAAGAAGAAACATTGAATCCAAAATATGCAGTGTGAATATCCATTACACACCAATACTACAATCAGAACAGCTACAAGTAAATTCAAGTGACTCAAACTATCCAAGTCTCTTCAAAATGTTGGCAGAAGTGATCGAAAAACAGAATGCAAGGCTAAGGAAGAAAAAGAAAAAAAGAAAAAAAAAACACACCTTTAGCAAGAAAATCTGGTAGAGACACTGATCACGGGACTAATTGGATCATATACGGGATCATAGGATCCATCATGCATCAATCACTCGTTTCTGTAAAAGGAAGAAAATCAGATGAGAGACCTATTTAAGAATCATCCAAAAGATTGCAGATTTAACGCATATAAAAGCTACAAGATTGCAGATTTAACGCATATAATAAAGCTAAAAGGATACGATCTTGGTTGGCTCACCCAATGAAGGGAACCTAGAAGGGCCAGAATTGGATGAAAGTAAGATCTAAAAAAACGAAGTAAATATATATGTCCACGATGATAAAAATAGAGGATATTCTCATCCTCTCCTATCTGTCCCTAAGGTCCCTGTTCACCTTCCTTTGCTGTTTTTTTTATTTATAAAAAACTTATATTAGTGAGAAGTGGAAAAAAGACAATGTGAAATTTCGAATTTCGAGGACAATTTTATGATATATACATATATATCAAAGGTTGTAACTTGTAACAAGTTTTTTTATTTTTATTTTTATACTTTTTTGTATAATACAATTTTATTGCATTTGAGATATTAAAAATGAAAATTGTAATATATCTCCGTCCGATAAAAAGTGTCAACTTTTTGAGAATAAATTGTCTTCCTAAAAAAAAAAAAAACCTTTTGAGAATAAATTGTCCTATAAAAAGTGTTTATTCGGAAAAACAATGTATCATTTAATACATCTTTCCAAACATACTCTGTATCATACATTTAATGTTTTTATATTATTTTCATAATTGAAAACATACATTTATTATGAATAGAGGTATATATGTTCATTAATGTTTAAAATCAACATATTAATTATTTTCTTAATGAATATGTATCATAAAAAATGGATATTTTTTATGGGACGGAGGTAGAACTTGGGAGAATGTTTAATCAATGATTTTGTAGTGATAAACTATACTCCCTCCATTTTTTAACTGTCATTTTTCAGAATTTGATTTTTTCAATAATATCTATCATTTTTTATTACTAATACATCATTTATTATTTTTTTCCACTTATACCCTCATATTAAGTACAAGATTTTCTACAAGTTATGGTATGATATTGAATAATAAATAATTACACGTATTTCCTTTATATAACTATTAAATCATCATTGCACCATAATTTTTCTTGTAATATCCACCTTCTCAAATCTTTGTTTATTCTTTATATGACTGTTCATAATATTGGAAACAGATATAGTGAAGTCTAAATTTTTTTTTTTTTAAAACGTGAAATCTAATATTGGAAACACATATAGTGAAATCTAAATTTTTTTTATGGATATTTGTGTATAAGGACTAGTTTGAACACTTAATGGACATTTAGGACACCCTTAAATCTTATTTGTTTATAAGGACAAAATAAATCTTATTGGACAAAATTAACCCTGTCACAAAAGAAAGAGGTTCCGACTCCCCCTTCCTATCATTTTTATGTTCCGAAGCTTGCAATGTCTCCGTCCAGCTGCGTCGGTTGCATCCTCTGGTTTCTTCAACAATGATTCCGCCGTTAGCCGGTATTACGACGATGAACGAGCTGTGGATTCAGATCGGAGACCTAGGAGACCTGCTGTTGATAGTTTCAATGATTTCTCTCCCTTTCCGTTCTCAGGTTAGCATTTTAATTTTTTTTTTATGTTAAATCGAATCAGAGCTGCTTTTGATCTATATACTCTGTTTTCTTTTGTTGATTTTTCCGTTTCATTTCCTTGATCGAGTGATTGATTGTTATAAAGTCTGGGAATTGATTTGTGTGAAAAGCTATGAAAATACATGCTGCTAATCGATTTATTTTTGGATAAATTGTTTGTTTTGAGAACCATGGATCCTTAATCTGAATGATTTCTGATGAAGAAGAACGAAAACAATGGATTTTCCTCATTTTCAAGTGGGCTTTTAAGCGAGTCGAGCTAATCGTGAAGCGTTTGATAGTTGATTCCTTGATTCATTAAAATGACCCATAGAAGCGTCAAGGTAAAAAGATGTAGTTTATTCGTTCATATGAGAAGTAGATAGTTGATTCCCTGATTCGTTAATCGTGAAACTAATCGATTGGCCGAATTTATGATTATGCATGGGTAATACACTTTTCGTTCCTTACGGTAAATGGTGTTTTCAAAGTTACCTCGGTTTCTTTATTTATTTTTGCTTATATGGGTTTAGCTGAGACATGTGGTGTTCCGTTACAATCCATCCTTGCCATTGGAGGTGTAGGAGTTGCAGCAGCTTTTGGCCGCCTAGTTTCATTTGTTGATACCTCTTTGGTTGCTGTTTTGGATTGATATTTGATCAATGATAATGTGTAATAAAGCAATTACTTTTAGTGTGTGTGTGTTATATAATAAATAGTACTAGAGTTTATGAAAAAAAAGTGCTTCGAGTATTTATGATGCAATGACATCTGCATAATGTGTCACTGCATAAAATGTTGGTGTCATTGAATGTCACTGCATAAAATATTATTGTCATTGAGTGTCACTGCATAAAACAATTTATCTGATTGTTTAAAAATAGTTCGAGTTTTTAACTCGGCTCAAGCTTAAGTGAGCCATAAAAAGACGAGATCAAACTTGACTAGCTAAGTACCCAATATACCTCGACTCGGCTCGTAAACTTGACTAGCTAAGTACCAATGCTCCCTTTTAGTGTCTTATCGTTATGCAATTTAGTTATGATCCTGATAATTGAATGCCCTGTGAATTGGTTTTTGTCATGGACTTACTTATCCTTTCTCACGACGGCTGGCTTGATCCGGTCCGGAGGCGTTGATTCCATCTTGCAAATGATCCGAGTTTTTTCCTAAGGGTGCTTGGGGGGTTTGAATCTTGGCATTTAATAGGTGTTCGGGGTGTGTGTGTGTGTGTGTCGCAGTGGAGATATATATGTGATGCTGATTGATGACTTTTGTACACAGCTAACAGAGAAATCAAAGTTTGACATGATGCTTTGCAAAGCATATTGAGTGTACAATTGCTAGGGATGATAAATGGTTGCTGAGGCCTGAGGGCATTCCATGATATGCTTAGAACAAATGGTTAATCACTGTGATGTTGTTTTAAACATGATGAGATCAAATGAGATACGGAGCAGAGAAGCTTACGGATGAAGAAGGCGTTCCAGTTCATATGTCTATTGAAATGATCAAATTGCATATATTCTGCCTTTGTGCTAGCTGTGAAGGCATGTGGTTGTGCAATCTTGATGTTTTCTCAATTGAAAATTCTGATTGTATTCCTCCAATATCATTAGTATGCATGATACATAGTATATGCTTCTAGTTATATAATTTGATGTGCATACTTTTCTGTTTTATTCAAACATTTGCCCCATCTTTTCACGGCTCTATGCCTTCTGCCACTTTGTACTTCGTGGCTTAACATCATTTTTTAGAGCAACAACATCTTTATTACTTTTTGAAAATAATATGCATTTTATGGAATTTCATCTAACTAAAATGTCACTCAAGATGCACTGACATTTTTCTTTGAAAAATGTCACTTATTTCCACTCAAAAAAAAGTCACTTAAGATGAACCGACACATGTTTTGATCTTAAAATAATTGTCATCGAAAATACATTGACAAGCTTTTATTGTTACTAGAACTTCAATTGTCACTCCATAAAATATTGTTGTCATTGGATGTCACTGCATAAAACGATTTTTTTTTCTGGACGTTTTTTTTTTGAATGCTAAAGAGACATCGCGGTTAGGGGTGTAAACGACCCGAGCCGCTGACGCTCGGCTCGTTAAATGCTTGCTCGGATATGGTTTTAATCAAACTCGAGCTGAACTCGAGCAGCTCATCATAATTAACGAGCCAAACTTGAGCAATTTAATACTTGACTCGACATGCTCACGAGCCTTATCGAGTATTTTAATATTATTTTAAAATATATTATATTTCTTATTATTATGTTGTTGGACATAATATTTCATGTGCATATCTTAGCATCTTTACCATTTTTCGAGTTTGAAAGGGCTCAATTTTTTTCCGAGCATGATCGAGCCGAACTCAAGCATCAATAATATGTTATCGAACTGATCTCGAGCAATTTTTTTCATGCTCGAGCGATCTTGAGCCGAGTTCGAGCATCGGTATTTTAAGGGGTCGCTCGACTCGATAAGTAAATGCTTCACTCGGATCAGATCGTTTACACCCCTAATCGCGGTGTCTCTGCATCGGGGGTGGTCACTGCATCGCGGTGTTAATTTATCGTGGTGTCTCTGCATCGCGGTGTCACTTCATCGTGGTGTCTCTGCATAGCGGTGTCTCTTAATCGCGGTGTCTCTGCATCGTCAAATGTTATAACATCGCGGTGTCTTTTAATCGCGATGTCTCTGCATCGCAGTATCACTTCATCGGGGATGGTCACTGCATCGCGGTGTCTCTGCATCGGGGGTAGCCACTGCATCGGGGGTGGCCACTACATCGCGGTGTCTCTGCATCGCGGTGGCCACTGTATTGCGGTGGTCAATAGATTGAGGGTGGTCAATGCATCGCGATGGTCACTGCATCGGAGGTGTCTCGAGATTGAGGTGGTCAATAGATTGAGGGTGGTAAATGCATCGCAATGGTCACTACATCGGAGGTGTCTCGAGATCGAGGTGTCTTTGCATCACGGCTTCTCTGTATCGGGGGTGGTCACTGCATCGCGGTGTCTCTGCATCGGGGGTGGTCACTGCATCACGGTGTTTCTGCATCGGGGTGGTCACTGCATCGCAGTGTCTTTGCATCGGGGTGGTCATTTCTTCGGGGGTGGTCACTGCATCGAGGTGTCTCTGAAATCGGGGGTGGTCACTGCATCGAGGTGTCTCTGCATCACGGTGTCTCTGCATCGGGTGGATCCGTGGCATCTGATCACGGTGGCGGTGTCTCGATCGGGTTCATCGCGTGTGGCCACCGACGTGTGGTGGTGGTCAATAGATTGAGGGTGGTCAATACATCGCGATGATCACTGCATTGGAGGTGTCTCTGCATCGCGGCGTCTCTGTATCGGGGGTGGTCACTGCATCATGGTGTCTCTGCATCGGGGATGATAACCGCATCGCGGTGGTCAATCCATCGGGGTGGTCACTACATCGGGGTGATCACCGTATTGCGGTGGTCAATGCACCGTGGTTGTTAGAGCATCACGGTCTCTCTACATCGCGGTAGTCACTTCATCGTGGTGGTCACTTCATCGTGGTGGTCAATGCATCGCGGTTGTTAGTGCATCGCGGTGGTCACTGTATCGCGATGTCACTTAATCGCGGTGGTCAATGCAACGGGGTGGTTATTGCATCACGGTGGTCAATGTTTCATGGTGGTCCATGAAAAAAAGAAAAAAAACATTTTTTTTTGCGTCCAAAAAATAAAAAAAAACTTTTTACATCCGGAATTAAAAATAAAAAATAAAAAATAAAAACTTTTTTCGTCCAAAAAAAGAAACTGCATCGCGGTGTCACTTCATCGTCGTGTCTTTGCATCGCGGAGTCACTTCAATGCGGTGTCTCTACAATGCGGTGTTACTTCATCGCGGTGTCTCACTTCGTGACATGTCACATCATCTTCGCATGTCATTGAATCGTGATGGTCATTCCATCCCGATGGTCACTGCATCGCGGTGGTCAATGCATCGGGGTGGTAACTGCTTCATGGTGGTCGTTGCATCGGGGTGGTGAATTCATCGCGGTGGTCAATGCGGTGTCACTTCATCGCGGTGGTCAATGCATCGGTATGGTTAATGCATCGTAGTGGTCAATGCATCGCGGTGGACAATGCATCGGATGCTCACTGAATTTCAGTGGTCACTGAATCGCGGTGGTAAAAAAAAAAAAAAATTAAAAAAAATTAAAAAAAACTTTCACGAAAAATACAGAAAAAAAAGAAAAGAAAAAAAAAAACCTTTCATGTACAGGTAACAGGAGGGAAAAGAAAAAGAAAAAAAGAACAAAAAAAAAAAAGAAGTTTCACGTCGAGGGAAAAAAATAAAACAACAGCGTCTATTTTTTATTTTTTGAGTAGAGGAACAGCGCCTCTTTTAACCAAATAAAATAAAATAAAAAATAATAAACATTTGCATCATTAAGGGTATTTTGGTCTATCTATTTAATTTGTGTCCTTATAACCAAATAAGATTCCTTAGTGTCCTATTTGCCTAATTAAGTCTATTTTGTGTCCTTTTGGACCCTTACCCCTTTTTTTTATTTATTTTAAAGACAATTAAAGCAAATGCTAATACATTACGACTAATTTGCTTTATCTTGTAACTGACGCAAAACCCACTCGAATTTATATGCATGATCATCGGTGAATGTCTAATTTAAATTGGAGTTCAATTGTTGGTTATCGGTTTCATTTCTTATTCTTTTCAATTACAATTATTTTCTTATTTTTTAAAGAAAATTATTATATTAAAAAAAAGGAAAAACAATCAGACTTTTTTTATAAAAAAAACAGAAAAAACAAACAGACTCTGCACGACCCCATCACAAAAAGCTAAAAACAAAAACAGTGTCGCAGTGTAATGTAAGCGCCACGGCATGCCCATCACAAAAAGTTGTCAAAATTTATAATTGATATAGACACACTCAAATTTAGCACAAAACATACATGCAAGCAAAAGATTTCTCTTATTACAATAAATTATTCTGCCATTATACATCATAGTAGTTGAAGGTCCATAAAAAAACATTTATAACACATAATAAAAGAGTAGTAAAAACCCAAACAAAGTAGCAGTACAAGTCACAAAACAGGAAAACCGATCGAGGTACAGAATATGAAGCAAAATGAGGACTTGAGTTTTACAAATATAATACCATTAGTTTACCTAAGACAAACTAATGGTTACATATTATAATGTCATTAGTTTATGCAAGGCAAACTAATGTTCTAATAATATGAAAACTTCCTTCTATTAAGGTTCTACATGGGTGGAAGTTAAAGTAAATAATGTGACTTAGTTTGTTTCCCCTTGTCCTTAACCTTTTTCCCTGTGATCTAGAGGATGGGAGCGTCTTTGGAAGGAGCTGATCCCAGACTTGAGTTTGTTAGATTTAGGCGTAGAGATAAAGTCACCTCAACAACATATTGGTTGATCAAGAAAAGAGGATCTTGATAATTGGTGCATCATTCTCGGATTTTCTATGATCAAAAGGACGAGGTTAAAGAGGAGACCAATCAAGAACATTTTCTTCCACAAAATATGAGGTGAAAATTCGTTTTTTCTTGCTATTAAAGTTCGACCTTATTAGCTAGATTAAAACCGTAGCTTCGTTTCTTGGTTCGTTTTTATTAAACCTTGATCTTCAAATGTCATAGTAGATTTAGCTAGGGTTCTTTATCAATCTATTCCTAACAGGTGTTTCCCGCCGTAGAAAATTGAGAAGTGTTAGATCTTTCTTAAACGAAAACCTATACTCGGGTAATGAGTTTTTTCCGATCAATTGACTATTTTTAATGGTTCTTAAAGCTTTAATTTATACATGTTTGACAAATCCTTACTTTGATGCAAAATGACATGTATAGGTAGTTTCAGCATCTTGGGTAATTGTTTGAGTGTATTGTGTATCGTCAACATGTAATTTTTGTATAACCAATGTATATTATATACAGTATTAGCAGTATAACTATTTTATCATGTTATACATATTAGTTTGGAGATAGGAATGAAGCGTATGGTGGTATAAAGCCTTTTATTTGAATGAACGTAGACTAGACTTAGGCTGATGAGAGACCGCCTAAATTAATGGTTGTTAAGAATAAGTAGATGAATGATAAAGACACATATGCAAGCCTTTGATTAGATACTAGGGAACATCTCAATGCTCTCAAATGTTGGAGCTATGGTTTATTTCTCCCAAAGGTTGGAGATAATCCTACCGTACATGGATTGCACCTTAACTGAGGCGTTCATAAACATCATGTGTCGTATCCTTGGTTTATTTATGAAATGAAACGAAATGGAATGAACGGATGTAACGGGATGTAGGCTAAAGAACATAATGAATATTATATGTAAATACGGACCATGTTTTATGCATTGAAAAAAGTAAAACAAGTTTGAACGTATTTTGTAGATAAAATTTGTTAGAATGTTTAAAGTATTGTTCGAAGTTCAACTGTTTTATTATAACTTGTACGCATGTACATTTCTTCCCAGTGAAATATATATGCTTGTTCAATTGATGCTTCTTACTCCTTACTAAGCAAACCTGGGTGCTCGCTCCTTTTATTTTGGATAAGAAGGTTTACATGAAGATGACGGTGATGGTGACCGATAGACTTATGATGATCAAAGGTAGGTTGGTGACTCAGGACGGTTAATATATTAGAGGTGATACTTTATGAAAATAGATTAGATGTTTGTGGTTAGACATTGATGGATACATGCCAAGTGTATGGTGCTTTAATTTAATTCAATGTACTTAGTGGATCCTAGAAAGTTGCTGCAGTTGTATAAAAAATATAGAAGTATTTATTTTGAGCTTTATTATTATAAACGGCTTCCGCATTGTTTTTATTGTTCATAATTGATGCCAGGCTTACATGTTCCTTAAATAACGTTGAGGGACACGTGCCGAACGGTCTATTTTCGGTTAAGGGCCCGGTCTCCGGAATGGGTCGTTACACAACTTTTATAGGATCATCGACCCACCTTTGGTGGGATTTTTCATCATAAAGTTCTCATAAAAACCAACGTAATAAGCACGCTAACTTGCATATCAAGAATAATTGTATTTTGTCACGTTCACTTCTGAGGAACGGACTTGATCATATTAAATATTTGATTTGGTCGCATTTACTTATAAAAATGGACTTGTATATTATGTTTCATATTGCATGGTTGCATAACTAATGCATATAGTTTGTTCACATATAATGTTTGTAGTCTTGAATAAAGAGCACGAAAAAATAAAAATAAATGGTGGAATAAATATCAATTTTTAAATTATAGATTTTGAAATATAAGTGTTTAAAAATGATAATGACTTTTCAAAAAAAATGATAGATGAAAGAGAAAATATATTATATTTTTCAAGTCGAACAACATTTGGTTTTTTGTTTAATAATGTGCTTTATGCAAAATTTTGAAATGATGTCCTATTCCTGCATATAGATCTTTTTCAGTCATTCTCTTTAATTCCCCAATAAAAATTTCTATTATTTCGATGATATAAATGGTATTCATAGTACATTCTGGGTGTGAATACAATAAATGAATAGAATCGTAATATTACAAAAGATCAATCAGAATCAATAGACAATCCAAAATATATTATTACATAATACCCCCCTTGGATGTCTATTGTTAAACAACATATATGATATGCCTCATTAAAACCTTACTAAGAAAAAACTCAGTAGGAAAAAATCTCAGTTAAGGAAAAATAGTACATATTTATCTGTGTTTGATTCACTCCCCCTTAACCAAACATTAATTTAGATCTTTCAAGCGCCGCATCCCAATGCTCTTCACGAGTATTTCAAATGTTGCAGCCGACAATGTCTTGGTAAATAAATCTATCAGATTGTCGGTTGACTGGACCTTCTGTACATTATTCTCTCAACTTTTTTACAATTAATGAGTAAAGAATAACTTAGCTGAAATATGTTTTGTTAATCCTCATTAATATAATTTCACTTCAATTGAGATATGTAAGATGCATTGTCTTCATATAATACATTTGGATTATTTTCGTTCTCATGTAGACAATGTCTCAATGAATAAATGATTGAATTGATTTTCTCGATTGTAGTTGCATAACATATATGTCATGTACTATTAACTTTGCTAGAAAAACCTAGTGGAATACGTATTACGTGTTGCACTGACTGTCTCGTTAAAAACTTTTAACTAAGAAAATTCTATGGGAAAAAAACTTATTTAAAGGGAAAAAGAGTACAGTCATTAGTCTTTAGGACCAAATACTCAAAATAGTTTTGAAGTTGTCGCTCTTTTTAACGACAAAAGTCTTTCAAATGTACGCATTCCGGTACTATAAACACATTTATTCCAAAACAAATGTAAGAATAATCTTAGTGAAAAAATTTGACAGGTTGTCACTAAAGCGTACTTTTTGTATATCAACTCTATTCTATAGTTCATGTAGATAATGAATGTAGGTGCTAATTAATAAGTGTCATACCCACTACTCACTTGTGCAACACAATTGGCACTGTAATCATCTAAACAATGGGGAAGTACTATAGTCGTAATTTTCATGCATATATTTCAACCGTCACGCATCGTAACTATAAAATTCATGACATAATCATGTGTCACTTATATATTCCTTCCTCAATAGGAATCTACTCAACTGATCATATTACATTCAACATGAATGTTGACGACCTTTCAACTTAACAATATGCATGTTGCGATTTTCATATTATTTCCTTTCCGAAATCTATCAATGGTTTGCATATCAATATAATGTCTAACGACCCATTAATATGCGGTCATGACACCTATTAAATTATATAAACTAATAGTTTGCTGCCATAGTCATTAAGTAGCGGAAAGTAATATTATTTATAACGGAGAATATAATTTATCAAAATCAATATTTGGTCACTACATAACCAAATCTTCAAGTCAAAAATAGCCTTTATTGCTTATTTCATTTTTACTCAGTCTATGTGCTTCCGGAACTCTACTATTGACTTGGGTTACGGGTCCAAATTATTAGCAAATTATGAGGCAAATATGTCGTCGACGACTATGATATTTTATTATAACTTCTCCCATAAAATTCATTGCTAATTCCATATTAGCATAAACCATATCCTTATCAATGTATGGATTGGTTGTTCCACAACCCCAATATTTAATCATTCGATGCACGCGCACTTTTCTTTCCGGGTTTTCGCCTTCAAGACAAATTTCATTTTCCAAGGATTTTTATCTTTCACACCGATCGGTCTTCTACGCTTCTAGCGTAGTGAATTATCATCAATCATATTTTCTTTGGTGCATTTTATAAAGAGTCACTTTTGTATTTTCAATAAAAGCATCTGGCAGATTATTTGCTAAATATTGCAAGTTCATTATTTTTTAAACTTTTAGCTTAGAACGACTGATGTATTGAAGATCTTTTATGAAATTTTACGGCATTCTTTTATTGAGATAAGGTTTTCTTATCTCCCCATAATTCCGGAAAATGATCTTCAACAAAAATGTATTAGTTGCACCGAGCTATAACTTTATACTCTGTCATTCGCTTCAAGCGATGTACACATTTCAAAACATAGTGGTTTCCATTGATGATTTATTTAACTATCTCATTTCCGTGAGATTTATATCTTTTGGAAACAATATATCTCTTGCGCTTCATGCGTTTAATATACCACTATGTGGATTTAGATTATCTCGAAATAATTCAAATCGTTTCACATCGGATAAAACGATGCAATGAGCTTTCGGTTCACATCTCCTCTTTATTTTAATTTACAATTTATCATCATCGATATCTGGAAAATTTGTAATAACCCGTGACGGATTCAACATTTCAATGTGAAATCATCTTATGCGGATATCAATAAACTTCTTTGATATTTTCAAGCCGGGAGGGGGGGGGGGGGGTTAGATAATATCTTTTGTAGATTTTATATCCTTTATCACAATTAATAGGATATATAAAATGATTACAATAAGCCGGGTTAAGACAATATTCAATAATCACCAACCACTTTTGGTGTGATTTTTCATGACGAATATCTCATAACAAAACAGTAACAACCACGGTAATAGATAGAAGAATGTGATTTTTCCACGTTCATTCATGGAACTGACTCAATGCATTATAATTTGGTTGCATTCATTTAATGGAATGGACTTGTATAATATAATTGCTTAATAAATGCATATAGTATAGGTCACATTTTCCTCTAGGAATGGACATGTCTCATCATTTTCAAACTTATTGCTCTTTATTTGTCTCAATCTAGATATGATACCATATTACTCAAAAAATTATTTTGGAGATTTGGGACATAATAGTGCTTTATTTCAAACAATTTTGTTTCAATATAGCACTTGCATTAACATTTGCATCTCTCATATATTCTTTGAGAACTTGTTTCTCAATACAACGTGCGTGTCGCACTATCGATGAGGCAAATTAATTGATCTCACGTTCCAGCTCCATTTCTTCTTGAGCGAAATGGGCAATAATTTGTTCCAAAAGATGACAATTGTCACATAATATAAATGAATTACAATAATTAATTATTTGAATAGCAAATTATATTATGTATCATTTCAAGCAAATCAATTTGATATTATAAATGCTAGTGGATCCGATAGACAATTATTCAATATTACAATTAGTGAATCATCATTTTGCTAATTATGACAGGTATAAATTTCACACATTAATAATGCATTGTAATCTGTTGTCATAATCATTCTTACCACAACTAGGCAACGGATTTTGAATTTAGTAACAATATAAAGAAAATGTGTCTTAATCAAAGACCATATACATGGTATTCATTTATCAAAAACCGCAGGCTGAATATTTTTCTTATGTAATAAAGATATGTATAAATATTAGTGATTATCATTATTCTGACAATAATATCTTTCATTGAAAGAACAAATATTTTTTTTTATTAAATTTAATGCAAGTACGGTTGCCAAAAATACAATGAATGCATCAATTACTGCAGGGATCATGCAAAATATTGTAAAGTTCTGGTTAATATCAATCCAATTAACTAAATGATATGGCTATATAACGTGTTTTATTTTTCATACAATGTCAATTTTTAGTGGGAAAATATATTGCTAAGTTGTAAAGCAACGTTAAAAAAAATCCCCCACGCCGTATCAAAATAAAGATCATATATGCGCACTAGCGATTAACATAACTAACTGTAAAATATAATCTATTTAATTTTAACAATTTAAAATAATTTTATTAATACGAATATGATTGCCAAAAGTAATATACACATTGATTAATCCACCAACTGAGAATAATATATTATTATTCTGGCCAATAACAAGATCTACTCACCAAAAATACATGACAATACAATCATTTTCATTTTTTTTTCTTTTAGAAGACAACTAGCAACACTTATCCATTATACACAATCGATAAAATAAAATTCCATAGCTACTATTTATATATCACAAAATACTTTAAACGTATCAAAATAAGGCTAAGATAAGAGACAATTTATTTATTAATAAACGATGCTTAAATTTCAAATGCATCGTGTAAAATAATTTTTTGAACATTCAGAAAATTATTTCTTGTCACGATTATTATCATAATCAAATTAGATATTTTTGCTAGAATCTGTATCAACCATATCCTCGTCCACGACCATAATCAAATATTAAACATTAAGTCCTCATCCTTTATAGCGAATCGATAATTCATTTGATCGGGCTATTGAGTTATCGATAATAACCATTCAATAACAACCCATCATATCGTTTATATATCCCACATATGATGGTATATTTTCTGCCCATACATGGTATAATCACCCCTGTATATGTTATGACAGACCGATCAAGAAGTGATGGTGATTGTGAGTAGAGATAAACAATTAACAAGTAAACAAACACGAAACAAGAAGAGCGCAGATTTAACGTGGTTTCCGGCAATGCGCCGAATACTCTACGGACAAACGGTGATTATTTTACTATCACGAAAGTAACAATTTACAAGTATTACAAATGGTATTTATAGCCGTGGGAATTCAACCCTAACCGGCTTAACAGCCAAACCAGATAATGACTGAAATACCCCAGAAGTAACTTTATCCAAAACGGAAATCCATGTCGACGTGCTCCCCAAGTGATCTGAGAACCGACTCGGCAACCCAACATCGCGGGTTGATCACTCTCCTGGTTGTACTGGTGACCACGGACTTGATAGACACCTCCAGGCCCTGCTGACCACCATAACCACCATAATTTCACACTGATTCAGTAGAGTATCCCACTCGGTGACCAAAATCAATAGCATAGTTTTAGTCACCATTACAAATCTCCACCTTTACTTCAACTTCTTGCAAATTGACTAGATGCACAACCAAGTGCCAGATTTCCTCTTTGTCTTGATTTGAATACTTGAGCATAACCCCCACCTTTAGCTGAGTATTCCCAGACTCAGATTAACATCTTTGGATATTCAGCAAGTCTAAACACAACCGTGCCTCTTGGAACTGGTTTAGTGAACATATCGGTGTTAGGAAATCTACGCGAGAACGCATCGGAAATTAAAATTTATTTCTTTTTACCAGGACCAACTTCATTTAACCAATAAACAAATAAGTTATAGACGGTGAATACTTTGCTTGATCTGAAAGATCGACACTTTCACCGTCTAAGGAGAGTAGTGGTGCACGGAGCTGCCCAAGCGTTCAGCCTCTACCGCCAGTCCACATGAACAACCCGCCGGAGCGCACCATTGGATTGCTACTAGAAAAACTCGGTTGCTAGACCGACCTTTTCTCTCTCTTAAATCTCTCTCTAGGAAGCTATCTTATTTTCCACGTACAAGAATTATTAACTCTTGGAACTGTGACGTACAAAAGAGCTTGCCACCCCCTTGTTTATATAGGGAGTGGTGCGCCCCTATCTAGTTCTCAAACCGATTGAGAGAAACTTCCTAGTAGATTGATGAGAAAGAAAACCTTTTACTAGTAAAATGACGAAAATAGATATTCTAGATTTATCTCATTAATTTAATATCTCATATTAAATAAATCCAAAATATTGTCAATATCTTATATTGACTATCTTTATCTTATTACCATAAATCAATTTATGCAAAAATCTATTAATATCCAATATTAATATATGATAATACCATTAATTAAATTGCACAATCCAAGTGTATCTTATACACATGAAAATGGAGCCCCAAATACCATAATATTGACATCCGGAATATTCTTAATTAATATAACACTATGATTAATTAATTTGCAAAATACATGTGTATCAATATACACAAATATATTTCGACATACATATACATTATATGTATATTTAATTAATCAATATAATTAATATCTTGTATTTAATTTATTCATAATAAATAAATACCACCATACTAATTTATCACTATAACACTTTATAGTCGAGATAAACTTTCCTTATTTGGTTATCGCTATAACCATATTTTAATCCACTAGATGTCCTTATGTGTGTGACTCGATAGGCTTCCGAATATGTTGACCGTAGGCACAAAGTGAAAATTACAAAAATGCCCTTCATACCAAACGATCACGGAATAGCGTCTAGCAACACACTGTGACCCCCAATCATCGGAAGAGTCAAATGCAATGACTACTACCTTTCATATGAAACGGTTACCGTGTAAATATAATCCTATCGTTGTTACAACATCCAAACGGTCATATGTCAAGTGTCAATACATCAACGACCGTATCTTATAATATGGATATCATGCTCTCTCGATGTAACTGATTTACTTCCACTTTACAAAGATTCACGAGAGTAAGACAATCCTTATAAGAAGGCCCTTTCGGATATTTACTTCTAATCATAGGATACGCGATTTCCAGACGAGCAACATGAATCCTACGCATGCTTCAGTATCACACCCAATCACTACCGCATGATCGCCCCATGGCTAGGGAAAACCTCAATAGTGTCAAAGCATGACAATCCACACCGCGATGTTATGAAGACTCCGGTCTTGAGATGATTACACAACCGCCACATAGTGCGACACTTAATAAAGTAAGTGGGTCAGTCTAACGTACGCATTCTCTAATACACGTCCACATACGGTCCAAGTGTCCCTACACTTTGATAGACAAGATCTATCCCCATCTTCAATAAGATAGAAGACATCCAATACGTGCTAGTCTAATTATACTATCAATGTCTTATTTAATAGTACATACGACTAGAGACATTTAAGTATCAAACTTATTAAAGTGATTAGAGATCTCATCAACCATAAGCACTATCATGGTTTCTCTATCATAGTTTAATACTAAGGGCGTTATCATATAACAATTTCGTAATTGGTTCATTAAACGAACAAATATATAATAACGGAAAAGCCATTTAACATATGTATAAACATAAAGAAATGGTAGAAATGATCTGACCCGGTCCGATCCGGTCCAACCCGATTGGGTTTAGGAAACTATTTCATTAATCTCCAACTTGGCCTAAAACCAATCACTCGTACACACAAGACCAAGTCGAAACACAAGAATCTCATGCAATACTTGCAACCAACCCTAAGCGTGAACGGATCACTATCCGTGGGGACTCAGACTGTCTTTATATCATGCTCCAAATGATCAAGTCAAAAGGAACCGCCTCAACACACACACATGAATCTCTGATGAGACCCTAGTCCTTCTTCAAGCAATGAATCCACTACTATATCAGTTATATAGAAAATGTGGAAGAACCGCACAAGGTTCATGAATGAACCTTCTAGATCCATGCACTGCTCCCGCTGAGCCTCCAAGGCACTACTATGTTTTGGGTCAGTCATAGAATTTACTGATGATCTTTTTCTGAGAACATTTCCGACTCACTGCATCACTTGAAGTGACTGCAAACCCAGACTGTAGCTCCCACTATCTTCATACGACTCGGGGCATACATCTGTATCTACGTTTATTTGATTCTAAGTTTCAATAAACTAGGAATCCTTCCTTAACACTTTTAAGGATATTCTCAACATCTACCGGAATCACTTTCATGCTTGCTCATGACTCTTCATGAAGTACAAACATCTGGTTTAACTCACAACACTTATGATGGACCCTATTGCATAAGCAAAGAGAACCTTCCATAAGTATCATCTTTCACCTTATCTTTTAGGACCGACGTCCTATCAGAGACAGATCCTGAGAATACCGGATAGCGGTATCTCTCGCTATGATCTATGCTAAACTCTTTTAGCATTCCATCTATCGAGGTGAACTGTGATGATGAAGCGATATCTAAATCTATCACTATAGATTCTTATTTCCAAAATAAGAACTGCTACTTTCAAGAGCTTTTGTAAAGACCTTGAACTACCAAACATTAATTGACTGTGACATGGGGTGTTGATTACGAGAAGGTTATCCAATACCTTGCTTAAAACTTGTAACACTCCCACTAACCCTTTTGCACTTTAGGCGTATCTTTACTTCAAATCAAACTCCTTTGATTCTCGAAGTAAAGTGCTCATATTGAGAAACTTGTTTGAGTCCATAAATGGATCTCACTAGACCACATATCATGTTATCATCTATGAACATCAAGCCATTGGCCCAACGTTTTCAGCACTATCATATAGCCATGATACGTAGCTACAACAAGCACTATCTGAATAGACTTAAGCATATTTGGTAGCATAAAGGCAATTACAACGTTTACACCTCGTAGCCTTTCATCCATCAACTCATCCTAATAGGTAATCGTATTACCATCCATGTTAGCCTATCATAAAGGCAAGCTACACCATTCAGAGACATTCCCTTCAGGTAAGACAATTTGGGTTCGTGACCCGTTTGTCACACATAGAATCTATTTCAAACATTATGGCTCCAAGCCATATCTTTTAATATTGCCTTTCAAGCATTTCCATATAAGTAATGAGATATTCATTCTTCAAGATGAGCAGTAGCCCTTTCGGGCATGTGGTTATCTGTGGACTCATAGAATACTTGTGTGCATTGACTCCTGTCCCGCACCATATCGCTATCCGGCGCTTGCTCATGTTCCAATAGTTGAATATCTCTTTGTGTTCTCAAACTCTTTTGAGATCTCAATTTACTCCCACTATTTCTTTTGGAAGAAACACCTCATCTAGAAGACACCATGTTTGGAGACAAACACCTTTTGCTCCACGAGCAAGTAAATAATATCCAGCGTGCTTGCTAAGATATTCCACAAAGTTACACATGTCATACTAAGCTTCAAGCCTTTCGGACATTGTGTGCTTGCTAGAAGCACGACAACCCTAAATCATCGGTTAAGATAGATTTGATGTTATCGTCTTTCATATCTGATATGGAATTCATTCAATCTTATTCTTTGGAACTTGGTTAAGTATATGTTTTGAATGAGGGCACTATCACAAAACAGGTAAGGGATGCTTCGCATGGCTTACGTCACATCTTTATCGCATAAAGTGTTGTTTCCAATTTAGGAAAACAATCGATTGCGTATCCTAAAATGGTATCCTTCAAGGAGAATCGATTCCTTTTTTGAGACAACTTCTGAAACACCCTTCAGGTATTAATTGCTTCAATCCAATTGAAGATGAATTCCTAAGTTTTTATCAATCTCATATTCGTACCATCTCGAACTTTTTCGGCTTTCTGAATTACGTACTTCACAAAGTATATTCAAATATTTCTAAAATAGTCAAAGAGAGTAATAAACAATAATATCACTTGTGGTATTAATTTTCATAATCCAACAAACATCAGTATATTCAGGCTTTAGGCAATTTGTCTAGAATTTATAACCGTTTCAAAAAGGGTATTTTAGTCATCTTAAGATAAGATACGTATTACCCACATGATTCATAATCACATGGTTCGGACATCATCGGAATGACATTTGATTACACGGTTTCTCTTCCATAGAGACTAAGTCTAGAACAACTACAAGATATCAAGGATAATAGCCATACAAATATTTGGTTGAGATTTCATCACCTATATCGACTATATAGTGACTGTAGTCTTGTATGTTAGATTTGATGACTATTCAACTTTATCGGAATAACGTTTATCCTTACAATTTAATTTGTCCATTATATCCTAACGGACAACTGAAATCTTGTTCTTCGTAAGGACATGAACATAATAACATTTATTTTGTTCCTTTATCGGTTTACCGGACTCAGAATATTATATAGTAAATATTGCAACTTTTGCTTTACTTTCCATATCTTAGAATATTCTGTATTTAATCTTTTTTAATTTGATCATACTCCAAAGATATCATATCTTAAAGTCGACTGAGCTCGGAGAGATTTACCTCAACTTACTTGCTTAGAATAGAGACTTCAATAAGTTCTCTTATTTAAGCACATGCCCTAACTTTCCCTTTTAATCCTTTAAGCACATGTAAATATTTCTTAGTTTAGTCTTCATGAGACTTAAGAAAAATCATGAGAGCTATGTCCTATGTCCTCAATTTTCTTTCATAAATGAAATCCAAAGTTCATTAGATTGTTTATTTCACCTTTTGAATCATATTCAAAACATGAACTATTTAATTAACCTTCAAACAATGATTAAAGAATTAAGTCGATACTTAAATCTTACAATTTTGAAAACAACCTTTCCTAAAATTTGTTGTGATCATTCATATTCAACATGTCTAATGTTTTGAATTAATTGTCATCGTATGACAAAATGACCCATTGGACAACATTGTATCCAATATATGATTAATTCGTTGATACTCATTTCAAGTGATTTAACCATAACTTGAGCTTCCGTTCCGATTAATAATTAAAGTCTTGGAGCACTCCATCAAATATGTAGTCTCTTTGTCTTTAACTACTATAACGTAGTTTCTCGTGTCATTGCTTATTTTAAAATGATTAAAATTACTTAACCATATTTGAGAACGTTTCTCAAAAGGTAACAGTCATTAATTTGGTTCTAATAATCGAGAATAAAAACATAGAAATAAATTTTTGCTAAAAACTACAACATAAAATAAAGATAAAAGAGTGTTGTTATTTATACATGCAAAATGAAAAATGGTCTTTTGGTTTATGATTTTGCTCCTACTAGTCAACTACTCCCAATTGACTTTCAAGAATTTTCCAAAATTCTTTAGTGGATGGAATCTAATCTAGTTGACTCGATCCCCGACGTGGGCCGATCGACCGGGTCAATTTCGATAGGTGGGTACACTTACCGGTTGCATCTCATTCGACTTCCATTGGTTGACTAGTCAACTCTTTGACAACTCACATCTCTATGTGATATCCAACCCCTTGTCTCTAAAATCAAACGGTCCTGACGTGGGCCAATCACTGCAATATTCTTAGTCGAGTCGTAACCCAAATATTCATAAGATCTCATAACGATCATATCTCGATAATAACGATATACCCGAGGTAGGTCAACTCCCGACGTGGGCCGATCAATTGGATCCGAACAAGGGCTCTTCGTCGTCATTATAAATTTATAATATTGGGAGACAAAATATGACTCGATTTTTGTTGTGAGAGTAATTTTAAATACATTCACATAATTAATTTCAATTAATTACATCAAATACATCTATCTCTATAGACAATCATAACATCAATCGGAATCAATAGACAATCCAAAATACAATACATCTATCTCTATACATGGTAACTGTTTCACATGAAAGGTAGTAGTCATTGCATTTGACTCTTCCGATGATTGGGGGTCACGGTGTGTTGCTAGACGCTATCCCGTGATCGTTAGGTATGAAGGGCATTTTTGTAATTTGCACTTTATGCCTACGGCCAACATATTCGGAAGCCAATCAGACATCTAGCGGATTAAAATGTGGTTATAGATGATAACCAAATAAGAAAAGTTTATCTCGTACTAGAAAGGTTATAGTGGTAAATTAATATGGTGGTATTTATTTATTAAGAATAAATATAATACAAGATATTAATTATGTTGATTAATTAAATATATATATATGATGTATGTATGTCAAAATTATTATGTGTATATGATACACATGTATTTTGCAAATTAATTTATCATAGTATTATATTAATCATGTTGACTAATTAAATATATATATGGATATATATGTGGCGCATATTTTTGTGTTATGTTGATACACGTGAATCACTATATTTAGTCAATCTTGACATTGCATTATTTATTAATATTAGATATTAATATATATATAGATTTGCACACATGTGTAAATTGATTTATGGTAATATAATAAAAGATAAATATAGTCAACATAAGATATTGACAATATCTTGGAAATATTTAATATAGGATATTAAATTAAATGAGATAAATCAATCAATTATATTTTCCTTATTTTATTGGGAAAATGTTTTCTTCTCCTACGCTCTATTGGAGCGCCACCTTTGACTATAAATAAGAGGTGGGTGTCAAACTCTTTTGTACATCACAATTGCAAGAGCTAATAGTTCTTGTGTAAAATAGAGAGCTTCAAATAGAGAGTTTGTGAGAGAGGAAAAAGGCCGGTCTAGCAACCGGAGTTTTCCAATAGCAATCCAATGGTGGATTCCGGCGGGTTGTTCGTGTGGACTAGCGGTAGAGGCCGAACACTTGGGCGGCTCTATGCAGAACTACTCTCCTTAGACGGTCAAAGCGTCGATCTTTTAGATCAAGCGGTAACCACCGTCTTTAGCTTATTTGTTTATTGCTTAAACGAAGTCGATCTTGGGTAAAAGGAAATCAAAATTTTGAATTCCGCTGCGTTTCAGCGTAGATTTCCTAACAGTGATATTGGAGTGAGCTTGAGCTTAAGCAATAAGCATGTTATTTTGCGTAGTTAATTTCATCGTTCTAATCACGTAGTTAAAAGATGAAAGATTTTTAGATTCGCAAAATCGATACACGAAAAGAAAAAAAAAAAAGAGATCGGGTGGTGCTCGGCCGACTGGCGGCGGCACCACCACCATCGGCGGCTGGGCGGTAGCGGCAACCTTATGCCGGTAGTCGGTGACGGTCAATGCTGGCGGATCTTCCTTTTGTTTTGTGTATTTTGTGTTTCAATATGGTTCATAGTTGTGATTGGTAATTTCTCTTTTGTTTAGTTGTGTCATGTGGCTAACCAATGGTTCAAATAGTTTGGGCCATTGCGATGTCACATGGCATTAAAATAATAATGGGCTTTCCAAACTTTGTTTTGAATAGGCCTAGGCCCTTTCCAAATATTTGATTTGGGAAAAGGCCTAGGCCTAGGCCACTTCCAAAATTTTGATTTTGGAAAGTGGCCAGGCATATTAACCAAAATATTGGCATTTCCAAATTTTGTTTGGAATAGACCTAAGCCCTACTCAAAATATTTTATTTTGGAAAAGGCCTAGGCTTAGGTCATTTTCAAAATTTTGATTTTGGAAAGTGACCAGGGAGATGTCTTTTGGTTTAGGAAACCATTGGCATCCATTTTGATTACGAATCAAAAGATAAGAAACAAAAGAGACATAATTTTAATTTTGATTTATTTTTGGAATAATTCCAATTAATTAAAATTAAAATTGAAATCGGTTTAAAATTACTCGTTAATTTTATTTCAATTAAAATCATTTAATTAATTAAATGTTAATTAGTTAATTGATTGGATAAAATTATTTAATAGATTAAATGTTAATTGATTAATTAAGATGCAAGTAGTTAAATTTTTAATTTTATCTTATTCATACGATGTTATTGTATGGATTAGATATAGTAGATATAATTTGATTATATGGACCCGATTGATCATGGACTCGACCGATAGGATAGATGTGAATGATTTAATTTTTCTGTTGGTTTAAAAATTGTCCTAGGCCGTTATGAAGAACGTGACCTAGTTTATTTTCTGCATTTATCCCATTCCGTTAGCTCCCCCCGTGTGCGGCGGGTGTATTTATTTTATTAGATAGAATTTAATGTAACAAGAATGGAGGAGAAGATGGAGACCAAAGAAAGAAGAATAAAGATCCCATTGGAGATGGCGCATTAAAGATCCTATTGGCGGTTGCAGCTACCCTTAGATTGTGACCCGCGGTTTTGTCGGTTTGTATTCGAAACCGCACCTAGGAAAAGTCCATGATCATACCGGTTACTTTACACATTTATTTATTTTGTGCTTGTATTTATTTTATATGATACGATAGATGTATAACTAGGTACGATCTAGATGAATGTGTAGGATGTATGTCTATAGAGATAGATATACATGATAAGACCGCAATAAATTAATTAAGAGAATTAATTCAAAATTAATTAAGTATAGAGATAGACATACATGATAAGACCGCAATAAATTAATTAAGAGAATTAATTCAAAATTAATTAAGTCAATTAATTTAAAATTACTCCCACAACAAAAATCGAGTTATAAAATGTCTCCCAATATTATAGTTATGGTGAAGAGCCCTTGTTCGGATCCAACTGATCGGCCCATGTCGGGAGTTGGCCTATCTCGGATATATCGTCATTATCGATATATGATCGTTATGACATCTCATGAATACTTGGGTTACGACTCGACTAAGAATCTTGCGGTGATTGGCCCACGACAGGACCGTCCGATTTTAGAGACATACGGTTGACTATCACATAGACGATGTGAATTGTCAAATAGTTGACTAGTCAAACCACTAGAAGTCGCGTTAGACGCGATTGGTAAGAATTGACCGGGTCGATCGGCCCACGTCGGGGATCGAGTCAACTAGATAGGATTCCAACCATTAAAGGATTTTGAAAAATTCTTGAAAGTCAATTGGGAGTAGTTGACTAGCGGGAGGAAAATCATAAACCAAAGACCATTTTTGATTTTGCGTGTATAAACAACAACACTCTTTTATCTTTATTTTCTTATGTTGTAGTTTTTAGCATACTTTATATTTATGTTATTATATTTTCGATTAGTAAATCCAAATTATGACTGTTACCTTTTGAGAAACGTTCTCAAATTTGGTTAAGTAAATTTTAATCCTTTTAAAATAGGCAATGACACGAGCAACCCCGTTATAGTAGTTAGAGACAAGGAGACTACATATTCAATGCAGTGGTCCAAGACTGTAATTATTAAAGAAAGCGGAAGCTCATGATATTGGATACGATCCAATATGATCATTCAATCATACGATGACAATTAATTCAAACATTGGGTAAGAATGACCAGACCGAATTTTGGAAAGGTTTTTTTTTTCTAAATTGCAAGATTTAAGTATCGACTTAATTCTATCATTGCTTAAAGGTTAATTAAATAGTCAATGTTTTGAATACGATTCAAAAGGTTAAATAAACTATTTAATAAACATTAGATTTCCTTTATGAAAAGAAATTAAAGACATGACTCTTGTGATCTTTCTTAAGTCTTATGAAGACTGCACTAAGAAATATTTTCAAGTGCATAAAGGATTAAAAGGGAAAGTTAGGGCATGTGCTTAAATAGAGGACTTATTGAAGTTTCTATTCTAGGCAAGTGAGTTGAGATAAATCTATCTAAGTTCAAAGTCGACTCTAAGATATATGATATCTTACGAGTGTGATTAAATTAAAAAGATTAAATACAGACATGGAAGGTGAAGCAAATGTTGTAACATTTACCATATTCTGGATCTAGTAAACTAATAAGGAACTAATTAAATATTATTGTGTTCCGGTTCTTATGAAGAACACAAGTTCAGTTATTTGTTAGAATTTAGCAGACATATTCAATTGTAAGGAATAACTGTTATTCTGATAAGGTTGAAAGGTCACTGAATCTAACATACTAGATTGATGTCACTATATAGGTTATATAGGTGAAAAATCTCAACTACATATTTGTATGGCTGTTATCCTTGATTTGTGGTTGTTCTAGGCACAGTCTCTATGGAAGGGAAGCATGTAACCAAACGTCATTCTGATGATTGATTGCGTGTAAGTCATTAACGTCGATATTACTAGCAAGAATACTAGGTACATCGCAGTATAGTAAATGCGAGTCAAGGTCGATCCCACAGAGACAATGCAACTTATACATATAAATGATTCTAACCTAGTTAAGAAGCAACATAAAAGCGGTCATTGACCAACAATAACATAAAAAGAAAACAAACATGGTATACCTCTCTCTCTCCTCACCGATCTACTATATTGGATTAGCTAATCATTGTGTTTACTTCCCCACATAATTTTCTTTGATTAATCGTGAGCGTTTTATCATATTTATCAGCTACGGGTGCAATTCCTACTCCTATCTACTCCGACAATGGCAGTAGACAATCTATACGCAAGCTACCCTCCTTAATTGGTCCGTAATAGCCCATACGCATAAAGAACTAGAACAGCCGATATTGAGAGTTACCTCATACCGCTAACCCGCCTAGACAGCTGTCGACACTAACCAGCACGTTCCTAGGGTCCATCAAGACTATGTCATAATTAACACTTCACTTGAGGTCCTTCATGTTAATTTACGAATTACGAATACTAGATTGGCCAGACCTATTACTCGTTTTAATTATTACTGCCGATCAACGTAGCTGTAGTGAATCCCAGTTTAGGTTTTCTAAAATATGCCTCGGTAAACTGGTATAGACCGCCGGTTTACTGAGGGCGGCTTTTCCTAATTTCTGGATCTACATTGCTTAGTACGATTAAAATAAGTAAATTATGGGGTTGTTAAACATGCAGATTAAGTAAAACACATAAATACGAACAGATCTACCATATTGAAGACAATAAAAGAACATTCGAAGCTTCATACCTTCAACAATGGAGATCTAGCTCGATCTGCTCAAGCTAGAGATGATGGAAGAAGGGAGGAAACCAAAAACAACTCTCCAAAGCTCAAGAAAACTTTATTGCATAATAATATATAATGTATTTGTAATACTAATGAATCATATATGAGTTGTATGAAAGCTTTCAGTATATGTGGCTTTATATAGATACAATAGCCGACTTAAGACTCTCTAAACCCTAACCGACTTAGACAATGCGGCAGAATGAATTTCGTGTTCCACAAGACGCCGGTTTACTGGGCCTAACCCTCAGGTTACGGGGCCTTCTACTCTTCTTTTTCTTCAGCAGGCTTCTTCTTAGATTTCAATCACTCAGCCCAATGCATTCCTTTTGGTCCAGATCCGTTCTCCAATGCTCCAGATTCGGTACATCCTATAAAAATACACAAAATGAGACGAAACAATACCAAAACATCGGGGAAAATAGCATAGATGCAGAATTACGATCCTGGAAACACTCACATAACATTTAACACATATTCTAAGCAATAACGAGCCTATCTATCCTCTCTTGAGCAGAATTCGGGGTGCATATGGGTATAAATATTGGTACGATTTAGAGTGTCATCAATGATGCTGAACCATATGATTATGAATCATGTGGGTTATGCGTATCTTATCCAAAGAGGACTAAAATACCCTTTTAAGAAAAGGTTATGGAACCTAGAAGATTGACTAGAGCCTAAACATATTGATGTTTGTTGGCTTATGACAATTCATACCATAAAAATTGTTCATTTCTCTCTTGGACTATTTTTAGAAATAGTTGAATGTACTTATTGAAGTACAACAATTCGGAAAGCGTGAAAAGTTTGAGCTAGTACGAATATGAGATTGATGAGCTACTTAGGAATTAATCTTCAATTGGATTGAATTAATTAATACCTGAAGGGTGTTTCAGAAGTCGTCTGAATGGAATAAGATTCTCCCTTGAAGGATACCATCTTTGGGATACACAATTATATTGTGTTCCTAAAATGGAAACAACACTTTATATGATAAAGGTGTGACGCAAGCCATGCGAAGTATCCCTTACCCGTTTCGGGAAAGTGCCCTTATACTTAACCGAGTTCCAAAGAATAAAGGTTGTATAAATTCCATATTAGATATGGAAGGGGATAATGTCGAATCTATCTTAACCGATGATTTGAAGTTGTCATAGGCAAAGTCAGAAAGGCTTGGAGCCTAGTACGACATATGCAACTTTGTGGAATATCTTAGCAAGTAAGCTAGATATTATTTACTTGTCCGCGGAGCAAAAGGTGTTTGTCTCCAAACATGCTGTCTTCTAGAGGAAGTGTTTCTTCCAAAAGAAATAGTGGGAGTAAATTTAGATCTCAAAAGAGTTTGAGAACCACAAAGATATATTCAACCATAGGAACGTGAGCAGACGCCACATAGCGATGAGATGTAGAACACTGCTCAATGCATACAAAAGTTCTGTAAGTCTGTGGATAACCTCAAGCCTGAAAAGGCTGCTGGTATATTCATCTTGAAGAATGAATATCTCACGATTTATGGAGGAATGTTTGAAAGGCAAGATTGAGAGATATGGCCAGGAGCCATAATATCTAAATTAGATTCCATCAGTGACAACCAGGTTATGAACCTAGTCTACCTAGAGGGAATGTCCCTATAAGGCTGAGCCTAGTTCTATTCAGACTATGCTTGTTGTAACTTCGTATCATGGCTATATGATAGTGTTGAAGACGTTGGGCAGAAAGCTCGATGTTTATAGACGATGACATGATATATAAGCCCACGAGATCCATTTATGGATTCAAACAAGTTTCTCTAGACGATTTCTTTGTTTGATAATCAAAAGAGTTTGATTTAGTCAAAAGAAGGATATGCCCAATGTGCAAGATGGATAGTGGGAGTGTGTTATGATTTTTGAGTAAGGTATTGGATATCTCTCTCGAGAATTAATACCCTATGTCATAGTCAATTAATGTTTGGTAGTTCAAGGTCTTTACGAAAGCACTTGGATTAGCAGTTCTTATTTTAGAAATAAGAATCTACAATGATAGATTTAATTGCTGTTAGATTATAGTTTACTTATATAGATGTGACGCTAAAAGAGTTTAGCATAGATCGCGACGGGGATACTGCTAGCCAGTGTTCTCAAGATCTATCTATGTTAGGATGTTCGTCCTAAAGATAAGGTGAAAGATGATGCTTATAGAAGGTTTCCTTTGCTACTGCGATAGGAACCATCATAAAAGTAATGCCAGATGTTCATACTTCATGAAGAGGCATGAGCAAGTATGAAAGTAAATCTGGTGAATGTCGAGAATATCCTTAAACAAGTTAAGGATGGTTTCCTAGTTTATCGAAACTTGGAAGCGAATAAATATAGTTATACAGACGTATATCCTGAGTCTTACGAAGGTGAGTGGGAGCTACGGTCTGGGTTTGCAGTCACCGATTAAGTGATACATTGAGCTGGAATGTTCTTGGCTATGGGTCACTGTAAATTCTACAACTAGGCCAAAACACAGTAGTGCCTTAGAGACGCAGTGGGAGCAGTACATGAGTCTATAAGGTTCATTCCTGAACCTTGTACGGTTCTTCCACCTTTTCTATATAGCTGATATAGAAAGTGGATTCATTGCTTGAAGCAAGGACCAGGGTCTCGTCAGAGATTCGTGTGTGTGTTGAGGCGGTTTCTTTGACTTGGTCATTTGGAACATGATATGAAGATAGTCTGAGTCCCCACGGAAAGCGATCCGTTCATGGATGGGGCTGGTTGCGAGTATTGCATGAGATTCTTGTGTTTCAACTTGGTCTTGTGTGTGCGAGTGATTGGTTTTAGGCTAAGTGAGAGATTGTTGAAATAGTGTCCTAAACCCAATAGGGTTGGACCGGATCCGACCGGGTCGGATCATTTCTACTATTTCTTTATGTTTATACATATATTAAATGGCTTTGTTGTTGTCATATATATGTTCTTTTAAAGAACCAATTATGAATTGTTATGTGATAACGTCCTTAGTATTAAACTGTGGTAGAGAAACCATGATAGGTGATATGGTTGATGAGATCTCTAATCACTTTAATAAGATTGATACTTAAATGTCTCTAGGCTGATGTACTATTAAACAGGGCATTGATAGTATAAACAGACTAGCACGTATTAGATGTCTACTGTCTTTAAGGACAGGGATAGATCTCGTCTATCGAAGTGTAGAGACACTTGGACTGTACGTGAACGTGTATTAGAGAATGCGTACGTTAGACTGACCCACTTACATTAAGTGTCACACTAAGTGACGGTTGTGTAATTATCCTTTGGACCGAAGTCTACATGGCATCACGGTGTGGATTGTCATGCTTTGACACTATTGAGGTTTCCCCTAGACATGGGGCGATCATGCGGTAGTGAATGGGTGTGATACTGAAGCATGTGGAGTATACATGTTTGGTCGTCTGGAAATCGCGTACCCTATCAGTAGGGGTGAATATCCGAAAGGGCCTTCTTATAAGGAATGTCTTACTCTCGTGAATCTTTGCAAAGTGGAAGTAAATGAGTTACTTCGAGAGAGTTTGATAGCTAGATTATAAGATACGGTCGTTAATGTTTGACACTCGACGTACGACTGTATGGATATTATTACAGCGATAGGATCGTAAGTTACACGGTAACTGTTTCACATGAAAGGTAGTAGTTATTGCATTTGACTCTTCCGATGATTGGGGGTCATGGTGTGTTGCTAGACGCTATCCCGTGATCGTTAGGTATGAAGGGCATTTTTGTAATTTGCACTTTGTGCCTACGGCCAATATATTCGGAAGCCAATCGGGTCACACACATATGAACATCTAGCCGGATTAAAATGTGGTTATAGATGATAACCAAATAAGGAAAGTTTATCTCGTACTATAAAGGTTATATTGGTAAATTAATATTGTGGTATTTATTTATTATGAATAAATATAATACAAGATATTAATTATGTTGATTAATTAAATATACATATGATGTATGTATGTCGAAATTATTATGTGTATATGATACACATGTATTTTGCAAATTAATTAATCATAGTATTATATTAATCATGTTGACTAATTAAATATATATATGGATATATATGTGGCGCATATTGATGTAGGTCAACCGAATGATGTATTTTTATCCTACTTCTCAAGCTTTTAGTGGCACTTTTCTATCAAAGTCATGCCATTATGTGACGAAATTGATCAAGATTTGTAAATAGATTTTCAGTGTCTAATCCCGTAACTTTAGGCTTTTATGCCAACTTTTTGTTATCAGAATTACACGAGGTATCGTTTTGGCTATGTTTTGCAGATACCCAGGTTAGATACGAGTGTTGGAAGATCTTGGAGCAGCCCATCAAGCTTTAGAGAGGTTTCTTGTTGAGGAAGTTAGAGAATCAATCTAAGAGCAGGATGTCGGCGCACGCCGTGTGCACTGTTGGCGGACGCCGGATTTTGGCGATTGAGAATCTGAGCATCGGATAATGGGTCTGATACACCCAACTACCTGTCAGAAGACGGTGCACGCCGAGTGCACAGTCGGCGGACACCGAAAGAACCGGATTTCAAAATTTAAAGCTTATTTTCGACTTCATTTGAAGGGGGGCTGAAAAAAACACACTTTTCTACATCTTGAAGGCACTTCCACTTTCAAGGCTCATCTAGCCAAAAATTACCGCAACTTTAGCTTTTAAATTGCAAGTGTAAACATTAAGAATTCTTGTTTGTTATCTTGGATGCATTCTATTTGGACAAGTTTGTAGCTTTTGAGATACACTCTTCCATTAGAGCTTTTGAAGATTGAATGCAAGTTTTCCTTTTTCAAGTTGATAGCTTGTGATTGGTATAATTCTTATCCTTTACTTTGATTTAATTGTTCTTATGGTTATGAACTCAACCTTGACATGGTTTGGCTTATAACTATGAGTGGCTAGTTTCACACTAGCCAAGATGATGTGAAGTGAAGATGAATTCTCTTGGTTGTGAATGAGTTGGTAGTTTTACATTTGAGTTTCTTGTAGTGTTGAACCTTCTTTTACTTGATATTGTTGTTAGCAATCTTGGAAGTAATTAACCCTAGTTTGCACACACACACTTGATGGAGACCGAAAGGATACATTGAGTGTGGGAAAGAAGTAGAAGGATCGGAAGGTAAAACCGACCTTAAGTGGAATTCGGTTTCTTATCCGAGGGTAGCTTAGGCTTGTGTTCAAGTGCATATCATGTTAAATCATTAGACTTAGGGTGCCTAAGTCAAGGAGGAGACATAGAGTGATCTCATGCATTCGAAAGAAGGGGGATTGCTAGTTTAGGAACACACCGGTTCACGCTATTGAGCACTTTAGGAAGGAAGGAAGGTAACCACTCATTCATAATTGAGAAAGTTCGTTTCATCGAGGCATTATCTTGGTTAGTCTCATCTCCATTTGAGTTTAGATATATTAAGTATCATGTATTTCATGCAACAATTTGCGACTTGGATCGAAAATATGACCCTAATTGGTGGTTAACCGACACACTCCTTGTGGGATACGACATTGACTCACTAACTAGGCTACAGTTGACCCGGTACACCGCCGGCCGGACTGAACACCCGGAATTGGGACGTCACATATTTTTGTGTATATGTTGATACACGTGAATCACTATATTTAGTCAATCTTGACATTGCATTATTTATTAATATTAGATATTAATATATATATAGATTTGCACACATGTGTAAATTGATTTATGGTAATATAATAAAAGATAAATATAGTTAATATAAGATATTGACAATATCTTGGAAATATTTAATATATGATATTAAATTAAATGAGATAAATCAATCAATTATATTTTCCTTATTTTATTGCGAAAATGTTTTCTTCTCCTCCACTCAGTTGGGGCGCCACCTTTGACTATAAATAAGAGGTGGGTGTCAAGCTCTTTTGTACATCACAATTGCAAGAGCTAATAGTTCTTGTGTAAAATAGAGAGCTTCAAATAGAGAGTTTGTGAGAGAGGAAAAAGGCCGGTCTAGCAACCGGAGTTTTCCAATAGCAATCCAATGGTGGATTCCGGCGGGTTGTTCGTGTGGACTAGCGGTAGAGGCCGAACACTTGGGCGGCTCTATGCAAAAATACTCTCCTTAGACGGTCAAAGCGTCGATCTTTTAGATCAAACAAGGTAACCACCGTCTTTAGCTTATTTGTTTATTGCTTAAACGAAGTCGATCTTGGGTAAAAGGAAATCAAAATTTTGAATTCCGCTGCGTTCCCGCGTAGATTTCCTAACAGGGAGCTCCAGCCTCTTCCTCCCAGGAAAAAGGCCCTTGGGAGTAAGTGGGTGTATACTGAAAAATATGATGCCACTAGAAAATTGCAACGGTTGAAAGCTCGGTTGATGGCTTTTGGAAACCATCAGGTTGAAGGGGATGACTATAATGAAATTTTTGCTCCTGTGGCCAAAACGGTCACCGTCCGTACTTTTTTAGCCATGGCGACCATTAAAGAGTGAGTGGTCCATCAAATGGATGTGTAGAATATGTTTCTACATAGGAACCTACATGAAGAGATTTATATGCGGATTCCCCCGGGATTTGACACGTCACACTCAAATTTGGTGTGTCGTATGAAGAAGTCATTGTATGGTTTGAAACAAGCCCTCGTTGTTGGTTTGAGAATTAACCTCGGCCCTGACTAATATGGATTCCGTCGTTCCTACTAAATAAAAGACTTGGGGGTTGTCAAATACTTCCTTGGGTTGGAGGTGGCTTGTTCTAAACAAGGTATTTTTCTGTCTCAGCGTACATACGCGTTGGATATTATAGCGCATCGTGGTCTATTAGGTGCTCGCCCTGCGGAATTTCCCATGGAGCCGAATCATCGACTAGCCCTGGATGATGGGCCATTATTGACTGATCCGGAAAGTATCGTCGGTTGGTGGGCCACCTTATTTAGCTGAGGGTGACTCGGCCCGACTTGTCTTATTGTGTGCATATTCTCTCACAATTTATGTAGAAGCCTCGTGTATCTCATTAGGATGCTGCCTTACGTGTGGCACGTTATTTGAAGAAACACCCGGGTCGAGGAATTTTATTACCCTCCGATAGTGATCTTTCTTTGGAGGGGTGATGTGAATCGGATTGGGCTAGTTGCCCTCTTACTCGTCGGTCTCTAACTGGATGGTTGGTCTTGCTCGGTCATTCTCCGATTTCGTTGAAGACAAAGAAACAGATTTTAGTATCTCATTCGTCAGCTGAAGTAGAGTATCGATCGATGGAGTCCATTACTTGCGAGTTAAAATGGCTTCGCCAGTTACTTGGGGATCTCGGGGTCCGTTGTTCGGTGGCATGCGTCTTTTTGGTGATAGTCGATCGGTGTTGCATATAGCACAAAATCCTGTCTTCCACGAGCGTACAAAGCATTGAGGTTGATTGTCATTTTGTGCGTGATGCGATTACGGATGGTCTTATTCTCC
The DNA here is from genome assembly GCA_024500145.1 of Gentiana dahurica var. dahurica. Lineage (NCBI taxonomy): Eukaryota > Viridiplantae > Streptophyta > Magnoliopsida > Gentianales > Gentianaceae > Gentiana > Gentiana dahurica. The sequence continues at coordinate 30,744,731 of CM044902.1, forward strand.
CTTCATATGTCCCGTTGAAGGTTCAGTTAGCGGATCTTTTCACAAAGGCATTGGGCGAACAACTGTTCGAGTCTCTCATTTGCAAGATAAGCGTTCGTGATCTCCCCGCTCCACCTTGAGGGGGGTATTACGGGAGATATATAAATAATATATAATTGTATTTGTAATTGATATATTTTAGATGTGATATCAAGGGCATAGGTGGAATTATATATCTATTAGGAAATCTACGCAGGAACGCAGCGGAATTCAAAATTTATTTCCTTTAACCAGGATCGACTTCGTTTAAGCAATAAACAAATAAGCTAGTAGACGGTGGTTACCTTGGTTGATCTAAAAGATCGATGCTTTGACCGTCTAAGGAGAGTAGCGATGCACGGAGCCACCCAAACGTTCGGCCTCTACCGCTAGTCCACACGAACACCTCGCCGGAATCCCATCATGGTACCAGAAAAAGTCGATTGCTAGACCGACTTTTTCTCTCTCCAAAATCTCTCTCTAGGAAGCTCTCTATTTTTCACAAGAACGGTTAGCTCTTGAAATTGTGATGTACCAAAGAGCTAGCCAACCCTGTGCTTATATAGGGTGTTGGGGCGCCACTTATTATTTCCAATCTGATTGTGATTAGCTTCCTAGTAGATTGGGAGAAAGAAAACCATTTTCCTAATAAAATAAGGAAAATACAATTGATTGATTTATCTCATTTAATATTCAATATCTTAAATTAAATATATTTCCAAGATATATATTGACAATATCTTATATTGAATATTCTTTTTCTTATTACCATAAATCTATTTTTCCAAAAAATTAATTAATATCTAATATTAATATATGGTAATCTTATTAATTAAATTGCACAAACCAAATGTATCCGATACATTTGAATATGGCATCCCTTCCCCACTAATTTGGGAATTGAGATTTTCTTTAATTAATATAATACTATGATTAATTAATTTGCAAAATACATATATATCATATATATACACATTTCGAAATATATGTGTATCAATATACATATTTAATTAATCAACATAATTAATATCTTATATTATATTTATTCATAATAAATACCACCATATTAATTTACCACTATAACCTTTATAGAATGAGATAAATTTTTTCCTTATTTGGTTATCAACTGTAACCACATTTTAATCCGACTTGATGTTCATATGTGTGTGACCCGATAGGCTTCCGAATATGTTGGCCGTAAACACAAAGTACAAATTACGAAAATTCCTTCATGCCTAACGATCACTGGATAGCGTCTAGCAACACACCGTGACCCCCAATCATCGGAAGAGTCAAATGCAATGACTACTACATTTCATGTGAAATAGTTACCGTGTAAATTGAATCATATCGATGTAATAATATCCATACGGTTGTTTGTCGAGTGTCAAACATCAACAACCGTATCTTATAATCTGGATATCATGCTATCTCGAAGTAACTCATTTACTTTCACTTTGCAAAGATTCACGAGAGTAAGGGATTCCTTATAAGAAGGCCCCTTAGGATATTCACCCCTACTGATAGGGTACGCGATTTCCGGACGACCAAACATGTATACTCCGCATGGTTCAGTATCACACCCAATCACTGTAATAGGCCTATCCCCGACCCTTAGGGTCCACTGGGGTCTAATAAGGGACAAGCCGGCGATCCACCGCCCATGTACTAAAACTCGAAAAACAACACACTGAGGGAACTATTACTTTATTCAAACGTCACCAAAACAAAATAAAACAACATCATTTAATTTTTTATTACATCGAACAATCCAATATTTAAAACAAGCTAAAAACAAAACTTGACAACTAAGCTGCCTTGTCGACATTGAACTCTTCATCAACTCCCTTCCCAGAACATCCTCCAAGGTTACCCCGCTCTCCTCACCACTTTGGTGTCCTTCTCCATACCTTAAAAAAAGATTTCACAAACGTGTGAGCTAAAGATAGCCCAGTGAGTTCTGATGTGTGTCCGTGAACCTTTATATACGAAAATAATTTTTACAAAACCATTTAAATGTTACAACATAATGCTTTTCTCTTACCCTGCATATAATAGTTGTTAGTACATGGCAAAAATATGATACTTTGCAAAAATATACACGTCAAGGAATTACTTGAATTTAAGTCTATTATTTTTTTTGCTCGACACCGACTTGGCTTAGTCGACGAGTCATTACCAACCAACTTCAGCATGTTTTTCTACCGCACTTCACAAGCAAGCAAGCTATTGCCTGACAATTCCGGCCGATTGTCAGGGAAAGGATTCAGACTATCGCCTAGTGAACCTCCCAAAAGGCTCCAGCCAACCCCACTGCCCTCTGAACCATGACATTGCCGTCAGCCCTTGCTTTCCCGGCCATGCACATGGAACATTGGGGAAAACTTTTGGTACCATCACCCTAGGACTATCGATGAGACAGGGTCAAGAGGCCCCGAGACCGGTGACTAGACGTTCTGCGGTGCAATAACCCCAACTCACCTAGTCACTAAGAGTTTTGCATCAAGCAAGAACAAGAATTGGTTATCATGATGATCTTTTCATTAAATTATCGGTGATCGGTGTATGTCAATACCAAATTTTATAGGACTGTCATGACAATTATTATTCAATTGGATGTTAGTATTCTATATCACACACACACACACACACACACACACACACACACACACACACACACACACACACACACACACACACACACACACACACACACACACACACACACACACACACACATATATATATATATATATATATATATATATATATATATATATATATATATATATATAAACACTTATTGCAAAATTTAAATGAGGTACCTATTAAAATTTACATCCTCCCTAGAATATAAGTTGGATTTCTCAAAGTAGTGAGGGAAAATTAGCACATGAAAATAATTATATAATTGTCAACTTATAATCAATCTAAAGATGGACTAGAAATGTTTAAAAGCCACGAGTATGTCAATTTTACGTAAATTAGGAACATAATATGATATATATATATTCCGAGTAAACAAAAATGTATCGTCAATTTTACTCCCAAAAAAATAACAAATCTAGATCCAACTAACGAGTGTTATGTTAAAAAACCATTTAAGCGAAAATAACTAAAATAAGCCACTCTTCGGGTCATAGAAAAACTTAGTAGAATGTCAAAACAAAAGCTAGGGTTTTTAGTATAAATAAAATAGTTGCGAGCATTACTTAATTAGGTACAAAGCATTTATAGGAAATAAAAAAATAATGATGAGAAAAGAAAAAATAAAATAAGACAATAATGATACAAATTAGCAAAAGACAATACAAAACAAAAAAATAGAACTCACCGTCCTATATGCTGCTAGTGGTGCCCCAAGAATGATGTATTTGCAAACAAAGGGTACAAATAATGCTATTTTAACGAGGAACAAGACAAATTAGTGAAATGATTGACCCATCTAAGTCATACGAGCAGCCCCTTTTTTTTTCCTTTTTTTTTCGAAGCAAGAAGAAAAGAGGAAGAAAACGTAACTCACAGTGTCAGGCTATGATAGTTCACAGCCATCTTCTATTTATAGTGTTAGACCTCTTACTATTGATAAAAGATAAGATGAATTTAAATTTTAAACTTTTGAAAATTTGTTGCAACAACTTATAATAGATATAATCTGTTTAGATATTATCTCCTAAGAATCTAAACCACCAAGATACGGCCGTTGAAGATTGCATTATCCTTCCCCAGCTAGGAGTGTTGACACTATGCTATGGTTTTTCAATAACATATATTTATCTATAAGTTTAAATATTCCTAAGGAATTATATTGTATTTAGTTATGTAGTCATTTGTCACATAAAAATAAAAAAGTAAAGTAATATAGTAAGTTTTCAATTTATACGCATTTCCATTTTATATTATTCGCTGCTAGATCTTATAAAACCAATATAATAGTATAAAACCAACATAATATTATAAGGTATATCTCGTTAACAATCCCAAATTTTTTTTTGGGTGTTACAATCACTACCGCATGATCGCCCCGTGGCTAGGGAAAACCTCAATAGTATCAAAGCATGACAATCCACACTGTGATGCCATGTACACTCCGGTCCTAAGGATAATTACACAACCGTCATATAGTGTGACACTTAACAATGTAAGTGGGTCAGTCTAACGTACGCATTCTCTAATACACATCCACGTACAGTCCAAGTGTCACTACACTTTGATAGACGAGATCTATGTAAAGTCCCACATCGATAAAATAAGAGAATGCTCACCCTCATATAAGTGTGAGACATAAATGTCTTGTCAACTCGGGTTAGTCCTTTTAGACCAAGCGAGGACGGCGGTCTAAGCAGTTGACCGGACATTTATGACTCATTTAGCGCTACCAGGCCCGGGGTCTGGGGGCGTTACAGAATGGTATTCAGAGCCGACTATCAGACGGAACTATGCGCTGCACCGTACAAGAAGACAGTGTAAGGATGGCCTCTAGTTACCTCTGGTAGGGACAATCCGGGAACAATCTCGGCCGTCCTGGCGAGGATGCCAGTCCCTTATAAGGGGGTGGGGGAGAATGTAAAGTCCCACATCGGTAAAATATGAGAATGCTCACCCCCATATAAGTGTGAGACATAAATGACTTGTCAACTCGGGTTAATCCTTTTAGACCAAGCGAGGACGGCGGTCTAAGCAGTTGACCGGACATTTATGACTCATTTAGCGCTACCAGGCCCGGGGTCTGGGGGCGTTACAATCTATTAATTAGGGTGATTTTCTATGATTTATATCGTTCTATTTCGTAACAATTTTCCTCTATACTCTGATGTTTTGCATAGAAAGTAAGTATTTATTATATTTATTAAGTAAATGAAGTGAGGAGTTGTTGAATTGCAAGGTTGAGTTGATTTCATGGTTTTATTGATGATTTTTTATCTATATGAATGATTTTACACTTTGCATGTTTTTGTCGTCTTGAAGGTACAAAAATTTGGCATGAAAGGAGCTTAACCAATGTTCAACTGAAGATTTGAATAGAAGAAAAGAGATAAAGTTGAGATTGTATTGAAGATTTAAAGTAAATTTGGAATGAAGTTGTACCAGACGAGCGTTCGAAGCTCCGTCCAGATGGACGGGCGTTTGAATAATTGAACGGCGTCCAAGAAGGAATAGTGGATTCAGAGTATTCAGATTTTTATTGAACGAGCGTCCAAAATTACATAGGACGGGCGTCTGATCAGACTCGGCCCGACTTGAAGAAGTTCATACAAGTTGAACAGGCGTCCACCCAAATGAACGAGCGTCCACACGCCGACTTAAGCTAAACCGACTTAAAAACCTATTTATAGTCGCGTTTTCTGAACCCAAAAGAGAGGACAATTACCCTAGGCGGCCACATAAACCCTAAGGGACGTTTTTTCTGTGGTTTGCACGTTTCTTAGATAAATTTTATGCTTTTAAATTCCTAGAGAGAATCCTTTATTTTGATGTACTCCATAGAAGCTATTTCGAGTGTTCAAGCGATGAATAGAGGCTAGAGCTCGTTGGAACAAGCGTTGTGAAGCCGTTCTAGCAAAACTTTGATTTCACCTTTGGATTATCTTGTGAGTTTTTATTAAAAGTTGCATCTTTATTATGTTTTACTTGTTTTATGCAATTTAATCGATAGATACTTTGCATGCTTGATGTTTAATGTTTGATGATAATCGTTATTAAACCCTATATCACCGTAATAAAGATTAGATCTTTAGTCTAATTAACGAGAGTTGTTAGGTTGAATTTCTAGATTAGAGATTGAGAAATTTCACACCTTTGATATTAAAAGCGTTAATCTTCAAGAGCGAAAGATAAGAGATTAATAAACGAAATATCTAAGAGATTAGAAATTCATACCTTTGATAGGTGAATCACAACTTTTGATTAATCATCACTAGATAATCTAGAGAAGAAATTGAATGTTATAGAATTGGTGGATCAATTGCTTGTTCGTTGTTTAAATTATTGATAAATCGTTTGTGCTTGATTTGCTTAGCAAAGTTATAATTTTTATTGCATGTTTAGGTTTTAGAATAGATTATTTTAGATAATTTGGTTCGTAATCACGTTTCCTGGCTTTAGATTTCTAATATTATGTCCAGTTTACTTTTGTTATTTTCGTTTTTAGTTTGTTACGTGTTAATCGTTTTTATTTTCTATTAATTGTAGTAATAGTAGTTGTGACATCCTTAGGTTAGTTAGATAAAAACTAGGTAAACAACCCCGATTCCCTGTGGATTCGACTCCGGTATTAACCTCTATACTACGATCCCTGCACTTGGGGTAAACCGGATTTATTTTATTATTTGTTTATTTTTCATTAGATAAAATCCGAGACAAGTTTTTGGCGCCGTTGCCGGGGAACTCGGTACGGTTGTCCAGTTTTTACTAAGTTTATTTTCTGTTTCTGTTTTCTGTGTTGGTTTCCAAACGGGTGTCTGGTGTAGTGGACGCCCGTCCATCTAAAAAGAACCAACTCTGCACCGTTTGGAGGAAATCAGATGAGCGTCTGGCTTGCCCCAAATGGCCGTCTAGTTCTTCAGGCAGACGCCCGTCCAGATTGATTGGACGCCCGTCTGTCCTCCTGTTTTTATTTTATTTTCATAGTTTTTAACTTTTAGTTTTAGTTTTAACATCTTGATTTTGGTTTCGGTTTATGCAAACTCGAAGTCAAAAGGGGCCACTGCTTTACACCCCTGACCTTGAACGAACCATAGTCAGACCAAACAGGCGAAGAGTCCGTCCTGCGGTTCTTCCTGACGAAGGGAGTACGACCGATCAAAATCTCGAACGAAATCTAGCAATAGAAATCGAAGACATAGTCATTATGGCTGCAGAAGATAGACATACGTTGGCTGACTACGCCATGCCTGGTGAAGTCCAAGTCAACCCGGCCATCGTTCTACCCGCCATAAATGCACCAACCTTCGAACTCAAACCTGGGCTCATCCAAATGATGCAACATGCATCAATCTTCCATGGTTTTCAATCTGAAAATCCTCATACTCATGTACACACATTTTTGGAGATATGTGGTACGACTCGCATTCAAGGTGTAAGTGAGGATGCGATAAAGTTGAAGTTATTCCCGTTTTCCTTGAAAGGGGAGGCAAAAGAGTGGTACAACTCTCTTCCTGCCGAATCAATTACCATCTGGGCTGGTCTCGAAAAGGAGTTCCTAAGTCAATATTTCCCACCATCCAAGACAGCCCAATGCTTAAGTGAAATTTTCACTTTTTATCAAAAGGAAAACGAATCGTTCTTTGATGCATGGAAGAGATTCAAAGCTCTTCTTCATAAATGCCTCACCACGATTTGGACTTGCAGAGGCAAGTCAACACTTTTTTCAGTGGATTGACCGAGCTCACTAAGGGTATGGTCAATAGTTCTTCTGGTGAGGCATTCTTAAGAAAAACACCTGCAGAGGGGTGGGCATTATTCGAGGATATTGCCAAATATAATTATGCCCCTTCCTCTCAAGCTATTCAGGCACCTCCTCCTCCTCTTAGGATCGAGGAGGTGAACAATCAAAAACAAATTGCCATGCTGCAACAACAGGTGGCGGCTCTTACAAGGTCTCTAAATCCTACGAATCAGAATCTATCATTTCCGCAGAACTCTCAAGTTCTGTATTGTGAAAATTGTTGTCAAACTGGCCATATGGTTGGCCAGTGTCAATTTATTTCCCCTCCGACCTATCAAGTCAATGCTGTCTAGAATCAGGGACAATACAATTCAGTCACATGCCAGACATGTGATAATGTGGGGCACACCTCTCGCTTCTGTCCTATGAATGGACAGAATGCTGAAGTTAATGCTTTCTTTGGCCAGCAAAATCAGAGATTTAACAATCAGTTCTCTGGCCAAAGAAATCTTCAAAACCAGGGTTTCTATCAGAATCAAAATCTCAATCAAAATTCGAATTTTGACCAGAATCAGAATTTCAATCGAAACCCAAGCTTCAATCAGAACCTGAACACGAATTTTTCCAATACAAATCATAGGTTCAATCAAAATTGGCCAAACAATTCAAATCCTGCGTTTCAGAATCGTTCCAGCCAAACCAACCCGCAGAACTTTCAGAACTCTCAAGGCCCCTCTCACTCTAATGATCTTGAAGCTAAACTGGAGGAGCAGAATAATAATATCCAATCCCTTCAGAACACAATAAAGAGTCTTGAGAGGCAGATCGGGCAAATGGCTGGCCAAATAGCTTCCAGACCCTCAGGGCAGTTGCCCAGCTTTACGGATAAAAATCTTAAGGGTGGTCAGGTAGCTCAGACCGATTTGAATCATAGCCAGTGCACTGACCTAGTTCCTTCAATTCCCTATGGTAAAGAAGAGGCCAGTGCCATGAATCTCAGATCTGGTACTTAACTTAGTGGTCCCCCGAACCAGGGAAACCACTAACCCCTCCTGCCAGTGATGAGGCAGGAGGGGAAATCGAGCACCCATGTTCCCCTTGTCTGCAAGAGAGTACTCAGGTGGCTGATCCCCTGAGAAATAAAGAATCAAGTGAGAGTCAGGTGGCTGATCCCCTGACTAGTAAAAGAAGTGAGAAAGTGGTGAGGTGGAAAGATTTGGAAGACAAAGCTGTCAGTTCATCCTCGAAGAAAGTCTTTTCTGAGAATGATTTAAAGAAACTACCATTTCCACCTAGAAAAAGCAACATCTCCTTGCATGAGGATAAGAAATATGAAAAAGTGCTTAATCTTCTGAAAAATACTCAGGTTAATCTTCCATTATCTGATGTTTTGGTTGAGATGCCTAAGTACACTAAGTTCATCAAGGATGTTGTTTCTTCTAAGAAGAAGTTAGAAGACATGGATCGGTTGATTGGTGAGGATTGCTCTATGATAAGTTATGAAGATCTACCAATCAAGATGGGTGACCCTGGGAAATTTGTGCTCACATTGCTGATGGGAGGCCTAGTCTTCCCAAACTCTTTATGTGACCTGGGTGCATCCATAAGTCTGATGCCATTGTCTGTATGTAAACAGCTTGGATTGAATGATCTTTTAGAACCCACGACCATGAACCTACAATTCGCTGATAGATCTTCCAAGAAAGCTGCAGGGATACTTAAGGACGTATTAGTTCAAGTTGATAGATTTATTTTTCCGGTTGACTGGTACGTCCTAGACATAGAAAAGGATGAGAATGTCCCCTTGATACTTGGAAGACCTTTTCTTTCTACAGCCAGAGCCCTCATTGACTGTGAAGGAGGGAAAGTGACCATACGAGTCGGTGATCAGGAGGTGAATTACAGTGTCTCCAAAGCTATTCAAAGACCCTCTGATTATCCAACCGGCTTCTCCATTGAGGATATGTCAGATGACTTTAATGATTACATGGAAAAGCAATTCATGGCTGTTGAGACTGAATATGAGCGACTAGTTGAAAATTTGAATAATCATGGTTGGGTAAATCTAGAACAATTAGAAGCCGAGTTTAATAAAGTTTCGTTGAAAGGAGAAGCTTTAGCAGTGGGACCACTAAGTAAGCTCAGTGATCTTGAGTTGAAAAGTGGAGATCTTAAATCTAGTTTAGAAGAACCACCTGCAGATTTGGTACTGAAGCCATTGCCTAAGCATCTGAAATACATGTTCTTGAGGGAAGATGACAAGCTTCCATTAATTATCTCTGCCAAGTTATCCCGGTTAGAAGAGATGAAGTTGTTGAATGTGTTAAGAAAGAATGAGAAAGCCTTTGGTTGGCAAGTGGGAGACATCAGAGGGATATCTCCTGACTTATGCATGCACAAGATTAAAACTGAAGAGGGTGCCAAGTGTGTTAGACAGCCCCAGAGGAGGCTCAACCCTCACATGCAAGAGGTAGTTAAGAAGGAGATTATCAAGCTTTTGGACATGGGTATTATTTATGCAATTGCTGACAGTGAATGGGTGTCCCCTACTCAAGTGGTTCCTAAGAAAGGAGGAATTACTATCGAGAAGAATGAAAAGGGTGAAGAAATAGCATTGAGGCTAGTAACGGGTTATAGAGTCTGTATAGACTATAGAAAACTCAATGAGGTTACGATGAAAGATCATTTCCCCCTTCCTTTCATTGACCAGATGCTAGAGCGTCTGGCAGGACATGAATTCTACTGTTTCCTTGATGGATATTTGGGGTATTTCCAGATACCCATAGATCCAGTCGACCAAGAAAAGACAACTTTCACCTGCCCCTATGGTACATTCGCTTACAGGCGAATGCCATTTGGTCTCTACAATGCCCCAGCTACATTCCAAAGGTGTATGCTGGCAATCTTTGATGTGCTGGTTGAAAAGTATATGGAGATATTCATGGATGATTTCTCAGTCTTTGGTCAATCCTTCGATGATTGTCTTGATAATCTTGACCAGGTTTTATCGCGCTGTGTGGAAAAGAACTTAGTCCTAAACTGGGAAAAGTGCCATTTTATGGTAGATAAAGAAATAGTTCTTGGCCACAAGATCTCAGCCAAATGTATGGAAGTAGATAGGGCAAAAGTGGAGGCTATAGAGAAGATGAGTTTGCCTAGAAATGTGCGCGAAGTGAGAGGTTTTCTTGGACACGTCGGTTTTTATAGGAGGTTCATTAAAGACTTTTCCAAGATAGCCAAGCCCCTATCTACCCTACTCAAAGAAGACGTTGTTTTTAATTTTGATGATAGTTGCAAGCAAGTGTTTGAGGAGCTTAAAAGTCAGTTGATTTATGCACCGATTCTTATCTCTCCTGACTGGAATCTACCCTTCGAGCTTATGTGTGATGCATCCAACTACGCTGTAGGTGCAGTCTTAGGACAACGAATAAAGGGAAAGTTCCAGCCGATATCTTACGCCAGTCACACACTAAACCCTACTCAAGTAAACTACACAACCACTGAAAAGGAATTATTGGTTGTAGTCTTCGCTATGGACAAATTTCGTAGTTACTTGTTGGGTGCTGCAGTTACTGTGTGGACTGATCACGCTGCTCTGCGCTATCTCATGACAAAGAAAGATGCTAAACCGCGCCTACTACGTTGGATACTGATCCTGCAAGAATTTGATGTTCAAATTAAGGATAAAAAGGGCAGTGAAAACGTAGTAGCTGATCATGTTTCGAGAATGCAGAATGAAGTAGAGAGAGAGCATGAAGACATAGACCTTTACTCTCCTCTCGAAAATGTTATGCATATAGACGAGTGCACTCCAAATGTTCCGTGGTATTCTTCCATCGTCAACTACCTGCATTCCCAATACTTAAATCCGGAATTTTCATATCAGGAGAAGAAGAAATTCTTCTCTGACTTGAAAACATTTGTATGGGATGAACCTTACCTCTTTAAAATCTGTAAAGATGGATTGTTGAGAAGGTGTGTTCCCGAATCAGAGCAACGAGATATCATTGAACAATGCCACAGTGGGCCTACTGGTGGCCACTTTGGCCCTTGGAAAACCGTTGCCAAGATCTTTCAGTCTGGTTTCTATTGGCAAACGATCTTCAAGGATTCAGAAGCTTTCTGCAAAGCTTGTGATAGGTGCCAACGAACCGGAGCTTTAACAAGGCGTTTTGACATGCCGTTGAAACCCATTCTAGAATGTGAAGTCTTCGATGTATGGGGAATTGATTTTATGGGCCCGTTCCCATCTTCCTGTGGAAATAAATACATCTTAGTCTGTGTCGATTATGTATCGAAATGGGTGGAGGCTCAAGCCACTTCTCGCAATGACCACAAAACGGTCATGAGCTTTCTGAAGAAAAATATTTTCGTGAGATTTGGGTGCCCACGTGCCTTGATAAGCGATAAGGGAACGCACTTCTGCAACCGGCCATTAGAGAAAGTACTTGAGAAATATGGTGTTCGGCACAAAACTGGCACACCATATCACCCTATGACTAGTGGTCAGGTTGAACGAAGTAATCAGAGCTTGAAGAAGATCCTGGAGAAAGTAGTAAATAGTCACAGAAAGAACTGGAGTCTCAAGTTGGATGATGCACTATGGGCATATCGAACTGCTGATGAGCTAAAATTTACCCCTCGAAAATATATTTATAAAGACTCGAAAACCGTGGGTAAACTAACTCTCTAACCAGCAGAGTACCGGGTCGATTGTTAGAATAGCTACAGGAGTACGAGGTCGATCCCAAGGGACAAGTGTTTGTAAGTACCAAAGTGAACGTGTGTCTTAGTTTAGGCGATCAAGTTTTTGGAAGGTTTGTTACTACACGACACCAAAATAATCAAGTCTAAAGAGAGAAAAGAGAGTTAAACTACTAGGTTTTAAAGATAGGTTAAAAGACATAGCCGAACCATGATCAAAATAGCTAATTTCAACCCCAAGGATAGACAAAACCGGGAGTGTGCATTATAACAAACGAACTCTCACATTCAATCTCACGGGTGCGTGCTCCTAATTCTGATGTTAAGATCTGAACAACTCTCCTTTAACATCCTATGTGAGGTTAATTAATTCTCTTTTTAGAAAACCGATTATCCTAACATGATTAAGTGCTGTGAGACGCTTGATATAACCCTCGTTACGGAAACAAGTCCAAAATTACTCGGTCGAAGTGACTACCGATTCATACTCATCAACGTACTACACCAAACATCTTAACGCGAATGTGTCAAAGTAGTAAACCGAAGCTTTACCTAATCCATGGTCTACCCGAAAGACTCCGTGAAACAACTTGTCAACGTTGGCTCAAGAACCACCCGGCACTTCATAGTTCAACCCCGGGGTCTAACACTAAACTACACTAATCTAGACTACCACATTCAAGTTACTATGTTGATAATAAAACACCGATGAGCGCGGGCTTGAATTCACGACCTAAAACCCCGGTATATTTTACCTCCCGATCTTAGAACCCTTTTTCCCACACCATTCTCTCTGAACAACTCTCAAGAATGATGTGTGTGAATTTTGACCTAGGTAGCTAATCTAGCCCAAATCCGTTATAACAAGTTCTAAGACGTGAAATATGTGAGATTCAACAATAAAAAGCACAACACACTCCCAATTTTATCTTCCAAATGTTGATTTCACCAAATTTTACATGATTCGGCTATGATAAGTTTAGCTACTCATAACAACAGAAAAGGAAAATATACTATATATATACATATACATAGGTATATATAAGTGCATAAAAGTAAATATATATATATATATATAAGTGCGTAAGTAAATGCGTAAGTAAATGCGTAAGTAAATATATATATATATATATAGTTATAAGTGCGTAAAAGTAAATAAAAGCTCGAAAACAATAATCTATTGATAATTATCCCATTACAACGATATTTTAACTAATTTATATAAAAACATATACATATATATATACATACATAGACATGTATATATATATATATATATATATATATAGCCCCAAAAGAGATGAAATGAAGATGAAATTGAAGAGAAAATGGAATGATATATATATATATATATATATATATATATATATATATATAGAGATCTATATATATATCACAACAAAAAATAAAAATAAAAAGAAAAGAGGAGATCAAGAACGATGGAGAGGAGGGGAGGGGGAAGAAGAAAAAGAAGAGAGGTTGGAGAAGAGAGGTGCAAGGATTTTTGATGGATATGGAGGGTATATATATAGGAGATATATAAATATATATATATATATATATATATATATATATATATATATATATATATATATATATATATATAAGAGCACATGCGTTGGAGATCCTTGCAAGTTTGTTAGAAATGGTGGGGGTTTTGATGAGTCCTCACATGTCCTCACATGCACCACATGGGAGAATATAATCAAGTTGGGAGAATATCTCAACTTTTCCCGGCGTTTCTATTGCGGCGCTTATCGATAAAATAGCCATAACTTGAGTTGTAGACCTCCAATTGAAGTTATTCAAAATGCGTTGGAAAGCTCATTTGAATATCTACAACTCTTATGAAGAACTCTTCCCCAGAAAATGCCTCTAAGTTGGGTCAAATGTCTGTCGTAGATATTTTACGGTAGAAGCATTCAGGACAATTGATCCGTTTGAACTCGTTAGCTTATGGCACATTCTTCCATCCATCAAAATACATCTTTTTAGGCCTCAAAACATGTCGTTACGTGGAATATTTTGATGGCCTTGGGCTCCAAGTATGCCTTCTTCAGTCAGGCAAAACTCTCGTCTCGTTATCCAGTCTTTAGTTCTGTCTCCGCAGTAAGTCTTATCTTTCTTGAATACAAAGAAACGAACCGCGAGTAAATCTGACAATAAAAGTCAAAAAATACAGTATTTGTACTGTGGATGTTTATTTATACTAAACTGGTACAAAACCTAGTAAAATACGATAATTTATATAATAATTACTACTAACGTACTTAGATAATTCTAAGGAATTTATGACTCGAAATGATATAATAACGCTCAAAATGGTATCAGAAGTGGGGTAAATTGTTATAATAATAACAGTGAATTTTTCCCTCATCAACTGCCAACAAAACCCCTATGGGTACATCACCCTATCAGATGGTATATGGAAAACCATGCCACCTGCCAGTTGAGTTGGAGCATAGAGCGTATTGGGCTACTAAGTTCTTAAACTTCGATACCCAATCATGTGGTGAACACCGACTGCAGCAGTTGCATGAGTTAGATGAGTTTAGACTCCAAGCCTACGAGAGTGCCATGATAAGTAAAGATAAGATGAATCTCCTCCATGATGCCAAAATCAAGAAGCGAGAATTTCAAGTTGGGGAGCAAGTTCTATTGTACAATTCCAGGTTACATCTGTTCCCTGGAAAGTTGAGGACACGTTGGTCCGGCCCCTTTGAAATTCTGCAAATCATTCATGGAGGTGTTTTAGAACTAAGAGGTCATGGTGACCAGCCGTTCAGAGTGAATGGTCAAAGGTGCAAGCATTATATCGGTCAAACCAAATAAAAACCTTTGATTGTTCATTTCCTCGACATCCTCGGGTGTAGTATACCTAAAGTCAATAAGTTTGACGAATTTTCACCCGACTTGTTTTCTGAGGTTGACGACAGTAGTCCATTAGAGGAAGTCATGGCTGGTAGTTGGGATATGGAAGAGTTTAAAAAGGAGCAACAGCTTAAGAGACGTCTGAAGAAGAAGAAGTCTACAATGGGGAGGATTAAAAGTGTTTGGAAAGCTATCAAAAGCTTGACCCCATGTGTTAGATGTTGTTTTTGCAGCCACACTACTGATCAGAGCTTACACGATGTATTGGCTGGAAGAAAGGTTAAATGGCCTGATCCAGGCTTAATTGAGAGATTGTAGAGCTAACGACACAAACCAAAAGCGCCACTAGGGGGCATCCTAGATATCCTTATTTGTATTAGTTACTTTTGTTTTTACTCTTTTCTTTGATTTATTTGTTTAGTTAAGTCTAATTAGGGTAATTGTTGACTCTGCTTCAGTTCAGCTTTGTGTTTTTTGAAATGGATTACGGAGTTCTGCCGCATGAGTTCCCTTTCATTAGTAGGATCCACCTTATCACCTTAGATGACGGACCTGGATGGACGATCATTCTGGACGTAGATTATGATATCATCACTCGCCTCAGGACTGTTACCTCGGTTATCATTGTATCCCAAGCTTTGGGAGGTGGAGAGTTTAGTACCGAGGACCTGCAGAGTGCTTTAGGACGACCGTATACAATCCTCAATGATCCGATGCTGACCAACTTGTTGCTAGTGCTGCGTGCTGAACATTTCTGAGGAGTGGATGTTGCTGGAGAGGACTGGGCCCTATAGGATGAATACGATTTTCCTCCCGCGATTGACATGCTCCGTCGTCTGATCCGGATTGTGGATTGGGCTGATATTTATGATGACTAGTTTCGATAGGTGTTTTGTCGAGCAAACGACGTTAAACAAAAGCGCTCAGTGGGAGGCAACCCACTATCTTCTAGTTATTTATGTATTTGAAGTTGTTGTTTGATTTATATGAGGCAATAAGGGTTTGAATAAAAATGTATGCAAAATTCTATGTTTTTGCTTAATTTGGACTTCGGATGCCCGTCCATCATATTGGACGCCTGTCTGCCTGTGTTTTCATTGAACGTGCGTCCATTTTCTTGGACGCCCGTCCAGAAAATTCCCTCAAACTCTGTATTCGTTTGAAAAGTGGGACGGGCGTCTGCCTCACTGAACGCCCGTCCAGTTCATAAGTTTCCCAGGCGAATGCTCGTCTACTTCACTGGACGCCCGTCCGCCTTGTGTCTATATATACCCCCTGCTCCCAAATTTCAATAGCACCAGAAAATTCAAAGAAAAAAAAACCGACTCTTGCGCCCCCTTTGCCCTCAAATCCTTGTTTCTAAACCATTTTTGGCGATTTAAGGCTCTGCAAACACCTCTCAAACTCCTCTCATCTATTATTCAAACCAAATCCAACAACAAACGACCATTAATCTGATCCAGTGACCTAGCTTGTGCGATTTTTTTGGAGGAAAAATCCGAACTTTGGGGTCGATTTTGCATTGTTAGGGCTCCAAATTATCATTTTCATCACCCTCTCCTTACACTTGGTAAGAATTTATAACCTTTTCTTAGATTAATTCATGTTTTTTTTAGTTCGATCTCCGAATCAATTTTTTTTTGGTCACATGAATGCTATCACTTATTAGTTTTTTTTCTTCTTCTTGTTTTGTTGGTGATCTGGGGTGGGGATGGTTGATGGTGGATGGTTGCATGATGGTTTTGTTGTGGTTTGGTTGTTGCATTATTGGGAAATCCCGTTTGGACGATAAACATGTGGTTTTATTTGCATTGTGGTTTGGGTTGTTGTTTGTCTAGGTTGTATAGCTATGGTACATAAAGCGGTTCAGAAACGACATGGTAAGGGGATAGCAACGGAACCGAGTAAAAAGAAAAAGGTTGTCGATCCAACCTTAGTACTTCCCACGCGGGGTGTTGAGATTAGAGAACGTCTTCCTAGGGCTGCTCAAGGTCAATCTAGGGTGCCGTTGAGCGATGAATCCGAGTCAGACACTGATGACGAGGTACCCCGAGTGAGATTACATAGGGTTGAACGGTTGATTGAGCTTAAAATTTACCCCAACAAAAACAATTTATAAGAACTCGATACTGTGGGTAAACTAACTCTCTAACCGGCAGTGTACCGGGTCGATTGCTAGAATAGCTACAGGAGTACGAGGTCGAACCCAAAGGAATCGTGTTTGCAAGTACCAAAGTGAACGTAATGCTTAGTCTAGGTGATCAAAGTTCTCAAAGTTTTGTTTACTACAACGACACTAAGTAATTCTAACTAACAAGTCTAAAGATAAAAAAAAGAAAGAAGATTAAACTACTAAGTTTTAAAGATAGTTAAAGAGACATAACCGAACCATGATCAAAATAGCTAGTTTCACCCCAAGGAATGACAAAACCGGGAGTGTGCAATAACGACGAACTCTTACATTCAATTTCACGGGCACGAACTCCTAATCCCGGTGCTAAGTTCTGAACAACTCTTCCCCAACACCTTAAGCCAAGTCAACTAACCTCCCCTAAAGAATATTCACTCACAAGACAATCAAGCACAAGAGCCGTTTAAACATTAAAACGAGTAACCTCACACTAAAAAGCGATCCTAGAACCCTTTTCCCACACCCCTCTATCTGAACAACTCTCAAGATTGATGTGTGTGATTTTTGACCTAGGTGATCAATCTAGCCCAAATCCGTTATAACAAGTTCTAAGACGTGAAAGATGCAAGAAACAACAATAAAAAGCACTACCCACTCCCAATTTCATCACCCAAAGGGTGATTTCACCAAATTTCACATGATTCGACTAAGAGAAGAGAAATATACCATAAAATTGTAGAAATTCGAGTTGAGATCCAAAAAGTACAAAATATAGAAGTAATTAAAAGGTGGTCTCTTAGTGTTTGAAATGAAAATCTAAGCTAAGAAATGGAAAGATTAGGCTAAGATGTTGTTGATTTACACTAAGAGAGAGTATTCTAAACTATTACAAAATTCGAGCTATGAAAGGGGTGGAGTTTGGCTAAGAAGATGAATAATAATCCCAAAATGGACTAAGGGGGGTATTTATAGGTGGAGGAAAAATCCTGCAGATTTTTGTTCGAACGCTGGTTCCAAACAAGTGGAACGTGCGTTCTGCTTGAAATTCTGGGCAGCTTAGGGCTTCTGTCTTGCAGAACGCTGGTTTGAAGGCAGGGAACGTGCGTTCTAGAGGCCTGGAACGCTGGTTTGAAGGTAGAGAACGTGCGTTCTAGAGGCCTGGAACGCTGGTTTGAGGTAGTTGCTGAACCAGCGTTTGAAGGGGCTGAACTCTGTTTGACTCTGGCAACTCTGGAACGCTGGTTTGGGCTTGGAACGCTAGTTTGGGGGTCTGGAACGCTGGTTTGAGAGTTCCAAACCAGCGTTTGGATCCTGTGCCACCAATTCTTCACTTTTTCTCCCTTTTTCACCTCTTTTCTCGCCTCGGTCATGTTTCTCATTGTAAACCCTTGCCTTTCGGGTCATCGAGACACCAATACCCTACATCATCACAATAACAAAAAACAACCAAAACATTCCAAAGGGTAAACGTGCTCGGGAATGGGGTCAATATCATCGAAAAGGGGTGGTAAACTATCAAAAATGACAGAATTACCCCCCGTGCTAGGAACTCACAATATTACCCCGAAAGTGGTCTAAATCATCCAAAAATGTTTTGAAAATGTGGTAAACGGAGGCCAAACACTGTAGCGGAGTCACGTAAAGTTGACTCCTATCAACCACCCCACACTTAGCCTTTGCTCGTCCTCGAGTAAAATAGGCGTTTTAAAACAAACCAAGGGATTCAACTTTATGATGTAGGTGCTACTACTCACACTCTCAAGGTAACCACAAAGTAAGAAACACGAACATATACACATTGATGCAACATTATCAAGAAAATGGAGTGTGTGTGGTGTCAAGCTAAAACCAAGTGCTCAAAATGATTGTCGGGGCTTGAATCCCAACCAATCGTCTACCAACCGTCTCATAATCACTAGCCTCTCCACTAATCAAGGTCACTAAGTTTGGACACGATCGAGCAGGACTTGAAGGGTTATAATGTTAGGCCAGGGTAATTTTGGTTAATCGAAAAGGGTATTTTGGGAACTGGAGAAAAAGAAGTACGAGTGAACCTAATCAACACATGTACCACTTTATCTCTACCATACAAACCATCCAAACTCCTTTTTGATTTAATTAAACACTTTGGGAACCATAGGATACTAACATAACCGAACTCATTGCCACACTCAACTATATTTCAAGTGTTATGAGGTGAGATCGAATACATTAGCACCTATCTCACTATCCCAACTCCAACATCATAAAAATCACTTTTGAGCTCATTACTTTTGACTCCAAACCTTTATTTCTATAAACATCAACTTTTATTCAGTGAGAGCTAATGTATTTTGAACTTGTTTGATTTTTTTTTTTTATATTTTTTTTTTAAAAGAGAAGATAGAAGAAGGTTCTTTTCCTTGGCCCAAAAGCCGAACACCAAGCCCAAACGAGCTCCTCAACACCTTATAGCTCAAAACAAGAAACAACAACCCAATCAAAACATCATATTTCCCCCACCCCACACTTGTTTTAGCAAGTGTGCTCCAACTAAGGACTAGGTCCACTCGTAGGGTTAAAATGAAGGAAATGTGACCATAATTAAGGCTCAGGGTAGGTTTCTGACTAAGTAACAAAACGGCTCTAAAACGAATGGTGGTCAGACCATTCTATCAAGGCTGAGAGGGGTTACGAAGGGTAAATGTTCCGGTTAAGGCTTATTTGGCTATGGTAGGGTCAAAAGAACGCCAAAACCGTCATCCCATGTCCTACTTAGGTGTACCTTAAACATTTCGCCTCAAGACTAGTGATATGAAAGGTGGTAGCAATCAAATTGTGCACAATGTGTAGCTTCTTGAAATAATAAACTCCATTCTCAAGATAATATCAAACCGCAATGCTTATGTTCGGGATCCCGACTAAGGTGATCACCACTCGATTGTGAGAATAACACATACAACACGGTGTTAAGACCCTTGAAAATTTTTAAAAATTAACCAAAAATCGACTCGAGCCCGATCATAGGCTAAGCATACCACATTTATAGCACATTCAACAACAAAAACAAGAAAACGGCTAAGTCTCCCACCCCACACTTAAACGAAACACTGTCCTCAGTGTGTGAGAGATAAAAAGAAAGGAGGACTTAGCTGTTTAATCGAAACCCGGCAGAAAGGCGCAACCGACACTCGAAACTCGTGACACCCTCGTATAAGTCCATCCCGAAACCTAAAGCGAGAACAACAGAAACAAAGAAAGCGCATGCACGGGAAAGGTCCACGTGCTAAAGATCAAGCAATAGGTAAACGGGTGCGTAAGAAAACGAGTCCATGCCACGAAACGATATCAAAGCATGCCGAGGGGGAATGGGATATGCAATGGACGGATACAATATAACAATAAAACTCAGAACATCCACGCATGCGAAAATAGCAGACAAATATCCCAATAAAATGTCAATCACAAGGGATAAAAACATGCACGGTCAAACAGGCCTCAGGGGCTGAACAATGATTACAAATGCGTATCAAAAGTGAAGGATATAAAAACAGCCAAAAGTCAGAAATCAAAAGTCAACCTGCCTCAAAGTGAATCAGTCAAAAGTACCCACAAAAAGATGAAAAACAGACTAGCCAAAAGAAGCTGCAACTCTCAAAAGAAATGCAGAAATAATGAAAAACAAGCTAGCTGCTCTGGCCCTGTACATCAAACTGGAGGATCCTGTGTGCTGGAAGATGGTGCAGTCACAGCAACTGCACTCTCAGGCTGTGTAGTCTCAGCAGCACCCGTCCCCACTGTCTCTGAATCTGCATCTGCCCCTGCCTCAGGCCCTGTCTCTGTCTCAACATCCAACGAATCATCTGCCTCAGTCTCTATCTGAATCTCTGACCCCTCATCGGACTCATCCTCTAGCAGGCTCTCGGTAATCCGCTGCAGATCGGCCTCTATCTCAGGTGTGTACTGGAAGGCTATAGTATCCAAGTCTCTGTGCGGAAGATGGACCTGCTGAGCTCGAGCTATCGCCTTCTGGTTCTTCAGCAACCCATTCATCATGATCCGCAGACTCCAATCTCGTTGCTTGTGGGCTATCAACAGCCCCTGCCTCTCGCTCAGCCACGACCCTCCGGTGAAAGGTATGGTAGGTGTAGGTGGAGGTAGAGTGGTGGAGGAGGTGGAAGGTCCAGAACTGGGAGGTGGTGGGATGGTGGTGGTGGTGATAGTGGTGAGGGGAGGTGGTGGTATAGGCAAGGTGGTGGAAGTAGAGGCGGAAGAAGTGGAGGTAGGGGTGAAAGGCCGGAGGACCGTGTGGATGAGCCGTCTGGAAGGCCGAGAAGCAGTACGAGCATTGAACGACTTAGGCATGATAGGCAAAACTTTGCTCCTCCTAATCTGATCATCTGCATACTCACCAACTCGTGCATCTCGACACAACCCGTAAATCAAGTAGGGGCACATAATCAGCCGACGCTTGTTTTTCTGGTTCTCCCGAAACTCCGTAAAAATCGTCCTCCCCACGTCTACTTTCAACTTATAATGGAGGGCGTACAACAACTGTAGATCCTTAATGTGAAAATGTGTGATGTTGTCCTTAGGTAGTAGACGATTCTGGGAGAACTTAGCCTTGACTTTCCAATCGTCGGGCCAAGTCGTCGTCAGCAACTGACTGCGCGTGTTACCCCCTTTTGACATCCATTGCAACTCAGGGTTGATTTCTACCCTCATCTGTTCCAAAGGGTCCTCAGTACTACCCCAACTGTTCTTGTCCTGAAACCACTCCTCATAATGATCGCCCACGATAGCCGGTGTCCTATAAAAACTATTAATCGCTTCGACCGACCATGGGACATCCACTCCACGCACCCAAACAGTCCCTCTCTCTAAGTCAGCCACAGTAAAGTTGGCATACCATTCCCGGACTATCGACAAGTTCAGGTTGCCCTCGGGTTCCAAGATAAGGCTATTCCAACCCCTACTCCTCAAATTATCCACAAAGGGCTTCGGTACCACCTTCAAATCTAGCCCTCTTTCAAAGCACATCTTCTTATCGACTACGAACTCCTCGTAATTGCTCAAGGCTTGGGGCGTGGAGAAACGCATGTCGTAGGGAAGAGGGTCAGACGAGGCAGAAGCTACTTCGGGTTGCGGCTCGGTGGAAGTCTGAGGAATAGGTTGAGTAGGTGGAGGGTGTGGGGGTTGAGAAACTGGGGGACGAGCGACCTTGGGTATGACACGGGACAGGGGTGCCTCACTGTCAAACTCCGCAGTCTCCTCACTGCTATCATCACTGTCACTACTAGAATTTCGACCTTCAGTATCGGGCTCGAAATCATCATCCGACGTCTCATCTCTAAGTTGTCCAGCCCTAAGAGCTCTAGGGTTTGCGCTCACACCTCTCCCTGGCTCACTGATCCTAATACCACCGCCTATAGTACGAACCGCGGTTTTCTGTTTCTTGGGCTGATTCCTACCAACAACAGGCATTTTACCCTTCCCTTTATCTCCTATCTCTTTTCGTTTACCTCCCGCCATCTTCCTATATCAAGAGCAACCACACCACAACCAACACAAGGCAAACCGACCCGATTATCATCCAATACGGGATTTCAAAACAAACAACCCACAACAACCACAACGTCAACCACCACATATCACAAGGCCAAGGACAAAACAAACAAACAAGAAACAAGGTACATAATCAATGCCAATTCACAAACGGGGTAGGGGAAAATTTGAGAAAAAATTCAAAAATTAACCCTACTCAAAACGGAAATGCAAACCAAAAAGTACCTGTCTTATGCTTAGATTAGCCTACGTGAGCGTTGTGGAGTGACAAACGAGCCCCGAAACAAACGAAAAGTGAAAATCGACTATGGTGAAAAAAATCACCCAAGCACCGATTGAACCGGGAATCTGAGGGATTGTTGTTTGGATTTGAGTTTAGAAAACAAAAGAAGGGATCGTGAGGTGTTGATTGCAACAAAAATCGCTCAAAACGGGTTAGAAACGAAGATTTTCGAAGCAAAAGGGGTGGGAGGGCGACGGAACGGCGATTAGGTCTGCAAATTCGATTTTGGGAACGCTGGGTTGGGGAAGAGGGGTATTTATAGAAAAGGGTTCAAACGCTGGTTTGAGGTGCTGGGAACGTGCGTTTCGCATAGCTCAAACGCACGTTTGAGTGGTGGAACGTGCGTTTGGAAGATAGGGAACTGGCGTTTGAAAGGAGAAACGTGCGTTTGAACCGAGGGAGTTACAAACACCACTAACCGAGGGAGAAACGTGCGTTTGAGTAGAAAAGTTTTAACCACT